>CM057814.1:110389888-110562388 GCA_030067965.1 Latrodectus elegans | reverse complement strand
AATTATTGAAAATATGGGAGAACTATATTAATTTTTGTGTCATTTATAGATAGAATATATGATAGAAAATTATAGAATTATAATAAATTTTAAACAGAACATAACGAAACTATAATAGAGTTTATAGGCAGCTATAGTAATTACAAAAAGTGCGGTACAAAATGAATGCAGAGTTCGAAATGTTTTCAAGAAATTCAATTACTCTGATTTCCATGAATCATGAATCATAAATTCCCTAACTTGTTTCATTCTGAATATCCTGAAATCAATCTCAGAACATATTATTTCTGGCTATAGCTCTTATTATTAAAATAATCCAATAATTAAAAACTGTGCATTAATCAACATGCAATTTTTCTTACTTGCACACAAATGCTAATTTGAAAAGAGTACTACGTATTGAATTTGATTTCAGACCATACGAAATCTTCATGATCGATATCAAAAATTTTTAATTTTTTCATTATAGATATATTTTCTCTTTGTGTATTATACATCTGTATTAATGAAGCATATTTCGTAACAAAATAGGAAGTAGTTTTGATGTCACAGTTAGTCTAAATAATGGATTTATTCATATGCATAGTAAAAAAAATATGTTGAACAATGTTATAAGAAATACTATATAACCGAATGTATTAGTAAATGATATGTATTTTGGATATATAAGAATAAATGTCGTTTCTCCAAAGGAATCCTTAAAAAATACTTAAACATTCTTTACCAAAATTAAATGGTACCTTAGCATTCTTCTATGTTTATATATTACATTAAAGCTTTCATAACAAATTCCATTAAATTCTACTACTTTAAAAAGCAGTCGCAAAATATGGTTTAAGCCAGATATACTTCATTTTAACACAAGTGGTAAGAAAAGAAAAAAAATTATCAGAAAAAACCCAAAAAGTCAGTTTTTTCACCTTTTTACACACAAGAGTACAAAATATATTTATTCCTATAAAATTTTATGTTGCTACAATCACCTCGAAATAGGGTATATTTCAACCTGAATCGCTGTTCTACAACGAAATGTAAAATAAACTTCAGTACAACTCTTTTTTGGAAACTTTTCTTCCTGATACAGCTCTAAGGACAAGTCGATATAATGTCACAGTATTTTTTATTTCTGATTAGAAGTCTTAGAAAAACAAACTACGGGATCGCAAGCTTTTTCTTTTTGTTCTGTTGAAGTTTCCTATAAATTCATGACATTTCTCTTACTTAACAAGCAAATGATTTTTTTCTCTAAATTTAAGACAATCATTTACCTATATACATTTAAATATAAACATAATATTGCAAAGAAAATTGAAATTTTAAGCATATATTTTACATAAAGATTATATTTATGGAAGTTTAAAGTTACTTAAGATTAATGTAGTAAAGACATTGAAATTTTTATGATAATTAACACCCTTGTGGAAACCATTTACGGAAAGTCTATTTGTATAATTTCTAATTTATTTCATTGTCAATAATACCTGAAATATTTCTATGAAAGAAATCAGTCCTTATTTTTCAAAATTAAAATTACAATCTTTCCAATTTAAAAAACATTTTTTTAAAATTTGTGTTATTTTTTTAATAATTACTACAATTTGGCGTATATTATTTTACAACTCTTGCCATACATAATTTCAAGGGAAAAAGTGAGAGTTAAAGAAATGTGTAATGTATAGTTAGAAAAAAATAAGTATATGATTATGTACCATATACTAAAAGCCTGAATTTGAAGAAAGTTTATAAATGTACATAAATGCAACTAATTTGCATATTTATTGTAACTTAGAAGGGGAAATTTATAATATTTTGAAAAAAAACTGTTTTTTGAAACTTTAAAAGTCTTTTAGTTATTTTGCTATATAGAATAAGTAAAACATTATTAACAAAATTTATTTATTCAATTTATAATTTATTTGTTGTTTTTCACGTTTTTAATCATGTTTTCGCTTAACGTACATAAATTTCATTAACGGAAGATGTTTTATATGACGTATGACATTAATTAATTTTCCTGTTATATTACTTACAGTAGGCTTAGTATCTGATAAAGAATATCTTTGTCCTATATTTAATTGAAAAAAAAAAACTGATACTGAATCTTTCAATAATTTTACATACATTCTATTTATACAGATATTTTTAAGAACTACAGCAATAAATACATGCAATGCAATTTTCCATTGAAGGAATAAAGTTAATATAAATACTCTGTTACAATGGAAATGTAATGCATGTATCTGGAAGCAAATAAAAAACTTTTCAATCTCAAAACCTTCCATATACATTTTTACCAGGCATCCGCCTATGTTGAAGAGTTAATTTTCGTCTGTTTATGTGACCCCTTTTTTGTGACTTTAATACACATAACTTTTCAGTTTCCCAAACACTTTCTTGTTTTATTGTATATCAAATTAAAATTAAATTACAATAAGTCGTATATTTTGGAAAAAAAAAAACTAAGTTATGAAGAAAATTGGCATATAATGTTTAATTATTTTTCAATTTATGTTTTTCTGTAACAGGTTGTGTGACTAACAGAAATAAGCATTAGGTCATCCATAAAAAAATACGTTATATGTAATTAAACGTTTGGCGAATTTTACTTTTATTACATCATATTTGATTAAAAAAACAAGTTTGAAAAAATTAAAATTATCTTTTCAAAACAGTTATCTTCAACATTGGTGAATTCATATGAAATTTAAATTCACGATTTCTTAAACAAAAAGAAAACATTTCATATCATAAAATTATAGCATTTTTAAGAAGTTTTTTTTTCGATGAACTCAAATAATTTTATAAAATTATTTTAAATTTATATTTACTCAAACAATTATTTTTGCAAATTATATGGAAACTATTTTAGAAAACTTCTAAAAAAGGTTTAAATAATTATAATTTTGTCTACAGTTTCTTAAGAAGGTAATTATTTAGAATAATTGTTCGAATTGTGAAGAGTTTGTTGATGAATCTAATTCAGTTAATTATTTTCTGCTATTTTAGAGTATAAATTAGTCATATGAGTTGATAAATCCCAAAATTATGTATTTCATCAGATCTTTTCAGCAATTTTTAACAGCAATTAATTTTTAGTGATATATAACTATTGTATCTGTATTATGCAAAAATTATGAAAAAAAACAAATCATTTGATAATAAAACCAAATGTGTTTCGGTTTCAATGTTAAAAAACAATTTATTTTTTTATTTAAAACGCAGAAAATAGTGAAAACATAAAAAAGTGGTTATTGCAAATAATATTATGCAGTATTTTTTTCAAATTGATAATATTGTAATGATCATAAAATTGCACAAACTTTTAAGGCATTTATAATATGAAATGAAAGGTATTGTTATGGTTCTTGCGGAAATATCAGAACATTGGTTGATTATTTAATTTAAATAAATGTAAAATTAATGATTTCTTATTAAGAAGCCATTGATTATCTTCAAAAAGTGCATTTGAAATTTTAAAGATTATGTTCCTCAGTTTTACAATTAAGATACTTGACCAAACTATAATATTTCAGTTTTTACTTGAAAAAAATACTTATTTAGAGTCTCATAAGAGATTTCAGTTATTTGAAATTTGTAAATGTTTGTAATATTTGTACTGCGGTCTGGTTATGAATTGTTACAGTATATATTATCAAAAATGTAATTAATATCAAAACATTAATTTTAAATTGCATTCGTAAAAAATCATCTTTCTCACATCAAATATTAAAAGTTTTTAACATGCGATCCCTACAAAAAATACTTAAAGATTACCTTAGCTTTCCTTTATATTTTATTCATACACATTATTAAGAAATAAACGCTAATAATAAATTTCTTAGTAAATTTGTTTGAACAACATAAAGTATAAAATCAATTATATTATCATTATAATAAAAAGCGCAATATATTTCAAAAATGTAAACATTACCAAATAACTATTACAAAAATATACAAAATTACATCCATAATGAACAAAATTGTAAGAAAATAAATTTTGTTTGAATAAAGATTAAAATGTTTTAATATTATATCAAGAAACTTCAATGGAAATATGATGATGCGAGTTCAATAACAAATATTTCAAAATATGAGTATAAAATTAATTTGAATTAATTCTTCTTCAATAATTATAATCTCTCTCTATCTATCTATCTATCTATCTTTATATATATATATATACATACATAAATACATACATACATATATATATACATACATACATACATATATATATATATACATAAATACATACATACATACATATATATATACATATATATATATATATATATATATATATATATATATATATATATATATATATATACATATATATATATATATTATAAGTAAATTAAATTAACTAATTAACTTCAAAGGGAAGGGTCAAATAGGAGGCTTACTCTGAAATTTTTGAGATACTTGCAGACAAGAATTTACAAAATAAAAATAAGTTTAATTTTAAAATACAAAGTATTTTAAATCAGAAGACCATTTTTACTGACTTACTTCAACTTGTTTAGCGTAGAATAAATTATAAAGAGAAGAGAAAATGGAGTTGAGGCGAGAACATTTCCGCGCTATGATTTTCTACGATTTTAAAGCAGGATAAAATCAAGAAGATTGCGTTCAACGGTTAGAATTATCATTTGGTAATGAATCCCCAGCTCGTGCTACTGTATTCAGATGATTTAGAGAATTTAGAAGAGATCTCAAGTTTCTTCAGGATGAAGAACATACATGAAGGCCACCGTCGACAGTAATCCCGGACTATGTGTCTGCCATACGAAAAATTTTAATGGCTGATAAACGCTATACCTATCAAATGTTACAGAAGGGACTTAACTTTGGATCCGCAGCCATACACAAAATCATTCATGAAGAATTGCATGTGAAAAAAGTAGTTTGCCGTTGGGTTCCCCATAATCTAACTGAGCATCAAAAAGAGGAGCGTGTCAGAATCAGTAAAGCAACTCTTAAGTTGCTAAATGATGGTGGCCACCGCATCATTTCTAAAATTGTAAAAGGTGATGAAACGTACATACCGTTTTTTGACGATCTAACACGTCAAGAATCCAAAGTATGTGTCTGAAGATGTCGTTAATGGTGAAAATTAACGCGTATTGAAAAAAAGTGATGTATGCCGTTTTCTTCTGAAATACGGGATTGGTCAACGCCATCAACTTGAAAGGACAGACGACAGTAACGAAAAACTGGTGTACAACTAAATATCTTCCAGAAATTCTACAAGAACTGAATGTTAGGGGATTAATGCTTCACAATGACAATGCATCTTCACATACAGCCGGATTAACAGTTGAATTTCTTAACCAGAAACAAATTAAAGTGATCGAACATACGCCGTATTCACCTAATTTAGCTATGTGCGACTTTTGGTTATTCCTTTATCTAAAAAAGAACTTACGTGGACGTCGTTTTGATTCAGAAGAAGAGATTCATGGGGCTATAAATGCATTTTTTCATCTATTCCAAGAAATGAATGGCTTGAGGCATTTAATCTGTGGTAAATTCGTCTACAAAAGTGCATTGATGCTGTAGGAGACTATTTTCAACTCCCCTAAAATTTTATAACTATAACTTTAAAAACCTAGTTGTATCTCAAAAATTTCAGAGTGACACTTGTATGTATTTATGTAATTACAAAACTAAGGAAAATGTAATCGTCCCCCTATAATTACAGGAACAACCACTTTCATGAAGTGATGTTTCACTTATATAGGCTTAACTAAAAGTATTAGAAGAGGAGTCGTGTGTTTGGTGCAGCTTCAAAAAGACTTACATTAATAAAAATTAAAAGTATTTATAAAATTGAGTGGGGTTGAAGGACAATATTGACTTACTTTGATTGTCATACATAATAAAGAAATAAAACTTCATAAAAATTGAAGTAACAACTTTAACTTTTGTTTAAATACATGAAAAGTATTTTTGAAATTTAACCTTACATTTATTTTAAAATCCATTGCTATAAATAATATTGATTAAGCAAGTTCATGAAAATCAATGAAATTTATATACATATTTAAATAAGCATCATTTTATGAATTCTGTATTCCAGGTTTTGTTAAAAAATCAATGGTTATAAATCAAGTACTGTTACATTAATTTATATTGACCTAAATTACTACATACTCTAAGCAATAAGCATTTACTAAGAACAACGAAGAAATTCAATATTCTAATAAGTTACTTAACAACATAGGAAATAAATGGATGCAAGAAAAGAGGGTAAAAAAGGAGAATACAAATAAAAATTTAATCTTTTATTTTAATTAATTTGGTTTGGAAAGCTTTTGATTTATTTATTCCTTTGTATACTAAAATCAATGATAATAGTAAAAGGAATGATTTTTGCTATTAATCCTTTTTTTACTAACTGGAGTAAATGTAAACCATAAAGATAATTATAGAAATAATCTCTTATAAAAAGTGACAAAAATATTTAATCACGTATATTTGTCAGTAATCAAAAATATTATAAATAATTCATAAAATTTTCATGAATCATATGATATATTTTTAGTGTCATATCTTAATAATTTTGGTTGTGGAGATTTTTGATTGTATTTTTGTGTAATTATTTCTATGTGCTTATTTAGTAATAATGAAATGGAAAATATTGAAATTCGAAAATTGGCAAGTGTACGCTTCATAGTCATTTATGTCATACAAGCATACGTTTTTTAACTTATAAGATTTGAAAAATACGTTTTTATACATTATTTACAATTTTTTCTTCATATGGATAACGAAAACATTTTATTCTCAATTTACATAAATATTCATTTGCTGAATGTTTTTAATTATAAAGTATAGCTATTTATTTTTATCTTATGATAGTCTGGTATGTCTTAAGTGACTTAACACCCTCTGATAAAGATGCCCACATTGATGTTTAATACTTAATTTACTTTCTTGTGCATTCCTTTACACATTCTCCTTGCTATTCTTTTGTTAGTAAAGTAGTCACAAAGCGGTGCTACAAATAACATCTTTTATAACTTAATTAGTTTTATAAGTCATTAATGACTGCATATCATATTATGCATATTATGCATCGTTCACTCATTTGTTACATATTTTGGGACATTTAGTTTTCAAGCTTTGTTGCTTTCAGTAAAATGTAAGAGTTAAAGGTTTAACCTAATGTTTTAATGAAACATTAGGTATAAAACTTGAAAACATTTTGCTTTAAATCTTGTTTTTGAATCTTTAATCATTTTGAGGATATTATGAAATGATACAATCCTTATTGGAGAATATTTGTTTTGCTTATTACTGAGGTGATTTCATGACCGAGGGAATGTTAATACATTAGAACATAGATAACATCCTTTGAAAAACGAAGTTAATTACCTTTGCAGCTTGTGATGTAATAGTTAAATTATGCAAGATTACACACATATTTTAACATACTACAATCTGTGAGTCGATATTCTTTAATGTTTACTGAATTTAAATGAGCTCTTTTCTTAAAATTTATTTTTGAATATTTTTGAAATAAATTTTTATCTACATAACTGATAACTATTTTAATAGTATACTATTTTAAAATTGTAATTTTTTGGTTAAGTATGGAATATAGCTTTATTTATTTGGGGAATTAATTATAATCTCACATCATGCTTTCAATTTTAAGTTATTTGTTAAATGCATTAAACGTTGTTTGATATTATTAAATAAATATTAATGTGAATAGAACAAACATTTTCGAGAAAAATTTGAGAATGTCTAATTAAAAATTTATTTAGTTACCATATTTGTATATTTTACAATATTTATATTTTATAATATTTATTCTGCATGGAATATTCTGCAATGATATAAAAAATCTGGTTTTGAAATATAGTCATTTGAATTAATTTTGAAATAACAAAATTTAAATCTCTTAAAATTATTAATATCTTCCCTTAATTCTCAGGTTATGCAAATTGAAAGCGATGCAGATCCGAAATCGGTTATTTAATTTTGGAAAATTCTAATATCTGATCTGTAAACAATGCTGGAAAATGTTTTCTTTGTATTTGCTACTTTCTTCATTCATGGTAAGTTATGGAATTTAAGTATCTAAAATTCATTAAACTTTCATGCAATATTTGAATAATGTATATTATTTATTACTTTTATTATATACTTATATATAACTTTAAATCCAGAAAATTTTAATTAACTATTACTTAAATCTAAAATTTCAGATATTGTATTATTTAAAAATGTAAAGTTAAAAATTATTTATTTAACTATGTTTTGATTTATGAAAAATAAAATAAATTGTCTTCAAAACAAAATAGAAATCAGATCACAAAATAAGTTATAATTGCTTTTGTTGGATTTAATAAGTTTTTTCTTGGTTTTAGATATGTTTTAAAATTTGTTTAATTTTTTTCTATAAATGATGAATATGAATAAATGAGAATAATTTAAAAATGAAATAATATTTAAAGTATGTATTTTTTGAATTATAGAATTTAAAGATGATGATATAAGTATAAATTTTTATTTAATTATCTAAATAAAAGTAGAAAAGTAAAATGTAGGTGTTAAGGCAAATTTAAAACATGGCCTTCAGGTAAAATCTTTTTGTGTACATAGCAAGTAAGTTTAACAAAAATGTGCTTAACTTGTTCATTTCACTATTCTTTTATACTTTTTCAACATTTTAACATAAAATTATAATTTGTATATTTTTAATAATGATATTTTTTGATTTACTTAAATTTAAATTAAAAAATTTATTACCCTTATCGCAAATGAGTACTGTGTCTATTGCAAACAATAATTTTAAAATAATGAATCAAATTCTATTGAATTGAATTTGTAAAGATATTAAAAGTTTTCTCACCCAAGAAAAAAAACTATATTTCATTATTAAGAAAAATGAAAGATTTGGAGCATTTATAGCAACAAATTTAAGACAAATTTAAGACAAATTTTAATTAAATTAGTAAAAAATGATGCATTAATACTTGGACATCACATAAGGAACAATCTGAAAGGGACATCAACTTTTATTTTTCTTTAAAAATCCAGTAGGTATTTGACGTTCAAGAGAGATTTGTACAAATAATGAATTATCTTCACCTGTTACAATGGAACGAAAACTTCAAAGTCCGAAATACACCAATTCCTACAAATATGCATGCAGAAGAACCAAGGCAAAATTCTATGTATTCCACTTTGTCTAAGAGTCACTGGTAATGAAACTGGTATTTCAAAAAAAATTATCATAAGAAAACCTCAAAATATCTTTTACATTTGTTTAATTATCATATTAAGAATAATTGATACTTTTGATATTAATTATTGATTTTTTAATGTATATCAAGTGCCATGTTGTTAATGTTAAAGACTGTTCTATTCGTATTCCTAAGATATGATTTTTCGAACAATATGTTTGATGGTTGAAAAAAAAAAGGACCGAATTAATGAATAGAAATAAATTAGCAAAATAATGCAAACTGAATTTTGGTGTTCTTATGATAATATAAAAATTTTATCGTGTATGAGACCCACAAATTTAACATAATCTAACTAATCCCTTAAATGCAAAGGAAAACGAGACTCTCTTTACCGTGAAACCAGTTTTCACACAATGACTAATCAAAGACAATTATACATTAATTTTATGAGTACCCATTAATTTTTTTTCTTTTATCAGAGATATATAAAGTTCATAAACGAATATTAAACTATGCTTAAACTATGAGAAAATAATTTATAAAAGTAGAATATTAACTAAAATTAAATAGTATAAAGCATGAAAATTGCGCCTAAAAAAGCAAAATTTTATGGACAAAAGCCAAACTATTTAAAATGGATTGAGAAGCATAACATTTGAAAATTAATTTGAAATTAATTTTAAACATATAACTTCATTGTAAAATGATAATTTTAAACTATTTATTTTTTAACAAAATGTTTTAAGAAAATTATTAGCATCATTAGATTTTATTTATTATTATTTATCAGTTTAACAGTCTGCATATTTTACCTAAACAATAAAGTTATAATCGACAGATTTTTTTCAATTGCATGAATTTATGCTTCGAAAGTCTTCTAAAATGGTTTAGAATGTCTGAGGAATATTATAGAAAATTTGCTTAAATACGAAATTACGGAAACAAATAAAAAATCAACGATGCATCATTTTTAAATTGTAACAGAGATGTTTAAATGTGTTGCTCATTTAAATATACGATTATTGAATTATAAACGAAATGGAAAAGAAGGTGTCATAATGGAAGAAAGAAATTTCTATCATTATTAGCCCAACTCCTTTAAGAATTGCAATTATTTAATCAAGTATAACTGCTATTTATTTTAAAAATATTAACTAAATTTTAAACGAGTAAATAAGCAAGATTCATAATTCATTATTTTCCAAATATGTCTTGTCTGATAAAATTTGGTGTAACGTTAATTAACACAAAATGTTAAAGTATAAATAAAGTGTAAAATGGTTAATAAAGTAATGCATTGTTTTTAATAATGATAAAGCAAGAAACATCACAAAAACATTTATTTCTCTAATATTTATTGTAAATTTGTAAGACTTAAAATATCTGAATTTATCTCAATTTTTATTACAATTTTACATACAATATTTCATTCTTTTTCAAAGTGGTTTTAATTTATTCTGGCTAACAGCGGCCAGATTTGTCAACGAAATATTATAAAAATAGTATTTTTAAGACCCATTTTATGATGTAAAGTAAGGACAAAAATATCAATATTATAGCAAAAAACTTAAAATATTTCTAAAATAAAGACAAAAAAAAAATCCAAGTTTCCTAACATTTCTAAAATAAAGACATGTTAGGAAACTTGATTTTTTTTTACATTAGACTGGCATTTCATTAGATGAGGGAAATACACCGATTAAATTATCTCACTTGTATTTTACTTAAATAAAAAAGTGATTCCAATGAGTGGGAAATATCAGAGAATGTATACAGAAAAAGGGAAAAAAACTATGAAACATTTAAACTATCAATTAAAATATAAGCCTACTTATCCTTATTATTGCCTACAAAATAATAGAAATTACTAATGAAAGCATTATATATAGCTATAAAACTGAAATACATAAATATTTTAAATCATTCTTCTCAAAATCTAAACATTAATGTTTCAATTTCAAGCATGCATGATGACAAAATGTTACAAATAGTTACCTAGTATAAAACCAACAATAGAAAATAATTTGGTAAGGATTAGTTAACGCAAAATTCAAAAACTTTCATTTTATAAAATTGAAAAAATATTGAGAAACGTTTTACTAAATAAGATGATGCAAATAATTATAAAAGGTTACTATATTAAAATAAAAATTATTTTCAAGTAGTGTTTCTGATATATTAAAGATAGTTCATTCTCTTAAAGTTGGGAAATATTTACATTAGAAACACTTACGCAAGAATTTGAATTTTGCGTAAATTTAGATATTCCTAGATAAGATAAAAATATCAAATTTATAAGGCATTAATTTTTTGATTGTTAACTTTATAGTTCAAAAATGAAAAACAAAATTCATGCACTGAACTTTTATGGTCATTTTCATAAAGTTTCAATGAGCATTATGAGAAATTCTAAAGCATTCAGAAATTGTTATATAACCTGGTAGATATAAAATCAGAACATTTTCGTTAAATTCAAATATGAATCCTTTTGGCTCTCCTTTTATTTTTTAATGGTTGTTAAGTTTTAAAAATAATTTGAAAAAAGCTTTTGTGATGGATTCCTTCTTGCACATAAGAAATAGGTCATAAAAATAAATTAATCATCTTATTAATATTAAATGACTTCATTTATTTAAGGGAAGCATTTTCTGGTTCATGAAATTTAATGTAAAGTACACATTTCATAACAAAATCTCATTTTTTGATGATGTGATTCATTTTTATTATGATTGTCAGAAAATTTAATACTTTTGTAGAGAAATAAATTTAAGCAATTAAGAAACTAAAATAATGAAGTGTTTTTGAAAGTTTTATATTTTGAAACAACACATAATCAATAAGTGATTATAAAAGTTTTATTAGGTTTATTTTGATACTTATGAAAATATTAAAATTATATATTTTCTACATATCTATGTGATGATGTATTAATAGAATAGTCAAGTTTACAAAAACGATGTTTAAAGATTTTGTTTTGAGAATAGATATATCTCTAAAAAATATAGAAAATGCATTATCGAAAGGATTTTTTACCAAGAACTTAGCTCTTTTGAACGAAGCGAACTGGTAAAAAACTGAGTTCTTTAGTAAATTGATTCGAAGAATAAACTGCTCACATTGATCAGATATAGAAAATAAAATCACTGAATCTTGGTTGAATTTTCTAGGACTTCTTCGACTTTGGTTCTATGTTGAATTTAAAAAGAAAATAAAAGTTTTACTCTCATGATTTGTTTGTATGCTAATTTTAAATCTTAGGGTAAATTGAGTTATTTAGAGAAACAGAAGTAATTAGAACATCTTCCATATATATATATATATATATATATATATATATATATATATATATATATATATATATATATATATATATATATATATATATATATATATATATATATATATATATATATATATATATATATATATATATATAATACATATATTTATATATATATATATATATATATATATATATATATATATATATATATATATATATATATATATATACATATTTGGAATTTATATGTAAATATAATGGATAGAAAAACAAATGAAAAATATGTCAAAATTAATCTATTTGAATTAACTGAGATGAAATAGAATATTATTTCAATCTGCAATATTCAAAATTTATAAATGAATGTATTTCGCATTAGGAACAATTTAAGCTTGTATTGAATGGATTACTACTCATTTTTAGTGATTTCTGCATTATAAAATGTACATTATCTTGTAATTATAAGGAATGTTGGAAACATATATAAACAAGAATTGAAAAACACTTTGTGTATGTATGTTTATTGCCATTATGAGAATTCCTTTTTAATTTATTTATTAATCAATTATATATGCTATGTTAAAATGGCTTATAATAATTGCAAGTCCATTAATAAGGTATTAAGTTTTAAATATACAAAGACAAATGCATCAAAATTTGCGCAATAGTAGGGTGTGGTAAAATAGGTTTATTACTCAAGAAGGCATTACTTTATGATCAAATTTTCTTTATAATTTACGAAAGTAAAAAAATAAGCAGAAATCTGAGTGATGCAAAATACATTTAATAACAATTTATATCTTGTCTTACACATAATGCTTGAGTAAATAATATTGTATCTCTCTCTAACTCTAATAAGTTTATCATAAACAATATAAATCCAATTACTGTACTGTTTTTGAGTTGATGGTAATAGGAATCCGATAATAAATAGAACTTTGAGAAAGTATTTGCGTTATTATATAAAGTTGATACACATTTCAATTATTACTTTTGGAAAAATGTTTATAAAATAATTGTATAATTTTTTTCAGTCAAAATATTAAATTTTAAAAAGTAAATATTTTAAATAATTTCAGACAAATTTTAACACAATTTTCTAATTTATATTTTTTCATTAAAACTTACATTTCTACTTTCAACTGTTTCCATTAACTTTTATTTAACATTTACTTTAATATATTCGTATTTTTAATTTTCATTCGTAATATTATTAATTATTAAGCTGTAATTTGCCATTTAAGTTTCAATTTCAATGATTACGGAAATAGTTTAATGGGTCATTTCCTAATCTGATATTATTTTATGATATTGTTTTAAATAAATGTAACCCATTTTATGACATTTTAAATTACAATTTTATATCATATTGTATTTATGTACCAAAACTCAACTAACCATTAAGAAAAAAGTAAAATATTGTACATAATATCAATAACATTAATTTCTGGAAGAAAAGCAATAGCATTCATCTGATAATAAGTTATTCTTTTATCATTAGCCAATGTTCATTTATCAGTTGATTAATTTCCCATAAAATGAAAACGGCTTACGGTATGAAGAATGTTTATTAGAAATGTGTAATAATAAAGAATGTTTAATAATAATAAAGAATGTTAAACGGTATGAAGAATGTTTAATAAATACGTAAAAACCAGCAAAATTGTCAACAATAATATGTAGATTACAATCGCTAAAATGTATGTATGTGGATTATATAAAAATATAAGAGTGTAATGACATAATTTTTCTAAACCTATGATTTAGATCTAATTATGAGATATTTAAATGAGGAAGTAATTTAAACACTTTATATGACATACTATTTATAGAAAGTAGTTTTGTTACAAAAATTTCTTTTTCACACATTTTAATTCTGGGTTACTACACTATTCTTGTAAAACATTGAGTAAATAGTATGGGTTCTGACCTTTGCTTTAGTTAATGAAGATATATATAATAGTAAGCCTAATCATATTTTTAACATGAATGACATGGCACGTTTAGCATGAATTACATGACATAGGAATGACATGTCAGGTATCATAAGATATAGATTATTATTTGTTTAATGTTATCTCCATGGTGATACCATGTTATGATGTTTACGATAATGTGAAATTTCTAATAAATTATGAAATTTATTGCAACTATTTTACCAAATTTCTTATTCTAATTGATATAGAATTTTTCTTCCAAAAGTCACAGTACTATTGGTTTGCAAAAACAATGAGATTTCTATTTAATTAATTTAAAATAGAATGAATAACAATAAATTTTCTCTAGTATACAAAAATGCATTCCTCATTTATTTCCAAAAGGCAAGTTTTATTTCATTTCCCATTTTTTTGAAATCTACTTCAGAATAAATGTTTTTAGAATATAAATCAAAGTTTAAAGACAACATAAAAGAGGTCCCCATCAATTTTTTTTCAAGAAAGTTAAAAAATATTACAAAAATGATTCTCGGTGTCTCCGTCAACACTTACCAAGAATGGTGAAGTTCAATTTCTTTGCGATGGAAGCGGTGGTTTTTATTACCCTCATTCCACCCAACTGTTGTTTCAACGGAGATTTTTCCGGTTCTTAAATTTTGGTAAGGGCTTCATTGCGTTGTTTGAGGAAAACGTAATTTTGCTAAAAGATTCGGTAGTGGAGAAAATGAGAATTTTATTTTTACTAACATGAAAGTAAGATCATCTTCCCTAATATATTCTGAAATGAAAAAAAAAAAAGGATTTAATACATGCGTATAAATTGTTGTTTATTAAACAATAAAGCAAACATTTTTATTGTACTGTAAGTTAATGTATAGAAAAACAAATGTTGAACTAATGTTAGATTTAATGAAAACTTATATACGTTAATTTTAAACGAATAGAATGCATATTGTATTTAAATATACTTTTGTTTCAGATACATAGTGGATTATAATACATTTACTGTATTCATTTCAATGCCAATGTAATTTCAATGCCAATGTATTCAATGCCAATGTAATACCTGATAGTGGGAAAAAATAAGAAAATTAATATTTTCAATTTCAACATTGCGAACATTAAATATATTCAATATTTGTGGTAGGGGAAATTTGTTAGTCTTAATGTATTTTCAATACATACAAAATTATTTCTTAACATTAATGTTTCCGAATGTATTGTTTCTTGAATGAGATTAAAGTATTAATAGAAATGATTCATAGAATAATTAATTAAAATTATTCAGCTGAAAAATTCTGCAAAATAAAGCAGTTATAGAATCTTTTATTTCGGTATGGAAATTTTCGACAAAAAAAATCTTGGATATGTGAGAATGTAAAAAAAAAATATGTTCATATTCTTGTAAAGGCAGAAAAATATGATTTTAAATATCAGAAAAATTTGACACCCGTAACATTTGTATTATATAAATGCAGACTGATAGAAAAGAAAACTGTAAAATATAGCTGGTAATCAATGATTTCGAATTCTGTTATGCAGTGATGAAATATTTAATTAACTGTAAACTAAGATATGAGTATTTTAAAATTTAATTAGTAAAATTTTCGAAAAAGTATAACAAAACTTCAACAATAGAAAAACAAATTAAATGTTTTATCGTACATCTAAGACAGGACTAAAAGTGATGTGATTAATTTTTAATAAAAAAAAATTACTATTAATATATAATATATGTATAATCGTGAATAATCAGTAATGTCATGTACGCGCGATTATCAATAGATTTGAATTTGAATTTTACTTAACAATTAAAATATATTTTTAACAAATTTAAATTTTAACTTTGTATTGATAATTAAATTCTATGCCAATGAAGTATGTACAGATAGCTTTATATATTTTTGATGCGTAAGTAATAATTTTATTGCCTTAATTTTTATATTTAAGGTTTGGTTTGTTTGTCGCTCAACGGTCATTTTTTGCACACAAGAGCTAATTTGACCGGAACTTACAGCTTAAAGTGGACACCGTACCACTACAAACTTGTATGCCCAAGGGGGGATTTGAACCCTCGAACTGTTGAACGGAAGGCAAGAGCGCTAACCATTCGGTGCCAGCTAGGCTTTTTATATTTAAGAAATATTATTTTAGAAATATCTAACAATCCATCATATTAAAAGTTTATAAAACTGACAATCATTGACAATTTTACTATGGAAGTTATACTATATTAAAAAATGTGGACAAAATTTATATAAGTACATATACATATATAGGTATGTACTTCTTAAATGCTAAATAAAATATAAAACTGCAGAAAAATGTATAAATTAATTTTTAAAGCAAAGGTAAAATAAATATTTAAATATTGCAAGTAAATAAAAATTTTCAATCAAAATCCACAGAACACTAAAATGTCATTGGAAGAAACAATATTTTTGAATCAATGATTTTTTTTATAACTCATATATCTTATTGCGTGATAATAATCGAATAAAATAAATTTATTATGCCAAATTACAAAATTCACTGAATATAATATTTTATGTCATTTAAAATACCAAATACTTATTTCTTTTAAAAGTCATAACTTCTTAAAATACAGTATGTTGAAATAAAAGCAAAATGTACTCTTGCTCACATTTAAAGAAAATATCTTACTTTGAAAGAATTCACATTTGATTAATTGTGTGTTCCCATATTACTACAATTAAAATCACACTGTGTGAAAGGGAACTTCATTAAAAGGAAACAGTAGGAGAACTTAGGTGCAAATGAAAACTTAGAATAACTTAATTAATTTGGGCATATTTAAAATAAGAGAACTAATTCTGAATATTCCAGCAATTAAGGTAAAATGTAAAGTCTTCTCTTTCTGGAAATGGCAACAAGTTATTCCCTAGGGAGAGTGAACATTTTAAGGCGGATGTTATTAAGAAAGCTTAGTGGAATTAGCACCAAAGTAACTTAGTATGTAGAAATAAACTTCTACTCTATCCCAAGAAGAATTAAAAATAATATTTAAACAGAAGTACTGACTCCAAATTTAGATTAGGTATTTAGAAAATAATGTAATTAATTAATTAATTTTATCTGAAATTTTATGATCGAATTTATATGTGCAAAAAATTACGGATTGTGAAACACAGAATAGAAACTATACTTTTTACACTTTTGCCACATAAAGAAACTTTTAGAATGTATGATATATTTTAGAGGACCATTTTCTTGAGTTACATAAACGTGTTTGTCTTGGAATTAAATGATAAATTAAAATATTTGCAAGCGCAATTCTTTGTTAGCCTTATCGGTAAATAATCAAAATTGCTTTTAAAATCAAAACTATTTTTATAAAAATTTATTTGTTAAAAATTAAAATTTGCAATTACAATATATTTTTTTTAAAATTCTATAACACAATAAAAGGGAAACGGATCTTAAAAATGAGGAAAAAACAACTTCGTGTTACATACATTGGGAATAAATATTAAGAAATATTTAATATAATGAATTTTCAGATCTTTTTTTTATGTTTCTAATCCATTTTGCATTTACTCAATTGTCGTTCATTGTTTTGATGTATATTACACAAAGTAGGTATATAATTTACATCGAAATATTATAATGCATATTAATTCATTTAAATCATTACAATTTTGAAAATTTGGTATTTAAAAACAGTTTACATAAAATTAAAGTAAATAAATCCTAAATGAATATTATTGCTCTTAATATTATTACTTAACACACAATAAAGCAGGTTTCATGTAAGTTAAGAATAAGCTCATTTAACAAAAAAATTGTATGGAAGGGTGAATTAATAAAATACGTAGATTATAAAAACATAATGTTTCATTTAATGAATACTTTAATTTACAAAATTAAAAATCTGAGATATTTTGTATAGACAATTTATATAAAAATCACTACTTAAATGTTATCTATTCATAATAAGTTATTGTTAAAAAAACTCATGAAATATGTGTAAATCATATTAAATGACGGTCATTTAATTGAAACAAATTTAGAATAATAATTATTCAACTGAAATAAAAATAATTAAAATTTCTCTATTTTAAGGTATTTTTATAATGAATTAAGCATTTAATAAACAATTATGACAGTTTAAATATTTCATATCAGCGAATTATGTAACATGATAACAATAATTTTCAACTTTCATCTAGAATTATAAAACGTTATGTTCGATACTTGAATCCAACCTGTTCTATAAAAAATTATAACAATAAACGTTGTTTTTTAAAATTATAAGTTAAGTTCTTGAATTTTCTCCATGTACCAAATATTTCCTATGCTAACAAATTTAAAAATTAAATGGATTCAGACAGCGAATTAAGAAATCGACTTCTAAGGGACACATTCTTATGCTAATCAATTTTTGCAAATGCCCTTAACACAAAGTTTAATGCATAGATATGTTACATTTTGTATAAAAATTGTTTTTGAAATAAACTGATGTTCTTGCATTTCAGGAAATATTTCTACGCAAATAATGGTGCAAATCGCTGCTCAGTGTTTGATAATCTTATATGTGGTTCCTGCAACAATTATTCCGTACTTTTAAATACTCCAAAATTTTTCATTACTGTAACTACAATACTTCTGTTGACAATAATAAAATGTGAAAGGCATATTTGGTTTATAAACTATCGATTTGCAAGTGTTACGAAATTGTCTAAATGAGCGTTCTGTTCTGTCAGAGGGGATTGTGAAGGCTGTTTTGAGCTAACGTCACAGCTAGAAACGGTATTCAGAACAGGTGTTGAATATCAAATTCAAGTTTAAGCAATATATATATGTATATTGATGTTTGCGCAGTTGAAATAAAAAAAAAGTTGTCCATATGATCTTTTTAAAAGTCGATCTCTTCTGATACTGTGGCAGATGCTAGTGACATAGTTACTTGTCAATTCTGCATTCTTCCAATTTGAAACCTACTGGAACAGTGAAGAAAACATCAGAAGAAAACATAAAAATAGCAGAAAAAAATTCTTCCTTTTCTAAAAAAAATGAATATTAAATAGACTTGTTTTCTCAAAATTGTCTGTCTGTGCTTAATAACTGCTTTTAATTATTAGTGAATATTTTGCAATCACTCTAGTGCAGAAACTTTTGAAATTTGCTAGTTCAAAGTAATTTAACTTAGAATCTCAATATGGTAAATATAAAACATTCTTATTAGCAAAAGAGCGTAAAATATGAAAAATAGTCTTGTTTGAGTTTTAGACTTTACAACAGCTACTTCGTGACGCAAACAGAAAAAAAATGCGATTTTCTGTTTCTTCATCTTTGAAGTTGCGTGCATTCAATAAAGTTCGTAAACCAACATGGACATCTATACTTAAAGTTATTTTTCAGCATCAATATATTGTTTTTCTTATGTTAATCGTCTAAGTGACAAGTTTTTATAGTCGAGAAATGGTCTTGTGTGGGATAATTTGCATTGTTTCCATCGAAAGTAAATATTAAATGCTACAATTAAAATTTACAGTTAGTATTTTTAATGTGTATGGGTTTTTGAATTAGAATGAAAATATTTCAGCAATTATTCAAATCTATAAACAGAGAATTTTCAATCTAATGAATCAAATTACAAATGAAATTAGTTTAAGCCAGACTTGCCAAAAATAAAGGGATTTTTTTAAACTTATTTATTGCTTATACCAAATCAAATATATAAGAAAATCGAGATAATTTATTAAAGTTTTAACTTAAAAAGATATTAAATTTTACTGTTTATATACGCAGTCTAAAATAAAGATGTTTTAATATTGTCAAAATTATTGAAAGACTGAATACATTGAATAAAACTGTTCCTAATTCTTTAATTTTTAAATCAATCGAAAATTGCATCAGATATACATTAAACATTTTTTTTAATTACAGAGAAAATATTTAAATGAGAGAAATAATTTTCTTTTAATTATTAACAAATTATCTTTCTCTGACTAAAATTTTCTAAGAGAAAAGTTTATAAAGGAAATATTCAGAATCTATACAATTCCTTATATAAATACTAATTGTGAATTTCAAATAGTCTTTAACATGTATTGCATGATAAGTGAAACTCGCAATCAAAACTTTCAATCCTTGATATATCAAGATGAAAAGTTTTATAGTGACTTAATATAAACGTACAAATTTTATCATATTTTGGGAAATAGTGTTATTCCTTTCCTTGGAGTTTAATTCAAACAATGCAAGAAATATTTTAATACTTTTATAATTTAAATGTCATTTATTTATTTATTTTTTTATTTTTATTTGTTTTCTCATCAAAAAAAATTATGATAGATAAACTGAGCGACATTTAGAATTTAACCCCTTGACCGTCTGGGGTTCTTGAAGAAAGTGCATCATTTTTTGTTTCGCGATGTCAACAAAGTTTTGGCTTTCAATGCAATGCAAGTTTTTCTCTCTTTAGCACCTGTCACGAAAATAAAAGTCTCTAATTCTTGATGAGATGAATTTCCGTTGTACCTTGGACCACCTCACAATAATCACATTCTAATGACTTACAGCGGGGAAGCCCATCAATCGCTGGCAGCTCTAGAAACCCACATGTGCTCGCAGTTTGCTTTGTGTGAATGTACTGCTCGAAAATTTTTTCAAGTTCTTATAATTTTTCATTACACTAAATATGAATTTTTATTAAATTATTTTGTAAATTATAATCAGGAAATTTATTTCTAAGTAGTTTTTGTATTAAAAAAAATCTTTAGCAATTAAAAATATATATAAGATAGCCACATCACAATGAATATCATATCATACATTTTTAAATGTGATTATATATATATAATTACTCGAATAAAATTAATTTTACTTAAAATCAGAAAAATGTTTTAAGTACCAAGATAGTTAAAAATGTATTGATTTTAAATAGCTGTAATAATTAATTAATTTTCTGTTTATTTGTAATTGGTAATCCTTGCAGATACATTTCAAAATCAATATTGTATTTTTAAAATCATCAAATAGTTTTCAAAATCATTAAAAGAAACGTTTCTGTTGCTTTAATACATACAGATTTAAGAATTTAGCTATTGTATATTTTTAATAATTTAAAAAAATAAAAATATAACTTAATTACCTAACAATAGAATTTATAGTAAACAGTAAGCTACTGACAATAGAAAATTTTAGTTGAAATTTCGAAAGCAAATTTTTAATATTAAATTTTTTGTAATGAAAGATTTTCGTTTCTAATTATGTAAGAAAATATCACTCCATACAAGAACCTGTATTGTTATTATATATCTTTTAATATTTCTTAAATTGTTTTACACAAATACTTATGCGTCTCTCGTATGAATATTTGTTTTTCAAAAGGAGAAAAAAATCAAAAATATAAAAACAGGGACACAACTTAACATTATTGTTTACAATAGCATTTTAATAATTGAATATTTAATAGAGAACTTGTCAATATCACTTTTTCACATATTCAAATTAGCCCTAAATTAAAATTTTCTTAGCCTTCACAGAATTATAACTTCTTTGACATGCGAATCCATTATAAGCTATAAATTTAGAGAAAGATTTTTTTAAAGTAATTTTTAGTACAATAATGATTTAACTTCATTCTTCTTTTAATGGTTATAAATGAAAATATTTAGCTACTTTTGATTTGTTTCATTAAATATATTTAATTAGTTTTGATTAAAGAAGTAAATATTCAAAAAATTAATTTTTATAAACATAAATTCATTAACCAGAAAGAATACTTTACGTAGTTTGTAAGTATTAATTTTGCATAAAGTTTAATCTGTTAAAAATACATACCATATTTAATTAATTTATCACAAAAATAAAATTTATTTCTTATGTTAGAAACATCTTATTGAAGATCAAATTATTTAGCTTTAATATTAGAATTAAGTCATTGAACTTTATTTTCGAAAATATACTAAAGGAATAAAAAAGCCATAACATAGAGCTTATTCGAAATATTATGTTTCAAGAAGTCGAAAGTATAATCTTTAGTGCAAAGCTGATAGATATTGAAGTATATGAGAAAAAAATTAATACTTAAAATGTAATCGCTAAATTAGTAAATGAAAATATTGCTCTTCCATGATAAAGGAAATTTTATATTTTCCGGAATTTGTAAGAAACTTTATCATTAATTTAATGATTTTAAATTATACTTACAAAACATTAGTTCAAAATATCCTTAATTTAAATAAAAAAAATTATTGAAATAATTTGAAAACACTCAATAAAGGCGTTAAATAGTTTAACATGTTCTCCACTGTTTTCGTTTTACGGAAAAAGATTTGAGATTACTTAAGTCAAGAATTTTTTAAATATTTAAATTTGATCATTTGTTTATGGTGAAATTATATTATAATGTCTCTGAAACAGAAATGTATTTCTTAAATATTTAAGGGAAACTTTTTAGTAATTTTTCTGAAATTAGCTGTTCTTGATGTACTTTAATATCATTTACCAGTCCTATACCAAAATATAAATTCAGTTAAAGTTTTAATCAAAATTAAATTTTTCTTGCTAAAAATAATAGCTTCCTTGTAAAGTTTTAGTTCTTAATCGTAACAAAATAACATAATTTTATGTGGAATAAAAAGTAACATAAGTCCCATTCTAAAATTCGAAAATAGTTATGTAAGAGAATTTATTCCTTCATATTTTGTAATTACCTTCATCTTGGTATTTTAGCCAATGCTTGAAATATGTGCACTGAAAATTTGAGTAGTGTGAAGCTAACAAATATATGAAAAATTTCAAAACATGTTTAGTCAAATTCTCGAATAAACAGAAAATTAATGCACATGTAGTTAAATTTAAATTGTTTACAAGTAGAATAAAGATAGAAGAATGATAGATTGTTGTTTCTGATTATATCAATTTGACATCGGGATTGACAAATGCAAAACTAGTGGAACTTGGGAATTTTTTAAAATTCCGTGAGAAACCGATAAATGTAAATTTAAGTAAAATGTAGAACTGGTGTAGGGGATGCACATTTCCAATCGAATTATCTTGGAAACATCAGTTTCATGATGTATTCTAGGTGAACATGTCAATAAATCGTCTTCAGTTGACCAGAACAAATTATTGAAATGCCATATTGCCACTTCCCTATTGCTTGCACACATACACAATTGCAAGTGACACGAATTGCATGTGACAACAAGTAGAATCATTCCGCAGAAAAATGAAAAAAAAAAACAATTTAACTTTTGGTGGAAGAAGCTGCCTTATTTTATAGCGATGGAGAAAACTTCTCAAAGATCAGAGCCTTTTCTAAAAGGATAGTTCAATATTTCTTTTAACAGTTTCAATCCCAGTTAGAATTTTGCCTTGGAGTCTATTCCATATTATTTTAACTAATTATTAGTTCTAGATAATATATGTTACATAATATTTTATGCATTTATTTCTGATTTTCATTAGAACAAATCATGTAAGCCAAATGTAAAAAAGAGATTGTAAATTGAGGAAATAAAATTGTCGGATACACACACACACACATATATATGAGTGCTGTTTCACTTTCAGAAGTTATTCTAGTAGCTAATTGTATATGCGAAAATATTACCGGCTTACGGACATTAAGTCTCAATAAAGCAGTGAAGAAAAATGTTATTTTAATTATGAAGATAACTCTTCGGACACGGCCTGTAAATCCAATGATCTTTCTAGGGCTCGCAATCGGTACCCAGTCGAAAGTTCAGCAGTTCCGATTGTTTGCCACTTTTATATAAATTATGTAGGCAATTAAAATGAGATAATTAGTAGCAAGTTAATCAATTTATAAGCAAAATTAGATACATAGTGAAATTAAATAATACCTGAGATATTATAAGATTAATTATTCGCAGACCAAAATATATATTCTAATTTTAATAAAATGTAACTCTAAAAAGTGAAAGAACTTGTTATAGTTGCAATGTAATAAAATTAGATTATATATTTTGTACAAAAATCATTGCAGAATTGTTTAAAATTCGTTCAAAAGTTTAAAAAATAGCATGTAATTTATTACTTATTTTATCCCTTCTAACTTTAAACAAAATTTTTAACATTTTAAAATTTCATATTTTTGAACAAATTAAGTAAAAAAATTTCTTATATTTTAGCCTTGTTGCTAAGTCACATATTTTTATACAAAACTAAAAATATTAATAATTTAAAAGCTTGATAAAAAATAAGCGAAAATTATTATTATATGCGTTGCTTATAAATTTCAATTGTTATATAGCCTTTAATTACTGAAACTAAATGCGAATAAATGTAGAAAAGTAAAACGTAAATATCTGTTCCTTCCTAGAACCACTTTCGGTTTTCCCTCGCATTAGTTAAATCAACCGAGACCGTTCAGTAAATAAGTTCCCCAACTACGATTTCACAGTAATCTGTCAATTCTGGGGGTTGAATTTGGAGCATTGCAGTGAAGCCAGTTGCCCCTACCAAGGGGCTGGGATAGCCAGAAAACACACAATACTGTTTGCACGAGTTACCTCGGGATAGCCGGTTAAGTGGTTAATATTTTTTTAAAAAAAAATTCTGTTTAATTTTTTAATTGTAGCATATTACATTACACATTTTATTTATTTTCAAGTATTCTATTCTATTTTACTGAAATACAATATACATTGCAAATTATATTTTCTTTCTGATATTTTTAAATGCCATAAATCAAATTACTAAAATATTTGGACAAAGTATTCATGATATTTAAATTTGATTCATAAAATTAACAGCCTAAAACTATTTTAGAAGCTCCGTTCTTAAATTAATAAAATGAGCATAAACTAAAAGCAAAGCTTAATAATTTTACTGCTATATGAGATCCAAAATTCATAGTAAAATAAATTTTTTTTATAATTGTTTTATTAGCTTATGAAAATTATATTTTTTGAAATTCAGATACAATTTAGTTATGAGACTGCCTCCCCTTAGATATAAGGAAAATACATTTAAATTAGTTGGAGATTTAGATTTTTGGATTACAGTAGTGATGATGCTTATATCACAAAAAATGGGCTTTTTTAATAAAATGTCCAACGCCGTATGAATTGATACAATAAAACCTTTATAATTCTAATACTTATTTTTTATTATTAATTTTTAATTATTTATTGCAAATATATAATTGATTAATTCTGTGTCTGGGCATTTTTAATAATTATTCCAAACGTTTTTCACGTAGAATAAAAAAAATAATATATATATATCAGCTACTCATTCTAAAATTTTAACAAACACTGGAAAAAAATAAATTCTAAAACTACTTGTAGCAGCTGCATTTATAATTTAAAAGTCCATATAACCTGACTTGTGGCTTATTTACTCTAAAAATCTAAAGTTTTATAAAGGAATTTAATTTTTAATGAAATGTTTTTATATGAAATTTCTATGCAGAGAAACCTTTCATGACTCCGTTATAAGAAAAATTAACTACAAAAATTTTCAACGAAAAAATGTGCAATGAAAACAAAATCTGTGAAAAGCCCCTTACATTTACTTTTGCTGTAATTTAATTTGGAAATTATTTTATTTTTAACAGTTATCAAAAATAATAAAGTCATCTCGTGTGATATTATTTTTATACTACGTATAAACATGTGGCGTATTTTTATAAAATAGTTTTAAACGCAAATAAATATTCTTTGTCGAAATGAAACGTTATTTGTTTCAGATTATTAGACAACAATCAAGGTCAGTATAATCGTTTCTTTCAAAAAAAAAATATTCCTTTTGTGAGTATCAAAATGACAATGATTGATGAGTATTTTGAAATTTTTCCTCTTTCCTGTGAACCATTGTTCAACAAAATAATCTATAGGAAAAACTAATTATTAAATGGATATATTTTCACGCAAAACACATCGATCCAGATATGTGAAATGTTGAGCATGTGAACAGATTCTTACTCTTATATATTTATTGTTTGTTAATACAGATAATATGCTATTTATTCAATGTTAATACAGACAATACAGATTATTCATTGTTATTGCTATTATGCTAATGTTTTTTTTGATTATTTTACATGAAAAAAATTAATTTATTTTATACAATCTAAGCAAATTCTTATCTTATAAAAATAAATTATTATTTATAACATTTCAAAAATATAAATTTTTAAATATAACTACAAATTTAGTGGTGTGATACATTTTGTGCCAGAAAATAATTACAAAAATATAATTCTCTCCGAAATAGAAAACATTAAAACAAATTGTGAAGTTTAATCTTCCAAGTGCCTTATATTATTATAAGGTAAAAAAAATATATATTCAATTAATCAATACAGTTTTAAAAATACAATATAATAAAATATGAATTACAACACATTACATGAAACCTGGCGCAAAAGAAGCTAAAGAAAGATTTGGAATATAAATAAGATAAGACATCGTATATTTAATAATTTTCCTATTTTATATTTCTTTTCTGTTTTGAATATTTTCATGTTTTACTTATATATATATATATATATATATATATATATATAATTATATACATATATATATATATATATATATATATATATATATATATATATATAATTATATACATATATATATATATATATAATTATATATATATATTTTTTTTTAAGAAGACACTTTATTCATACAAAATATGTTCACAACCAATTTTATTCTTTTTTGAATTACGCATTCTTATACCGTAAATTTTCCTTGCAACTCCTGACGGTAAGTAGAATCGAAAATGTTAAAGAAGCAATCTAAGATTTGCAAAACAGAATGTTGATGTTTTTATCTTAATGCATATAACACGTTATTTTAACGTGTTATAGCATATAACACGTTAAAACATCAACAGAATGTTGATGTTTTAACGTGTTATATGCATGATGAAAACGCGTATTATTTCTTGCCTTGTGTAATAGATTTAAAACAAAAAATTTAAATAATTCAATTATTTCTATATAAAAATGATATTGTGTTGTTGTTTTTGTTAACTCAGAAGATATTCATTAAAATGAAACATAAACATTTGTTAACACTACATTTAAATTATTTTAAAATTGTTATTATATTTAAGTTTATTTTGCAAAGATCTTTTTGCTTAGATAATTAAAATTATTTGAAAGGCAAACTTATAATTGTATTTTAATTAGTAGTTTAATTCGAAAGAAATTTAAAAAAAATTCTTATTTTTTAAAAAAATAATTGTGTTTTTTATGGTATTATATGTAATTAAGTTTAATATGCACAAACTATATCATGTTGAGTTCTTAATGAAATAAGAAATTTATCTGAGAAGAAGTATAACGTAAAATAGTTATACAAAAATCTAAAGTAACATAACTTTTGCTAAAACATTTCCTATTACAACACTGATAATAAAGGCCTAATCATTAATCTGAGTGAAGTGTAAGCAACATAAATCACTCTTATTCTGGAATCTAATAAAAAATATTTCTAAATATCAAAATTATCTCTTGTTTATAAAAAATACAACTTGCTTCCTTCGATTTGTTTTTCAACAAAATTATTTTTATTTTTGCGACTTGTGATGAATGATCGTTTTTTATTATTTATTTGCAATTTGTTAGTGATATTATGTTTTTCACATAGTGAATATACATAAATTTAAACCACATATGAAATACACATGCAATAACAAAACGGTATGATATACAGTTAAATTATTTAAAAATGAAGAATATTTTAATGTTTAATAGAACCATTTTTAATGACATGCTTAAGAAAGAGGTTTTACCAAACTTAAAACTCTTTTTTTAAATTCAAATGCAATAAGTTTATTTTAGTATCCTGGTCATTGCTATATTTTTGTCATAGTTATTTTTAAATAATGTAACTCTCATTTACATGACAGATGTATTTTGAAGATTTTAATGTTGCATTTATATTTATTATGTTGATGTTCATTACGATACTTAAATCACTTTTTGTATTATTTTCCCGTTGTGTAATTAAAAGAAGCAAAAAATTGATGAAAATATAAAAAAACACATATCATTAATAGGAATTTTAATATATCCTATAAAGCAAATTTTGTGCCAATTCTTCTTTAACAATTTAAATATCGAGTCTTCTATTCATTTTTATTTAGTTCAAAATACAATTAACGAAATAATAAGTTTGGAGAAATTTTATTGGCATTTATTATTGGCAATGTATTTAAATATGGCATTAACATTTTTAATTTTTTATTATTAAACACATTTACTCGTCAGATTCTTTGGATATTCATAAATTAATTTTCGTAAGATAATTTTGTTTTTAAAATGCTGAAGTTCATTTAATAGAATAGATGTATTGTAACTAAAACTAATGGTAAACTTATATTTTAAATTGCTTTTGTTTTGAATTAATATCTAAAATTTTTAATTCAAAATTTTACATTATTTTATGCAAAAACATTTTTTAATATTATTCAATATTTAAATTCAAAAAGAAGTTTGAGAAACAAATTTTTAAATGTTGAAAAATTGTTTTCTGAAATGTCTTAAATTGTAATTTACCGCATTTCTCAAAAATGAATATAAATAAATTAGCAAAATTTACATACAACTTGAAAAATTATAGAACTTTTGATTTCAAAATTGATGAAATATTTTCTTTTCCTTTTACTAAGCAATTTAATCCTTCTTTGAAAGATTTAACTAAATTTATAGTTTTTACCATTAAGTCTTTTCTTAAAAATTGCTTAAAACAAAGCTCTATTCAAAATATAATTCTGTTACATAATAATTTTTCAATCTGTATTTATAACATTTTTCTTATTAAATATTAATTTGTTTTTAATATATATTGAAATCTTAATTCATAAAAATAAAATATTTCGAAAACAATTCTTACCTGAATAAATTCTATTTTAATCCTTGTATAAAGTAACTGATTTTTAGCTGTTTTCCCATTAAATATAATAATTGACTTTATTTTTATTTGCAATTCTAAATTTTGAAATCTTGTTATAGATTTGTGTCAGTTAATAAGTGAACTTAATAATTTTTGTTAATACTTTTTCTAATGTCTTCTCTATTTCTTAATGTTTTCATTAATTTACTTTGCGCATGCACATACACATATGTGAACACGTAAATGTTTGTTCTAAAATTAAATATCATTATTACTTATACTAAATAAAATTAATTGAAAAAAATTTAATGCTTGCTGAAATTCTAAACTAATTTTTACCCTGTTTAGGACCCGTTCTTTATGTATGTGAATTTCTTTTCTTTATTTTAATGAATTTATTCAACAGATTTTAAATTTTATGTAATGAAACATTTTTAGATTAAAAATGGAATACGTAAAATGAAAATAAATTCCTTTAAAAAGAGAAATCATGAGAAAAAAAAAGAATGAAAACATCAGATCTTAAAAATACTGGAATTAAAATAAAATGGAATGAAAAATAAGATTTGATAAGTGGAATCATAATAAATTTCATATGTGAAATTTAAGTATTAAAAAACTTATTTATACTCAAATAAAATTTTGTAAATGCTCAAACAAATTGGTCATAACATATAGTCCAAGGCTTAATGCTGCTATTGCGTTCTTCAAGTTATCACAACTTTTAAAAAATCTATATTGATTTATAAATGTCATATATATATATATTAGATAAATATTTTAACTGCAAGAACATTAAGCAATTGTCTGTCCACAATACCATTAGTGTTATTATATGTTTGTGAATAGATTGTGTATGCTAATGTATATAAATCATTTTAGTTTTTTGTGACTTATTATGAATCACAAAAAGCTGTAATTATTAATTATCATCAAATGTAATGAATATAAATATTGCTTTTTATAATCACTGATATAATGCACGTGACGTACTGTTAGCATTAAATACTTTTGTTATTTAAAATGTCCAGGCAAAATACAAAGATTACAAAGGTTACAAAAAATAAACTACAGAAAATAGACTGAAGTCCTTTGTCTAATCATCTTGCTTCTCAAATTCTCTTTTCCTCCATCGAGCAGCCAAGAGCCCCACAAAGGGGCAGATTGTCAATGTCTATTTTTTCTACTGAGCCTTAAAGTGGACAAGTAAGAACAGTAAGTATGCCCAAGAACTTCAAATGAAATACTAGGCAGTCATGCTCAGTTGTTAGACGAAAAGTAGCAACTGCATTTCGTCTTCGTAAATCAGGAAGAAGATAAGGATCTAAATTACTCTAATGTTTTTTAGCTCTATGAATCGGTAGGTCTGGTGAGGCATTAGAAATAAAAAGATGCCTTAGAAAAATTTAAACTTAAAATAAAAAAGGAGATGGAAGGATATTGTAGAATAGGCCGGAACCTTTCTTTGCAAGTATGTCTGTTTGTTCCTTGCCCCATCAGCCACAGTGGCCGGGCACCCACTGGAGAACAATTTACTTCCCTCTCAAAGCAAGAGTCCTCATGAATTCTTGACATTGTTGAATACGTATGTGTATATATACTTATGATAAAAATGAAAGATTACCAACAACCTTTCTTTATTAGTCCACAATCCAGTATTTTGTAATAATTTTTACCAAGCAAATCTTTAATGATGATTAAAATAAAGAAATAGAGAATAAAGTATGTGATGTCGTTTTGCATTGTATAGGTTTCCCTTTGTTATCTTTCATTGATAAATAAAGAGAAACAAAAATTGTCTTCAAATTTTTTACATTTTCAAATCAAAAATTTAATTATTTAATTTAAAAAACAGCAAAATTGTGCTAAATATACTTTTAAAATGATTGTACATTTGTTTTTAATATGTATATTTATAAATAGGCATACAAATATCCGAGCATAAAAATATTCTTTCTTTGAAATTTTCTCTGACATAATTATCGAATTCTTATGCTTTACACATTTCCAGTTTATAAATAAAAAAATATATTATTTGGTAACAAAATATTTTTCCTTTTATGGTGTTTAAAATGGAGGGAAACCATCCTAAACTATCTTTTAAATATATAGATATTTTTTTGATATAACTAAAAGGCACAGTAAAAATTTCTAATACAAATATGTTATTTCCATACCAAAGTAAGCCGATAGGGCTCAGCAAACAATGTCAGGGTATCTTTGGTTTCAGAATTATCTATTTTTAATGGTTTTCTAAGATAAAAATCGCTACTCTCTATATCCATAGCTAAAAATTTTTATTGTAAATCATATATTTGCGTGTCATTTGCAAACTGAACTGGATTTCCTTTACAAGTGAATCGGCCTATTTTCATGCATTTTTCATTCATGAGATCAGTATCAACTTAGTTTCTGAATTTGTATTTCCTTGTAAAAAAATTAAGTAAATTAACATGTATTGTGCATCAAATAGTCTTTTACGTTTGAATTATTCATTCTTACAATTTGTATAGCTCGTTTGTTATACAAATATTTCAGATGAATAATATTTGCTTGAATTATACTAGACATTGTTTTCCATTTACTATTGTAATTATCAGAGGAAGTACTTCGTGTAATGATAAATAATGATAGGTCTGCAGACAATTGCAATTTAATAGCGAAGCAGTAAGTTTCAATGATTAAAATATGCAAATGTATGTTTAAAATATAATTTTACGAACATGTAAATCAATATAATATGTGTATAAATTAATAAATATATATATATATATATATATATATATATATATATATATATATATATATATATATATATATATATATATATATATATATATATATATATATATATATATATATATATATGTATGTATGTATGTATATGTATATATTGGGAAAACAAGAAGAATATTTTATGTACACTCACAGGACATTTACATGTAGTCAGAAAGAATGTTTTGTAGGATACTTACTGATATGAAACATCAAGATTTCTATTAAAGACACATTTCTTACATAACTGCACAAATCGCTACAAAAAGTTAATGATAAGCAACAAAAATTAAAAGATTCCAAAATGTCAATTTCTTTAATTTTTTCAAATTTTATTTGTTACAAATTATTTATTACAACCTTCATACAAACTGCTACATTTCGAGGAGACACATTTGTTTGTTGCAGGTGATATAAAAGTGGAATGTTTTAGTACAGTGTGTAATGAGTAAGATAATTAAAATCAATGAATCATTAATAGAATGTATAAGAAGTAAGACTTTACAGAATATAAATAAGTTGAATTTAATTTGTAAATATTAATTAAACACTGGCTTATTTAATCTTCATTTATACATTCATATGAATGTATTTAAAATTAACAAGATTTTATGATAGTTATTGTTTATTATCTTCAGTTCAGTTTTTGTATGCAAACGTCTTGGAGAAAATGTACTAGACTCATAATATAAAAAATATTAAAAACTTTTACGACCTATGATTCCAGATTTTTTACATATTTATGACAATTATGTTTTTAATGAACTGAAATTTTTAACTTTGCATATTCAAATTATTTAAAGTAACTTTAGAGATTATGGACTTATATATGCTGTGCATGCATAACACTCACGCATAGTAGATTAAGTTTAGCTAATTAACATTATTAAATCAGAAAATAGTTAATAAGTATAAAAGGGAATATTTATTTTTAGAATAACGTTTTGTTCATTGTTATTTTTGGCATGCATATACCTTGATTAGCAATTTTTCAAATGATACATTTATCTCATTCAAATTGCCATTAAGATATATTTCATAAAACTACTAATCATATACGTATTAATCAAAATATTTGTATTCATTTTTTAACTAAAACTTTTAAAATAAATACATTTAATTTTTATAAATATTGAAAAATAAATCCTTTGACGTATGGTCCAAAAAATCAAAGATGATGCTATATTTTAAAATGTATATACAATTCTTAATTCAAAATAAATTTTTGATTTATAACATAAAATAACTTAAAATTCATAAGGAATAGAAAATTGAAATAATAAAAAAAAGTACTGTAAATGAATTTAATACTTTTAGAATATAATTGTATATTTATTTAATATGAAAATGAAAGTAAATAGCAAAATGTGTTTCTAAAAAATTATGCTAGTTAGCTATTGCATTAGGCAAGAAAGAATCTTACCAGAACTTAATATTTTCATACATAGATTTTTGCATAGTATTTCAAAAAAGCTTAAAAGCAGAAAATAAATATTCAAAGAAGAAATCTAAGTTTATGACGCATTTACATGCGTCAAAGAAACAAACAAATTAACAAATTGCAATGTATTAAAATACTATTTTTTTGGCTTTCAGAGAGGGTTAGATGAAAAGAAAAATTTAAGAAATTGGTTCATCATATTTCAATTAAAAAGTAGAAATTTTTAATTGAACCATTGAATGGAAACATTGGATTTTTTAATCCTTCATTTTGATTTTGAGTTAGTGAAAAAAATAACCTCATTTAAAAAATTCACATTAAAGTTCATACTCTTTTTAATCTTATTTTTATAATGAAAGTTTTCACACACACCATATGTTCTTAGTCTTTTTTACAATTGTGGTTATATTTAAAATTATTTTGATATCACTGCGCGAATAGTTAATTGCGGAATGACAAACTATCTTAAATACAGGTAAATAAGAAATTTCAATCCTTTAAAATTATTCAAGAATTTTCCATTTATAAATATTCATTTCAAAGACAAATATTAAATCTTTAATTAATATGGAATATATTTCAAAATAAAAACTAAGCTAAATTTTAAAAGTAGCTTTAAACGTATCGGGATTGTTTTTATGAAAGTTGTTTCAGTCAGAATAATGCATTGTTTTTATTGTTTTCTCTTTATTTAATAAAATAAGTAATTTTAATATATAATAATGAAACATAATTAACAACTAGTACATGATTAATCAAATTCAACAGAAGACTTTTACTTCTTTGTAACTTATTAAAATTAAAAAGGTTATTAAATTTAAAACTTTAAGCCAAAATTGATTTAGAGAAATGTTAAAATTGCTTTTAAATTTTTTTGATTTTATGGTATTTGAGGATAATGAAAATTAATAAATCTTCATTTTTTATTTCTTAACATTTTGAATATCTCTTAAGTGTTTATATAAATTCAGGTAACATTGAATGAAAACGAAATTATTCCTAATCAAGATTCCTTACATATAAAAAAAATATTTTTGATTTGATCATTGCAAGATTGCTAGGATTTTATGTTTACAGTAAAGAATTTTTTTAATTCAAAATTCTTTCTTAAAATGTTTAGTAAATGTATCGTAAACATAACGTGCTGCAATATGTATAAAACAAATATACTGATACATGTACTAGTTTTATAAGTTCTAAAACAATTTGAATTTCAGATATTTGTAGACAAAAGATTTCTCCTATTGAAAAAAAATTCTTTAGTGACTGCACTAAGCAAGTCAAAATTGAATTTAATAATTTAAAAAAATTTTATAAACTATGGATTCCAAAATTATTCAATTTCAAATATGCACTACATTTTTCTTAATTCATCTTATAAAATTCGAAAACATATTTTGCTGTTGCAAATTCAGAAATAATTATCTGGACATATGTACTCTCTTTGTGTCTTGTATTAGTGATAATTATATTAATTATGTGTTATAGAAAAGCACACATTAAATAAGCTGTTTTTGGAACATATGTTATTATAATGGTTCTTGATTATATATAAATTATATTAAAATTCCTAATATATAAATTAAACTATTATTGAGAATATAAAGTAGGCCATCACATAAGAAGGCATAAGTAAAATATTAAGACAGTTATTTCTATTCCATATTTATATATTTTTCGTTTATATGTTTATATATTTACATATTTATATATTTATATATATTCAGTTTACCTAAGCACATATTAGATTTTTTTCCGGTATTAAATAAAATATTCAGGTTAGATAAAATCTTTAAAAAATTAAAATCTTTCTCAGTTATACCATTTTGATTTTCGTTAAATTTATAATTGAATGCAATTTTCCAAATAATGAAATTCTATTTTAAGTTGATTGTTTTTATCTTTAATATGCGTTTATTAAATTTCATAATCGATTCATTATCCAATCATTTGTTACCCTACCGTGACGGTCAGTTTTCAGAGCTATTATTTTAATAAGTATATTAATAAGCACGAAAGGAAGTTCATTTTGATAAATGACATTACTCATAAAATCAAGTTAAAGGGAAAATAACAGTTTCCTGAAGTTAATGAAATAACGAAGTAACAACAGTCTAGAGTTATGAAAAAATTTCATGCTAATACGTGCAGAAATATAATCATATTTTTCAGTCTTTTACAATACCTAAATATAATTTGTGTTCAATATTTAATTGAATAATTAATAGTATATTAATTATAATCAAACTAGTATTCATAGCTCATTACTTTAAGTATAAGATTTATATTATCTGTAGATTTTGTTAACTTATTTTTATAAATTGTCAGCTGTTTAATTAGAAATTATTGCTAATTTAAGTTTATATTAACATATTTAAGTAAAATTTTAGATTTTTTTTTATTAAAAATAAGTTTTTCCTCTTGATTGGATGTTTCTAGGATATTATTTAAATGAATAAATGTAAATCTTAAAATAAAATCTCTTTCGTTATATTTTTTAAATTTATGTTTACTATATCCCATTTTTATTATATTTTGTTACCATCAGACACAAAAAGAAAAAAAATTATAAAAGTTTGTTATAAAAATATATCTGATATATTTAATACTTCAGATTTTATTAAAAAGATATTTAAATTTTATGTGCTCCTCAAAATGGCTTTTTAGTTTTTACTTTCTGCTGTAAATATTCAAACATTATGGTCAAAGAGAGAGAGAAAATAAGCCACTTTCTCTCTCTCTTTTTTACTTCCAAATTTTTTTATTTGGTATTTAACTGGATACTTCAGCTATTAAAAAATATAAAAATTGTATTTGTATAAAATACATTGGTGAAAAATTAAAAAAAAATTTAAACGATTAAAATTTCCAACTTTTTTTAAATTGAAAATCAAAATAAGTAAAATTAATTCTTATATCCTCTGTGCAGTATCAAGAAAAGATTCTTTTAAAATTTTGAACAGAAAAATTCTCTTTATATTAACTCATATATATTAAGGATTTCCTATGCATAAATTTTATTGTTATTAAGTACAATATAATAATCAAAAAATTTATAGGCTTTTAATGCTTTCAATTCATTTCAGCTTTTATTAATATTACTTTTTCTTCACCGAAAATCTTCATAAATTGCATTAATTCAATTTTTAAATGTGGAAGAGAAAAATATAATCATTAATCTGTAAATTACATTATTCCTTAATATTTTTAAATTTTCATGTTGTTTCTTAAAATTATATTAATTTCAAGTATATTTATTTTTCTTTATACTGAAAAACAAATTACAAACAATAACCCGTAATTTATTTGTACATGTTCAATATTATTTTAATGTTTTGCAAAAATTATGCATGTACACTTTTCGAATTTAAAATTTCAGATCCATTTTATGCTGGTTAATTTTATATATTTAAAGCAATTTTTAGATTCGCTTGATATAAGAACAATTGAGCTGAGTATACTGAAAAAAGTATAAATGAAATAAATAAAAATTGAATTACATTATATTGTGTTTCTCATGATATTCTCTTCTATATATCAAATCACGTGGAATGAATATTAATTTTCTAATTATTAATTACTGTGGAAACTGTATAATGCATAATAATGTGACGTAATATTTACAAATGAATATACATATGTACGCATGAGTAAAATAAAAAAATGTACAAGTAAAAAGTAAAAATGTAAAAATGTACGTGAGAAGAAAATATTTATAAAGAAATATTTTCTTTAATTTAGTTTTTTTTCATTACATAAAATAAATAAATTCATGGTCATACATTTTCTTATTCTATCCATGCGTATATATATATATATATATATATATATATATATATATATATATATATATATATATATATATTCCCCAGTAATTAATAACTAAACAGAAAATTAATACTTATTCCATGTGATTTGATATAATGTACAGAATATCATGAGAAATTATGTAATAAAATTCAATTATTAGACATTATAAGATGAAATATTTTCATTTATTTTAAAATGATACTCTAATGAAAAAATTATATTTTTGCAGTATATATTGGATGTTTAATGAATTGGAGTACACTTAAAATTTACAATTATTGCTTTTCAAGAGACGTTAAAATCATTACATATTTGTTGTAAACATAAAAGTATTTCCTCTAAATCACATTTATTTTGTTCAACTTTTATATGTTTACGTTAATTTATACTTGTTGTATGATGTAACTCTTATTCAAGATTTGTGGAGCAATGGAATGATGAATTTCAGTGTTATTATTATTTAATTAAATAAAAATATACATTTTTTAAAACTGTAGGAAATACTAACCATGTCTTGAAAAATATTTGATATATAATAAAATAAATTTTTAGAAATACGAACCATACAGAAATATATAATATATTCTCATTTAATTACCATTAATCATTTCAGATTTCGCTTGGAGCAAAAGCGTTCGAGTGACAGAATTAAAAGTTCCCTCAACTGCCATCTTCGGAGAATCTGTGACCCTGATGTGTAGCTATGATCTCGGAACTGAAGAGTTATACGTGGTAAAATGGTACAAAGATGATTTGGAATTTTATCGATATGAACCTAAAGATGACAACCAATCAGTTTATTTTCCTCAACCTGGGATAGACATAGATGTAAGTTGCACAAAAAATTAGTAAGTTTATGGTTTTTCACTATTAACTTATAGGTAAATGTACATAAAATCTCAAACTCAAATATATATGATACTTTATATATAGAGAATATTTGTGTATACAGAGTATAGTTTTGTATATAGAGTATATGTTTTATAGATCTGAATAATTATATACATTACGCAAATATATATCGGTACATATTTTTATTTCCCTGAAACATAGTTTATTCAAAAATTAATTTCGTTTTTCATTTTAATGATTGCTATAAAGGAAGTATATACAATTATTTTTGATTTCATATTATAATATAAAGCAAGAAAACGGTAATAATAAAAAAGCAAACATACTGGAATAAAAATATACTTCCCTAATTAGAAAATTTGATTTAAAATAAAAATATTTTTAAATGTTTTTGCTGCAAATATTAAAAATTTAAAAGAATTAGCATTTTATAGTATCGAATGAAAATCAAACACGTTTCTTTGAATATCATCATAATGCAATAAATATTATATTTGAAGTTTTGAAAAGTTTAGGATCAAAAGATTTTTCTCATTGAAAATTTAATAATTTTTCTGAGAACAAATTAGTTGCATTTACTTTTTAACTCAATATAATTTTTAAAGTATCATGGAAACTGCTTACTGTATTTAGCTCATTTGCAGTTTTTCGACAGTTACTTTATCAAGCACAAAAATCTTTTTCAATTAAAATTAATTCATTAATTTTTAAGGTAATAAAATATTGTTTTTTTAAGAGTCAAAGATTGCTCTTAGTTTAAATATGTTAACGTAAATAGAATTTAAACTATATTCATATGGATTATATTAAATTTATTTTGTTTATAAATGAACATAAATAATACATTAATAAAGGTTTTAATAGAAATAATAATATTTTTATGGAAGTTCAAATAACATATGCAAATATTTTATTGAGCAGAAATATTCAACAATCAATTTGCACTTTCGCAAAAATATACTCAATGTTTCTTTGGATTTCTTTTTTGATTAGGTTTAGCTTATTTTTTGGAATATGTTGTATATTCCAGATGTATCTGGCAATGTTTACTGAATATATGGGTGCAAATATTTTGATTTTCTCAATTAGAATAAGGTATTTTAATAAAATAATTTTTTTAATTAACGAGGAAATAATATGCTTTAAGTTATAAATTAAATCTCATAAATTTCTAAAGAATGAATAAAACAGTATATTCAGCAGAAATTGCTTATTGTAATTATTAAAAATTTATTTTTACTGTCTGTAATTGAAAATGGTCTTCGTATTTAAACCATATTGCTTCAAGTGAATATTGAAAATTTCCCAGATACTGCATTTAATGAAAATTTTCAGTCATCTATTGATTTCAAAAGATTATATTAATTTTCGAATTGATTAAAAGATGTATTCTATTAGATACATATAAAGGATTAAGTTTTCATATTAAAACCTTTACTGACGAAACCGTTAAAAGTTACATTAGTTATAATAAATTTAAGATAGTATAAATATCAGGACGTAAATTTAGAATTTTATTAAAGAGATTACTGCACCAAATTTATGCCAATAAATTATCTCATAACTCAGGAATATATGTACTTTTGAAAATTAATTGGAAACATTTATAAGCATTCTGATGATATATTTTTGGCGATGCATATTCTCTTTTATTTGAGCCTTTATTTACCGACTTATGAATAATATATTTTATACATGTAATGAATTTAAAAAGTAACGTTTATAATATAATTTGGTATACTTTTGGTTAATTCCTTAAAAATAAATTATTAATAGCTTATTTATGTAATATCATATTGTACTAAACATAACTTTAAGAAAATCAAGCTTTTTATAGGTTTAAGATATACAAAATAAATATCTAAGTTAATTGAAACTTTAATATTTTCTTATATTGATTAACATTTATTACAAATTAAATGCTAAAAATTTAAAATAATAAAAGAAAATTATCTATATCTCAGTTTGCTGCAAATAGGAATGAGATACTGTGTAATGTGAAAAATGTGAAATAAAATTTAAGCTTATAATTTCTCTCTCTTCAAAACAATTATCAATTCCGCTGAGTAAAATATATAATTTTTGCCCATAAGCCTTTTTAACCTTTTACGCCGAATATTACTACCAAAGTACTTTATCATTTCAGGGAACTCTAATATCCATTAACACACGATATTTACCCCAAAATCTGATTTATGAAGACTTTACAAAAGAACATAATCTAATGAATCAGAGACCTAATTTGCAAGCTTTTCAAAGTGTTTGTTTGTTTGTGTTAACTCCCTTATAATGATGCTTTATGTATTCAGCTTAATTTTATCATGATGCATTGTGTGGTCGCTGTACATTTAAGTACTCAATATAATAATTGGTATCTAATTATATAAAGTTTCTTATTTCCATGATTTTTTTTCAAAGGTTTGATTATCTGTTAATTTATAAGAATGAATTACAGTGCTTTTACACATTAATATCTGGACATGTTGATGCATTCAAATGATTGTGAATTATTTCTTTTGTTTTTCTTAGTATTATGAGTGTATGATAAACAAAAAGTCATATAAAATATATTAATCTTTATTTTTCCAATAATGATTTGAATTCGGAATGAAGAATAATGTTTTGAATTAATAGCTCATCTTAAATAGGAAGCAACCCATCTTAAATAGGGTACAATTGCGAATTTTTCAACTAATCAAGCGAGCAATCATAAGTTATTAATTATGAAAGGAATGAATACATTCCTTTGTTTGAATTTCCTAATTATTCAAATTAAATAAAAAGTAAACAGTCTAAATTATTTATAATGCTATTGCAAAAGTTAAATCAAATGAGCGAGTTGAAATATAAAATATTCTTTTTGCATAATTTTAATATAAATTATTTTTATTCATACGTTAATTAAAGCAGAATGAGTTATTTGTTATACAAACATATAATTTAGTATTTACTTACGAGCTCAGAAATTTAAAATTAAAGTAATTTTTTACTTATGCTAACTGAAGTTTTTGGTATGGAAATCTTCTAACGTACTTTCATACCGAATCTTCTTCAAATAGCTGCACAATTTAATTGACTAAATGTCCCATTATGGACTTTTTTGCCATATGTCTCTATAATTTCGTTTCCATTTAGCCTATCACGCACTGTAGGTCAAACATGAAGACAGCAATTATGACTGAGAATCAGACCTACTAATTTATTAATAGAAATAATTGTGGGGATTCTTCACTCAATAAGCCAAAGAGACAACTTACCTGCTCTTATCGCGCGAGGATAAAATATGTTTTCAGCTGTCTTGTCGTGACAACTAGCAATTTTAGATAAAAAAAATTATGTATTGAAGTCGTACCACATTCTGACACATTTATTTAAAAGGCATTCTTGAAGAATTTCAACAAAAAAGAAATTATAAATGATTTTTTTGCAAAAGATATTAAGAGATAATTTTACAAAGAAGGATTGTTGTATGTAATAATTAGAACTCCACATTCATATAGTATATTGATATCTATAGCTAATAATTTATTAATAGTTAACGTAAAATACTTACAAATACAGAATTGCTCCATGTTGAACTTTGATTACTTTGATTTGTTCTATTATATTAAATTACAATATCACAAATACATAAGATAAAGTTGAAAGAAAGTAAATTATTTGAAAAATGAATAAATTTTTGGTTAAATAAATAATTTAATGAATACATTTATAAACGTAGATGTGAACCAAAGCTAATATTTATTAAAAGTTATGCTTTTAACCAATATATAAATATATAACATGAAATATTATACAGAGATTGATAGAATAATATTAAAATATTCATTTTGTGAAAAGCAAAATTTTTCAAGTAGCTAAGTAAAATTATGGGTTTTCTTCAATAAATACAAAAGAAAAAGAGATTCTGCGAGCATTGTATAGAAAATATTTGACACAATTATATCCAAAAGGAGATAAAATATTATTTAAATATATTTCTGAGGTATCCTACAGTCAGATAAGAGAGATAATTTAAAAAACCAAATTGTGCTTGAAATTACAAAAATTATAAAAAAGAAACAATCAACATTTCGTAAACATTCACAAAATAATTAAATAATTTTGCAAAAATAAACTTGATTGTAAATATAAAAACTTCTTTTATGAAATTACTTTCAAAGTGATTTTTTGTTATAAATTGAATATTTTGTTAAAGTTATTACACAATACCAAAACCAAATTTTATGTGCAATCAAGGAACAATATAGGAAACAATCTCTGAAATCATATTACTTTTTCAATGAAGCAATAATATTATTATGGAAAATCCCTTTAAAAAACCAGAAAAATATGTTTTAAATGAGGGTTTAAGTAAACACTTTTGTAGGCATTCCCCAAAATTTTGATTCAAATCATTTTAAATTGTTTTAAATTCATTTGTTAGAATGTATTCTTATTATATGATTGTTAATTGCAAATGGAAATATATAAACTTCACAGACATGTTTCAAACAATGATATATTTGTAAACGGAGTAGTAAATAAAAAAAAATAATTAACTGAAATATTTCGAACCTTAATCTTGCTTATAAAATTGTAGGTTTCAAACTTAAATACTACAGTTGTGATTGACAGAAACTGATATTTTTAAAAGGATCTGAATCTCTAAAATAATTTAAATAAAATTATATTATTTTTAAAATTCTATAAAGATTTGTTTCTTATTGACTTATTAGTGCGTTAGAAGGAACATTCACGATATTTATAAGTCTTCATTATTCTTTAATAAAATATTCTTAATAGGAAATATTTGGCATGTTACTGCCTTTGGCAAACTCTTGTGATTATGATTCTTAATCACTGTGGTGAAGGTCTTTTGAGTGTTGCTAAACTTTTTAAAGTGTATCCAAATATTAGAAATCTAAGTAGAAAAAATAATTATTTAATTACACGAAAATTATTGTTTTTATTACGAGTAAAGTAATAAATAAATTGTTGTTTTTGCAGTATGTATTATATTATTTTGTTTTATATTCAAAATTATTATCAAGACTTATTTTACACAGTGCATTATAGGTAAATAAATAACTTTTAAACATACCTTTTTTGTGTGCTGTTAGTGTACTACTGCAAAAAAAGTTTGAGAATCACTGTTTTAAATCGAAGATATAAATAATTAAGTTATAAATGTTTTTTTTATTGCAAACGATTTTGTGAAGACTTCTTTCAATAAAATTGTTTTATATATAAGTAAGGCCAGATTCTTTATATCATGTATTTAATATAAAGGTGCATTAACCAAGAAAGTCCAATAAAAAGAGGTCATCTTAACAAATAGAATAAAATAATAAAACTGTACTAAATATAACAGCTATAGTAAGTTATGAAAGAAATTGTTAACCTACTGCATATTTACATTTATGTATGTATTTGATATACGGAACGAATTTCTTAACTTTAACTGCCATACCACCTACCTCAAAAGAGATTCATTAATACATACATATTGAATAAAAAACATTTTTTAACTAAATTATATTATCTATGCTGGGTTAAATTGATATTGAAGATCATACATTAGAAATGAATAATCTGATACACAATATTGCCTTAAAACTAAACAATAATATATTAGTAATATATTAAACAACAATATATTAGTAATATATTATATATTAATGATGCATATTTTAATACATAAATGCATTAAGAACACTTTATCATTATCTTATTACTAAAACATTGCACGCACGCGATGTTTTAATTTTTTTTATCCCCAATATCAATTTCATACCAGATAATAATTTTTTAGATCAACTATTATGTGATATTTTATGGCGAAATGAATGTACGTTGATGATCACGCTTACTTGTATTTCATTAATTTGTGTTCCGTTTATATCTATTATTAGGTTATTATTTAATAAATATCATTTAGGTGGCATTTTCATGTTCAAAGTTTAATAAAACCACATGCAATAGTTCATAAAATGTAATTTATATGTTTCACTTGAAAGAAAGTTTATGCAATAAATTGAAGTAATTTCCTAAAATTTATTTAAATCATTCTAGGAAAAGACACAGATCTCAAAAATAATATTAATGTTTCAATAATTGCTATTTTTATATTGAAATAAATTTATTAATTATAGTAGAATTATAAATCAGGTGTCCATCTCGGAAATCTAGTTTAATTATTAAGAAATTTTCCATACATTTTTTTCTATTATATTCTTTAAGGAACTGAAATTAAATCTATTAAAAAGAAAATTTAATGTATAAGTAAAATTCTGATAATTACATTTTATTATAAATACCTTATTCATATTTTGTTTAAACACTATTAAAAACTTTGAAAATTTATTTTTTCAAATGTTGTAAATTTTCATTATTTTACAAGCATGTTAAATAATATTGATTTATTTTAATTACTTTTATTATTTTATTTATATTACCATAAATTAGTTTAATTCAAAATATTTTTCTTAAAAACAAATTTCAGACTTTTAAATTGAAAACACAGATTTTGTGTGAAACTAATTCATATACTTAAAAGATTATCAGGGAAAGTTTAGCTGTTTAAATAAAATTTTTTTGACAGTTTAATTTAATTTGCAAACATTGAAAATTAATTTTCATTAAATTGTATAAAAATATCTGTGTTAAATATGCATACAATTATTTTTCTATTTTAAAGTTTCATGAAGCAAAAAAAGATTTAATAGTCGTTTGTATTATTATTTAATATAAATCACTTACATTACTGCAGGCCAATTTAAGATTAAAAAATATTCAAATATTTAGTGAATATTTCCTTCTATTGCTTATGTTATGAAGGAAACCAAAATTTTTGCATAAATAACGATTTAAGATGATTAATAGGTAAAATATTAAAAGTGGTTCTTATAGAAAAATAAATATTTGATCCACACAAAATCTTTCTAGTCTATGAATAATCAAAAAGAAATCCTATCAGAGTTTGATGTATTGTAGCCTGTAGTATTCGATAATTTTTTTTATTAATATATATTGAAACACATATATTATTGAATAAAATGCAATTAAAATAATTTTTTAATTCTGATATTTCATAAAGTAACAGAAACGAATTATTTGGAATTAATTTGTGTCAAAAATGCAACTTCCCTGTCTTTATTTCAAAACTATAAAAAATGAATTATATTCTGTTGTAACATTGAAAATTGTGGTTTAAATTCGGAGAAAGAAGTCTAAGTACATATTGTACAGTGAAGGTGAAGAAATTATTATTCTTGTTTCTAATTTTGTTAAACTCAGTTATTACACCATATGTTCAATTATTCTCTATATCCAATTATTATAAATTTGTTCATCAAAATAAAATACAGTAAAATAATGTCTACTTAAAAAATCAATCAAGTTTCATTTAAGGTTTTGGTATATATTATATATATATATATATATATATATATATATATATATATATATATATATATATATATATATAGAAAGAGAGAGAGAGAGAGTTTATTCATGCAAAAAATAATAAAATATTAAAGATAAATGAAGTTTTAAATTTATGCAATTGCAAAGGTATTTATTTTTAAATTTATAACACAGATGCAGATCAAAATGCTAATGTAATTTTAGTTTGTGTATCAAATTAAATTTAGAGCAATCTTTATAGTATTTTGTAAATAGATCAGTAAAAAAATTTGAGCAAAAATAAAATGATATATTCTTTCAAATTTGCAAACTTTGAAAGGAATTTCTTTCATACCAACCTGTAATCACTCAACAGAAACCAAACGAAATGTTAAGGTAAAAGTAATTTTATTATTCAGGCTTATAATACAAAAAAGGAAGCCAATATAACTAAAGGAAGAACTCAAATAGTTAAATAAATTTTAGATAGACAATATTTATAAACTTAATTTTAAGTCAGGATGCCCTTCCAGATATCTTTGCTACATAATACAAAATCATATCTACGCGGCTAATGCAATTGGCTATTCAATACTTCATGGGTGAATCTGGAAGAAACAAGTGGTTTTAAGAAGTTTCGAAATTTAATAATCAGGTTTTATTTATTTAATTAGAAAATACTTTATTTAAAACTCCAGATATAAATGGAAAATTTACGAAGGTTTTTTTTATGAAATAATAATTCGATTAAGCTTATTACTTGTGTTCACAAGAAAATCCTGTATTGCTATTATATAATGTTAATTTTAAATCTTTTGCGAGAAAGTAAATAAGTATATTTATATCAAATATTATCAATAACTGTGTTTTTAATATAATGTTTTATTATAACGATTTATGTTAAAGTTTAATTTATCAAATTTAAATTTTATTGGACTTAAGCACAGAAATTAAAAACATTCGAAAGAAGTTTAACAAAATTGTGTGTTTATAGATATAATTAAGCAAAATAAATAGGTTATTAATTAGATATTACGCAAATAATTTTTGAATGTATGTTAAAACTACAAAAATAATAAAATATTCATATCATAATAAATTCTAAAAATAATGAATTCATTCATGGTATCGAACCAAACGGTGACTTTTGAATAAATGTTTTGTCACAATATTGATTAATATAAATGCCAGGAGGTAAGGAAGGTTATTCCAATATTTTAAAATATTTTGAAAATATCTAATTTATACACCAATATTAACAAGAAGTTTAACTAGAATTTCCATTATTATGATACAAAAGTTTCAATAATAGTCTGCTTTGTTTAGCATAATTACGAAAAAAAGGGCGATATCTTTTATTTAATAAAACTTATGTCTATTAGTTACACATAAATGAAATTAATACACTATAAAAATAATTGATAGAAAAAACATTTTTAGCAAAGATAATAAAAATTTTCTGTGATAAATGTCTTGAAAACATAACCAAAGATGATTTTTAAAAAAGGATATGACAACCCTAAAATTTAAATAATTGGCTGCAACGACTTATCATGAAATTAATTAACCCGCGACGACGCGCGCTTCTGCTGTGACTCGAAGACGCGCATCGGGCTTCGCAGGCCCGGAAACGTTTTTCGTGAGAAAAATGTAAAATAAATTTACATTTACCCTACCGAAAATCTAAGTTTCACAAAAGCATACTACTGTAAATATAAAATAATGTTTTTCAGATAAATGCCACTTTAAAATTACGCAATTACAACTAGTTTAATTACAAAATATTTAAAATAGTTTAAAGGTTCTTTTCTCTTTAAAACTTAAAACTACAAAACATGCATGAGACATAAATTATTACTAGTATTTATTAATAAAAATTATTTCTACATTAGTAAATTAAAATAAAACTTACATTTTATAGACATTTGCAGCAAACAACGCTGCTATGTTCCCCGCATACATTTTTTTTACACGCGGTACAACACATCTGGGATTTTCTGTCCTTTGTACTGGGACATACATGGCATCTTTTTCTAGAAATATTTTGCTTTTTTTGTGGGGGAGTATCACAGCTTTCACTGCGGTTACAATTCAATTGGTCACGCAATTGACGGGGAAGAGTAGCTGCAGACACTTTTCTTGAAGGTGGTCCTTCAATAATTCTAAAGAAAGATCTTTTATAAATAAACTTCTTTTCTTATACTGAACGGGTGGCGTATTTGATGACAGTAATATGATACGAGAATTTACAGTAGCAATATTCAGCATACTGAAAAATATGACCATAGGCCATCTTTTACTTATCCTGGCAGTAGAATATGTAGCTGACATTTCATCCACTACATCAACTGCGCCCTTTGTAAGGTTGTAAAATGTTGTAATCTCTGGTTGCTTTGCTTCTCCTGTAGAAGCGTCAATTGTACCACCATAATGCATTGAGGATAAAAGAACAACACATTTGTTTTTTTTCGGTACGTAAGAAACCAGTGTCAAATGTTTTTGGAATCCAAATAATGTTGAATATTTTTCTCGTTTTTTTTCCAGAAATGAATTCCTTTGGAAAGCTCTCTTTTATTTTTTCGGACTGTTCCACAAGTGTAATTTTTTCTTCAAGAGGTCTTTAGCTAAATCATAACTTGTGTACCAATTGTCAACAGTTAGGTTGCGTCCTGAATTGAAAATAGGCTCTAGTAATCTTTTTACAATTTTATCTGGGCCATTTTCAACGTTATATGGTCCTGCTGGTTGAGTTCCTGCATAAATCTCTAGGTTCCATATATAAAATGTTCTCGCATCTACCAAGGCAAAAATTTTTATTCCATACTTGGCTGGTTTATTTGGCATGTACTGTCGAAATGAACACCTTCCTCTGAACGGTTCTAATTTCTCGTCGATTGTCACATATTCCCCAAGAGTTTAAACTTTTTGACAATTTGCGATGAACATTTCAAAAATATTTCTGATGGGAGCAAGTTTATCCACTTCTCTTCTAGAAGAACGATCTCTTATATCATCAAATCTGACACACCTCATCAGAAATAAAAAACGTTTATATGACATAGTACGGTGGAAAATGTCAATTCCTGTTCCATCAGTAGCCCAGAGGTCCTTTACATTTACATGGGAAGATTTGTGCAGTCCACCAAAATAGAGAAGTCCTATAAATGCCTTTATTTCAGAAATTTTTGTAGGATGGGCGTCTCTTTCTCTTCCAAATTGACATGCAATTGATCGAATATAAATATTCGTGCACTCGACAATAATTGATATCATACTTTCATCAATCAGAAATGTCCAAGAATTTATTGGCGAGGATACATTTTTTGTTTCGCCAATATTTCCAGGCAATTTTGAAATGATATTGTGAGCAGGAGTTCTCACATTTTTTCTTGGCTCCTTTTTATGCCACATCGTTTTACCGTCTTTTCCAACGTAATCATCGGTGAATTCACAAACGTACACTTCACTGTCTGAATCTAGCTCCTCTTCTGAATTCGATTGATGATCACTAATTAATTCTTCATCAACAATTTCTTCATCTTCCTCATTAAGGGATTCTTCATCTGTTGAAACTTCAGCTAATAATTTTTGCAATTTTTCGCATTTCTCTTTGTAACTCAAGTATCGAGACATTATTGCGACCGTCTCCACTGCTTACAAAAATAGCTATGCGAACGCGCGCATCGGGCTTTCGAGGCCCGCGCAGCTGTTTCTGACAGCAGGTGTTCCATTTTCCAAGAAAAAAGAGGGGTGAAATTCCTAGAATGACTAGGGGCAGGTGGCAAATGACCTTGGACGCAGCTACTGGGGAATTTGAGTTTCTACGCTGAAAAACCAATTTTCTGCAGAATTTTTTTTAAGCACACGGGCCTCTGAGGCCCGAGGCGCGCGCTCGCGGGTTAAGTTGTAGGAAGTGAAAACCAGGCACGGATTAAGTTGTGATTCCTATCTCTCCTACAAACCTTGGATGAGGACTTAAAATAGCAACCTGCTTACTAAGATAGCCTCAAAGATACTCTATGATTTTCAAGTTTGGTGATCTCAAGCTGACTATTATATTCTCCGTACACCAAAACCAACAAGATATATCTGAATACTATAACTCGATGAATTCAAGCATTAATATCCATCAGATAAAATCATTGCCAATTGTACTTGCATATGGGCAGATACATGGATCAATGATTTCATCTTGATATCTCACACCAGTCACAATTCCTCTCTAGAGCACTAGAGGATATGCAAGTCAGTGTGATACAGAGTGAGTTCCCCGAATAAACAAATATTCCATCGCCTTTGTTTATTCCTATATTATAATGCTATCTGAAACCTGTGTGGAAAGACATTTGTGTCTTTCCACACAGTTGGATTGATGGTATCTGATGCTTTGTTCCCCGCAAATCAACATACGTGCTGAATCACTTTCTTGTCTGAATCTGGACTCATCGGCACTAAATGCAGAAATCCATCGCTGTCTGGCCCAGCAAACATTTTGTCTTTCTAAGCTAAGCTGGTTATTTTTTGACATCTAATGAAAGAGATACATACAAATAGTCGCCTTGAATAGACGTCTGCATGGGGAAGAGGTCTGTGCACCGTGCTAGTGGATATTTTTCTCTCGATGATACAGAGTGGTCTGTAAGACGCTGTGGAACTAAAATGCTTCTACTCAGAGATGAAAGAGCCATAAAAGGGTCTTCTGCAGGCGTTATAAATTATGGTTGGTTCAAAACATGTTTTCTGGACACAAACGATTAGTTTCATATTGATTCTAGTGACGGTGGACCACACTGAATGACACAATAAAGAACCCAGCAGCATCAACCTGCGACATCACCATTTCCATATATCTTATCGATCATCACCTTAAAGAATCCACCAAACGTCTTTTGACAAACATTGTAGTACTCCTATGATCATTATCAACGAATTTGTTAATAAAAGTTGAAAACCATCAAAAGTTACTCTCTTCATTGCAAAAACCTGATGTTTGCATAGTTTAGTAAAAGGCATACATACCTGTCATTTTCTTTCCAAAAATGATTAGTTAGTTTTTGCATATTCTTACTTAAATCATTTTTATCATTTATATAAACTATACATTTTGTTGTTATTATTAATTTTTAAGTTTACATACAAAATATACCACGTTCCTTAATTTTTATATGTCAGTGTAATTTGTTAATTAAAGTAGGCATGATTGAAATAAAATTTGAATATGGTATAGTGAGGAAAAATATATTTTTATTATATGATGAAAAATATTCTAATTTGAATTTAAAGTAAAAAGTAATAAGAAGTTAATATTTCAACAAATTTTTATATATATATACAAATTTATATATATATATATATATATATATATATATATATATATATATATATATATATATATATATATATATATATATATATATATATATATATATATATATATATATATATATATATATATATATAAGTTGGTATAATATAATCTTTTAGCTCACAAAAATAATATTTTTGTGAAATTAAATTACTGTTAAATACTAAACATACATAATTGCCGTTTTAAAAAATTTCGCTTCATTCACTTATCTGCAGATAATTTTCTTGTATCATATCTTATAACTTATTTATTTCCTCAATATGAAATATATTAAATTCATACTTTAAAGACGCTTTCTAATTTACTCTACGACTCAATATGATTTTATATGTATACAAATCAATAAAAGACATATTTCTTATTAACTCTATACATGTACGCACAATTTTGAATTCACTGAAAGGAATGCAAATTTAAATTTGCTTTCAAGTCATGTTTCAAGACAATTTTGCATTTCAAAGTATAGTAAATATTACAAAAATGAGATCTGAAATCTATACTATTAAATTAGGATGGAGGAAACAAAGTTTATGTGTGCCTAAAACTACATTAGAAATAAAGTGAATCAGTTGAAGCTAAATAGCTCCATTTTACTTTGTAAAAAAATTGAAAGAAAACCAGGAAATTGCAAATAAAAAGGATATTTCATAGGTAATCTTAAAAATTTGAATCTCTCAAATGAGATTTTTGCTATCCTTAAAAATTTCATTTCAGGGTTGTTCTCATAGCTGTTTTAAGAATATGGTAACCCTATGGACATGAAATTTTACATTGTATTATTTATTTGCTTATAATAAATTAGAGGACTGAAAAGTGAAAACAAATTTATTAAACATATCTAATTATAAATACATTAAAAATAATCATGAAATGTATGTACTTATAATATTTTAACTTATATATTTTTATAGTCAATATATTTAAATTATAATAAACTGTAATGTGGGGAAAATGAAAACAAAGCAAAATATTCGGACACTAGATACGTATTTCTTATTTTCTGTGCATCGTTTAATATTAAATAATCCATTACTTTTTATTTACTTGCTTTATTTTCTGAAAATCGATTTATTAATAATAAAATAATAATCAAGACTTACGTTTCGTATAGTTCAAAATAAACATTAATTATATTATTAGGAAGTGCACTTATATATAAAACATAAACAAATAAAGATAATATTTGTCTAAAAATTCATGATTTACTTCTTAAACTTTGTTGATTTTCAACTAAAAATATAATTGTAATATCGATATTTTTTGCATTCATTTAAAATGTATACTAATTTTTTATTAATAACTTACAATTTTATTACTTAACATTGGTTGTAAATTATACATTTTAAGTTTACAAGTAATGTTACAAACTAATGTTTCATGCAACATAAAGGTGTATAAAATTAAAGAATTAAAATACATATATTAATAAAATTCTTATGAATGATGTACTGAAAATACAACACAGACTGAAGTTAAATTATATGTGATAGAATCATACATTACGAAATTTAAGAAACCTTAATAAGAAATAAGACATTAGTAGTAAAATGTAAAATAATTGAAATAATTTTATAATATTCAGACATTTATCAAATACTCATTTAATATCGGTTAATCAAATTCCATATAATTTGCTAGCAGAACACAATGATGACTTAATCCTATTTTCAAATTTATTATTCTATGGTGATATAAATTGATCCTGTCTCTAAACGACATTTAATGTAGTTGAAAATCGCTTATATACAGATAATTTAAAAGTTTCATGAATATTTTAAATGTTCCGTAGAATGAATAAATAACGAAATAAACCACACATTTTTCATTAGCATTTATATTTTCCGAAGAAAAATTCTAGATAATATCTTTGCATATTCCCTACAGCTTTTAAAATCCTGTACTTGTAATATTAAACCCAATACATTTATGACTGCAATAATCATATCAAAAAGGCTGTTTTTATAGCAGTAACTTCTATTTATTAAAAGCGACTGAATATTTTATGCCTCATAATTTTACGCCAATGCAGAAGACCCAATAAATTAATTTTCAACTTAATTATAATTCCTTATATATTTGTTTTATATTCCGCAAATTATATGTATAACATTTTAAACATTTCGTAAAATCTTTGAAATGAATATTTCATTTAGACATTAATGCATTTGTAAATGTATTTATATTTTAATAAATATTGTCATTTTAATATTTTGCATATTTAATATTTCCGTTACATTAGGTAGAAGCATTTTATATAACTTTATTCAATTAAGAGCATTAAAAAATATGTGTATCATCATAATATAAAATAGAAAGTAAATCTATATTTACTATACGAACAATATAATAAAAATGCATCCATATAATAAAAATGTTTCTGTTTAACAAATTTTATTCAAAGAACACTTTTATTTGTCTTAAACAGATATTAATTTTTAGATTTTTGTTCTAAAAACAATATCGTAACTTACTAATGAGAATATTTTTTTAATTCTTAAATTTAATAAATTATATCATTTTTTCATAGCTTTCCAAGTCGGGTAGTAACGTTGTCTTCTTAAAAAATGTTGCTCTTGATTCGGCTGGAACATATAAATGTCAAGTTTCTACGGATGCACCTACTTACAGTTGTGTTCAAGCAGTAAAAGAAATGAATGTTGTTAGTAAGTATTTAAAAGTTTGAATGTATGAAAAAATATTATCCGCCTTTTTACCTCATTTTGCAACAATATAATAATTTCACTCATCAAGAAAAAAGTGGCTAGTAAATTTTTTTCTGTATATAAATACACACACACACACACACACACACACACACACACACACTCACACACACACACACACACACACACACACACACACACACACACACACACACACACACACACACACACACATATATATATATATATATATATATATATATATATATATATATATATATATATATATATATATATAAATGAATTAGGATTACAATGATGAATAAATTAAGTATATTATGATATACAAGGTATCTTAATGTATAATTATTTATGATGATACATGAAGTTTAAAAACATGGTGACAGTTACTGACATACCATTATCGATAATAATTCTCTAACACAATTTACCTTAACCTCCACCATCATATTAAATAATTATTTTTCATTTCAATCTAACAATTTTTTTATTAGAGTTTTTAGAACTGATAAAATTAATTGATAGATTTTTTTAATTGCCTACATGATTGAGGAATATACCATTAAGTAATAGATTTTTGCAAATAAATAATGTTTAAAACATATTTTGTTATTTTTTGTCAACAATAGTATGCAGGAACAAAATATGCAAATGAATAAAAATTTTAATTTGCAATATTATTATATCCTATTGTTGTTAAATGTTTCTTCAAAATTAAAATTAAATTACTTTAAATGCTATTATTCTTTTGCAAATAGAAATATTTTAAAACATATATTATTATTATTTTAAGTCAACAACAGTAGGAATGAACTAATAAAAAATATGAATTTACAAGATCATTATATTCTATTGTTTATAAATTGTTTTTCAAAATTCAAGTTAAATTATTTTATATACTTTTAAATTGAAAAAAAGTATGAAAATGAATAAAGATTTTCTCATTTACAGTGCTAACATATCATACAATATGAAACACTCCAATTAAAAACTCATTAAATAGATAAGAACTTACATTGATGGAATATAATTTCTCAATTCTTTATAAATGCTGCTAAGTTAAAATTCACACAGCGTTACTTAAATGAGTATTAGCAATTTTTTTAAGCAAGTATCAACATATATAGTTGAGTAAAAATCAAATTTGATTAAAGAATTCTGTTTCCAAAAAGCAAAATCATTAATTATAAAAGAAAACATTTTAATAAAAAAATTATTAATATTTTAATTAAGAATCATATTATAATATGTGGATCATTTTGAATAAGCAAATGAGTTTATTGACTGATTAATATCAAATACGTTCATAAATTTATGCATCGAACTTATGAAATTGATACCTAAATTTGAAAACAAGATTCATTTAAACAAATAAAATAATATTGTTTCAGAATATAATGAGAATAAATATTAAAAAATACAATTAATACCCACAGCAAAAAGAAAAAAAATTAATGGAGAATAAAAAAAATGAAATCTGATAGAATGTTTTAAAACTTAAAAAAACATTAATTTATTTATATATATATTCAGAAAATCTAATAATCTTAATATAACTGACTGTAATACTATAGCAAAAAGTATGGAAATATGTATGTCTTCAGTTGATAAATGACATACTGGCATTTAAATTTCCACTAGTGCTATTAAAACTTCAAAAGTAAATTATCTTAAGTATAATCCCCTTTTTTTAAAAAAATAGGAATAAAAAATATTTTGAATTAAAAAAAAATATATTCCTAAAAAATTGCTTTAAATATTTATAAAGGGTATACATAAAATATTTATAATTTCAAACATGATATAAAGCTTATATTAAAAATGACATTGAATTTGTGATACAGGAAATATTCTTACCTAAAGTTTAATTTCTTTTTGCGTTTCAATTCTGATCGAAAATCTAAATATTTATCATGCATTTAAGCTATTTAAATATGTATATCTATAACTCTCAAAATAATTGTATCAATGGCATTATTTTTAATACCATTGAAAGTTTTAGTTAATAAATAAGTGTTCTTTGAATGTTATCAAATGATTTTACTCAGAAAGATACATGGTACAGTTGCAGTATAAGCCTATTGTAAAATTATGTTACAAATTTATATGAAATATTAAGATATAAGAAATTATTCCCACTGCACGTGTTTAATCTAAGAATATTTGTATTTAATTAGATAGAAAAATATAGGATAAATATATTTTTCTATCTAATTAAAGTGAATAAAAATTATTTAATTAGTTGTTACAATCGTAATTGTGTAAATTATAACAAAATAAGTTTCATAATAGTTTTGAATTTATAAGTGTACTAAGTGAGTCATTCAAATATTTTCTAAGCAAATAATTAAAATATCCAAAACTTTTGTTGAAAAAATATTAACATATATATCCTGATACTTATTAATGGAAACTAAATAAATGTATTTTGATGACGATAAATTTTAATAATATTTAAAATAAATACTTTAATGTTTAAAACAAAAATTTTAATTCAAATATTATTTTTAAGAAAATTGTTTTTTCTGATGTGTGTGTGATTTACTTTAAAATTTTTCTTTAATAGTCAAAATTAATTTTACTAGCATATTCAGAAAATTTAATATCGTTTTGAAAAAAAAATATAAAAAATTGAAAGTAAATGTCGTTTTCAAAAAAAATATAATAACATAATTTTTTTCAAGACAATATTATTTTTAATTTCTTATACATAAAATGTATATATGAAAAACCATATACTAAGCAATTTTTCTGCATAACTCCCACAAATGTTAAACACTTGTCGAAGCGGATCATCAGCTTTTTATATCTCATTTATAAAAACTTCCAGTCAATGATGATAATCACGGCTCCCCAGCACTTTTCTCCTCATCTTCAGATCTAAAAATTGTTGTATTCAAACTCATGTTTTAAGCGCAGAAATAACAGATAATCAGAAAGCACCAAGTCTGGATGGACTACAGATGATCGAACAGCTGAGAAAGAAACTGCTGAAGTATCATTGGAGCAGCACAATTTTTTCCATTTTCCTCTTCATTTTTGTGTTGCATACTGTAGTTTTATAAATTAACGCAGTATTGTGCCACTTGATGGTTGCTTTTTTGCGAAATTCAGTGACCAAAACCCTTTTCATATTCCAGAACACAGCACATATGATTATTTTGTACTGAAATTTTAACTTATGTTTTTTCCGAGATTGAGTTGTCTCCACTCCATTGACTATTGTTTCAATTTTGGCATGACATGATAAAGTCACATTTAATTACCTGCCACAATCTTGGTAAAAAGGCTCTTCATCTTCTCCGTATCGTGTGATCAATGTCAAAGCACTGCCAGCTCACTTGGTTTTGTGAATGTTAGTAAAAAGTTTTTGAAACCCATCGGTTAGATATAAGCCGTTCGTAACTATCTCATACAAAACAACAGGTGAAATTTACGAAATTTCGTTCGAAAGCGTCGACATTGTGAAACGTTTATCCTAATGGATATTTTCAACTACCCTACTCACCAGATCATCATCGTCAGCAGAAGACCGACCTTTCCAAGCATCATCGTAGGAATTTGTTCCGCCCTCATTAAGTATTGTAGCCCACTTTCTTTCCTTTTCACCACTCATAGTCTCTTCACGAAAAGAAATCTTTAATTCCGGTGAGTTCCACATTCCTTTCGTTCGAAAATCGAATTACAGCAGTAATTGCACAGTCTCAGTGATATATAATTGTCTTAAGATTTGAAATGTATACATCAAACAAAAAATACATTGTAGAAAAGTATAAATGGCATCATCGAGAGACAGTGTACGAGATTTATTATCGGGAATTTCTTATGAAATTGTTGTATAAAATTTACAGGTTGTATAATGCATTTTGATATGCATTTTATATAATATTCTTACAAAAGAGATTCAACGTATTCATCAAAAATATTTTCATTTAAGTTTCCAAAATATTTGGCAAATTAATTTATATTTTCTGATATTTCTAATTTAACTAATAATATTCATAGCAAATACTTAATTTGCTCACCTCATTTAAAAATATTCCAATAATGAATAAGCTTTTCAATAAGTCTTATAAAATTATTTTGCATTTTTACATTTTGTTTCGTAATTATCTTTAAATCCTTATATTTGTTTTGCTTTCAATCAAACAATTAATTTTACAACTGTCTTGCATGAAATTTTTATGAAAAAGGGTCATTTTCATTAAAACTAATTTAATAAAATTGAAGTTCTATCTTGCAAAAAATATTTGGAATCATCATGGTTACCAATTGACTAAAATCTATAAAAAAATTAAACTATTTATAAAATTATATTTCTTTGCACTATTAAGTAGATTTTATCATTTAACTATATACTGTTAAGCAATTCAATTATCATTCATGATCTATTAGTAATTACATACGATGGTAAAGATAATAACTAAATATTTATTCATATGATGTTATTGTATCACGTTATGCACCATTTCATTACTTATATTACATATACTGTGATATCTAGATAATATGACTAAACTGCTCTGAAATTCTCAGGATTATTTTAATTAAAAATTAATTGGATCTAACTTGATTTAAAATATTTTCGAACATAAGGTATGTATTTTTTTTTAAAGATGATTTGCCTAAAATACTGCATAACTTAGAGTACCAATTTAACTTAAATTTTATTATATCTATCTCTTCATACAGTTTATCGTATGGCTCTTAGTTTAAAATGAGTAAATATGTAATACAAATAAAAATAAACTGCAATTTGATCATTTTTAGGTGTAATTTTGTTTTTTGCAGGTCATTGTGAAAAGCAATAAATGCAATTTATGAAATGTCTCTTTATCAATTGCGTTAGATAATCGTAAAATGGAAATTATGGATATATATATATATATATATATATATATATATATATATATATATATATATATATATATATATATATATATATATATATATATATATATATATATATATATATATACATATATTTATATATATAGAGTATATATATATATACTTATTTGGTTAATATTGTAATGTTTTATTCTATACTTATGTACTTTATTTCTTTATCATAATTAAAGTTATTGTTTTCGCAAATTTAATATTTTATTTGTAATATGTCCAATGGTAAGTTTGCAATTAATACAATGTAACAATCATAGTTTTAAAGTATACTTCATGTCTGTTCGGGAAACGTTATATATTTAAAGCCCATATTATTACTTTTTTAGAAAAATTTATATTGAATGTCTCATATTAAATTCTGATTTTCGTTGCTGTTATTTTTATATATTTTTAAATTTTTAAAGAGTAAATTATTTTTAAGAATTTGAATAGCATAATAAGGATGCAAAATACTTTACTATTAAGAAGTATAGCGATCTAAGTGTGAATTGATAAGTATTATAAAGTGTTATATATCACCAAGAGTTTGTTTTGTGAAAAGAATCTGTATTAAAATATTATTGCTTTAATTTAATATAGAACCCTCTGTTTCATAATTATTATAAGAATTTGATTTTGATATTTCAACAAACTCTCTTGATAAATGAATTTGAACAAATATATATTGTAGTTAATTTGATTAACTGCAACCAAATATGTTTCAAGTTTTCAAGTTCTCACAGTTATTAACAGAAATTTAACAAAAAATTAAGTTAACAATAAAGTACAAGCAACATGTTTAATATTTTAACTCAGAAATAATTAAATATTAGAAAAAGAGCAAAGAATTATATATTATTCTTTGCTTTTAATGAAAAATTATAGCAACTGTGAATTTAAACTGTAAGTTAAGATGAAGTCAATTTTTAATTCTCAGTTAAAGTGTAAGCAGAAAAAATAACAAGCAGGATATATTTATCGTATAACGACAAACAAAATATTTGGGTTATGTTTAAGTGCTGTAATCCTTAGCCTACATGTGGAATATAGTACCAATGAATATAGTTTTTAATACTTGCTGGAAAATTTGTGTTATTTTCAAAGTGAAGAAGGCACCATAGTATGAACTAATTTTTTTTTTCATTTCAAAATAATAATAATCTTTATTTGAGTGATAGATGGTACTACTTAATATTTTTCGCTAAGGAATTCAAACTAGCTCTAATTACATAAATTAAATGTATTACAGTTTTTTAATAAGAATTATGCACCAAAATTTCTCTATAAAACATTTTATGGTGTGTTAAAATGTATAGATTATCTTGTGATTCTTTTTAATTTAGAATATACATCCTCAGCCACGTCAAAGTGCGTTTTACTAAAATCAAAATGAGCTTTTTGTTAAATCCTTATCATCAATTACCTACTTAAATTTTAACATTTATGATGCATTTTTATTTTCTTTTATTCCATTTTATGGCAAAAACATCATAAAAATATTTTTTTAATTCATATAAAATTACATTATTTTTACTTCTGGTATTTTTTAGCATGAGAATTATAATTATTTGTTTTCTTATGATTAGAATAAAAAACATCAGTGAGAAAGTCTTCTACAATGAAACCTAATTTTTGTGTTTTTTGGTTTATTTCATTTGAATGCAGTTCTTGAAACTTTTGATTCTACATTTTGGAAATGATAATCCATACACATTTTGGAAATGATAATGAAAAATGTCAAAGTTGCTCAAATTTTCCGTGCTGTATTTTTAAATCAGTACAAATAGCATGAATTTTGGCATTTAGTACTACCAAAAACATCCATCAAATTCTTGAGGAATTTATATTCTGTGAAAATTTCAAAATCTAGGTACTGGCAATTTCCCCGCTGTGTTCTCAAAAAGTGTTCCCGTGTTCTTACATTGTAAAACGGATAAATTGAAACATCTACCAACTGTCTAACATTTTTAGCAAATGAAATATATCCTTTCATATATAGGTTTAGAACGATTTTTTTTTATCTAAAAATGTGTTTAAAATACTTCATTGTTATAAGTGTAGTCAACGTAACTTTAAAAAAAATAAAGGAATGTGACATAAACATGTTCATGTAAATATCTCATGTTTACTTTTCAGAAGAATTTAGTTTACATTGTAATCATTGTTTCCAAAATTATCTAAAAATCTTGGCAAAATATAGTGTAAACTATTAATTTCATATTCACTAATCTTTATTTAACTTGATTTTATGTCATACTAATAAACATTAATATTCTACACAGATTTTTTTGTAAAGTAAACTTTACATTTTTTAAAAATAATTCATACTGCTATCCCATTATAACAAAATTTTATGTTGGCGGAATTATATTACATAATGCGAGAAAATACATACTTTTGATAAACATTTTTTAATATTTGAAAAAAACATTCATTTTTTATAATCACTTATTATAATTAGTAAACAGTTTCATTAAATGCACAAAAAGTTTTTAATATCGGAAGATAATAGCATTGAAACGAACACTTTTCAATTTTTTTCAGGTCACAAAAGGGGAAAAAATAGATTCTTTTTAAAAAGTATTCCAGTCCTTCACTAGGTTATACGTCGATATGCCGCAAGGGAATTTAATACAATATGACGGTTAAATCAGTTTAATCTTGTGCACATCAATGAATAATTGTTGCCTACAATCAATTTAATTGATTATACATACTTCTGATAGTTCAATATTAAGCAGCGAAAAGTAGTCTTTTCATGCGTTAAGCTTTTAGGGCATGAATCAAATTAAGATATATTTGTTTGATAAGGGTTATTGTAATCAGATCAATAGCTAAGAAAAACTTAAGTCATAAAAAGTATTTTGCTATTGAAAACTTAAAAATCTAATGCAGATAATTTTTATAAACATTAGAAGCTAACAAAAGGTTTTATATTAAAGTAACTTACATAATGAGTTTGTTTACACTGTGCTTTCGAACAGATACTTCATTAAGATTAAAACCTTACCCTGAATAAATACGCTAGTTGATGCATTACATTCAATAACATATGTGGAAGAGTTTGTAAGGATACATTATAAAAAGCCTAATAACTCTTAAAGGAAATTAAAGACATTATTTGTGTAAAAAAATTGTAAAGATTAAAAACGAAAAGCAAATGTGATTCTTTGCTTCTAACACATATGTTATGAACAAAATACTTTTTATTAATAAAACTATAACGTTATTGAAGTAGAGTTTTCCAATTTTGAATGATGTTATATAGTACTTTTACTATTGACAGACGTAATTTGAATGCGATTTCTTTCCAAAATATATTTTCTCACATTTACTCCATTTGAAAGACACAAAAATAATTTTTATTTATTCTACACAGTAAAAATCGATCACATTAAGATTATGGTGCTGATATGTATATAAAAAATTCATAAGGCATTGTTTCATGCCAAAATAGCAAGATTTTATCCAAAAATATAATAAATAAAAATATACAATTTTAATAAACATTTCGATGGAAATAAGGAATTCCTAAATATGTAATAAATGATTTATACTTTGCATGTAATACTTGCATATTACTAGATGTATTCTTCTTCTTCCTACAAAAGTAAAAAAAAAAGTTAGTTTAAGTAGTTAGTTTTGAAAAAAGTAGTTATTTTTAAATTATAAATTACACATTATAAGTATTTTTAAAATAATTCTAATTATTGTGTAATTTTATTAGATACATTTAAAATGTTTCGATAAAAAACAGTTGTTTTAAAACAAATTGCTTCCTTGGATTTAAAAAGATTTTATAATGAAAGGAACATTTTTTAAGAAAAAATATATGTGAAGTACTCCTATAAAAACTGTTAAAATTATAAAATAGTTATATATTATATAAACTCCTATAAATATATATATATATATATATATATATATATATATATATATATATATATATATATATATATATATATATATATATATATATATATATATATATATATATATGCATTGCAGTTATTAATCATCCAAGTAAATTCTTTACAGTTTTACCAAATGAAGGTCCGGTTATAACAGGAGGAGAAGGAAATTATGATTTTGGTGATAATGTGACATTAAATTGTACATCTGCCAAATCTAAACCAGCTGCCAAATTGAGTTGGCTTGTAAATGGAGTACCAGTAAGTTTGGTTTCTTAAAATTTCTTTGTCAACACAATAAAGTAGATGCGCAAACTTTTATTTTAAAATTTAATTAAATAAATAAGGTAATTAATTATAAAAAAATAAATCTTAGAAATTAAAATATACACATATTTGTTTGGCATATATATTAAATTTTAAATGATCCATTACATTAGTATTGAAGAATATTTAAATGATCCATTACATTAGTATGGAAGAAAATTTAAATGATCCGTTACACTAATATCGTATAGCATAAAATTCTGTGTCATAAAATTAGGCAGTTAAACTCTCCATAAAATTAAAAAAGAATGACTCAAATTTATGATTTATTATTTTATGGTTTTATCTGTAAAATGGCAACTATTATATGCATTCATATTTATTAATAATTTCTTGCTGAAAAATGTATGATAAAGGAAATGCAGAGAATACATTCTGAAAAATGTAATAAAAAAAGATTCTATTTTTTAAATGCTATTTTTTAAAATTTTTTAAATGCACTTTATTATATATATGTATATATATAAATTTTTTTCTGCAATATTTGTGAGTAAGATAAAGTATTTTATCAAAGGAAAACGTTTTTCATATATAAAATTTATGTAAATTTGTAAAAGAAAATGTAAGTGATTATACTTACCAGACCAGAATTCAAGCCATTTTACAAACTTATATATCTTCTTTTACTTTAATTAAATTACCCTACTAAATTTTAAGATATAGGATTTTTTGTTATGTTCATATAAGCACTTTTTTATGTATTACAAATCCTCACTTGCTCCTGCATAGACAGCATGAAGATAAAACAGATATTATGTTTTTTCTTTTAATTACGTGAAATTTACGAAAATTTCATGGTTATCTATTTGCATATCCATAGGAGGCATGTTTTTATGATACAATCAACTATTAAAAATTGGTTAGTCTAAAAGAAGCTCTTAAAGATTTAATGTTCATATTTATTTTTTGCAATGTATGAAAGAAAGAACTAAAGAAGATTTTTATGTTAAATGCTTGCAGTAATACATTTCATTAAATCCTCTTGAAATTGTCCTCAGGAAATCAATAATATATTTTTCAGTGCAAAACTTGAAAGACGTATTTCATAATAAAGACCTTTTACAGTGTGATTATATAACATAACTTTAATTTTACACAATGCAATTAGATATGTTAAACCAACTTTAATCAATTAAGAAACATTATGATCACTTACTTCACATTAATTTCAATTGGATCTATATCAAATTGTAATGGGAATTATAACAGCTGTCTAAAAATATAATTAAAGGAGAAAACGATTATAGTTAAAATATTTAAACCTATTTAATGTATAGAATTTAAATATTTGATTATTAAATTTAAAATATTTAATGATATAAATTAAATACATTTAGACATAAAGAATAAAATTTTACAATCCTGATTAATTTAAACATATTTTATTGATAATTTATGAGTAGCTAAATTATAAAGTGTGTCCTCACTTTTTGCTTCTAGAGCATATTAATAAAAGTTTCAAGAAATGTAACTAAAATTAGTTTACAGCGAAATAATAAGCATAAATTATTACATTTTGATATTTTTTGCATTTATTTAAGAAATCTTTATCTAAAAGTTTAGCAAAAGTATTCCACCTACTTAGCACATTTATTTTAATTTTCCAAGGATAAAGAAAATATATCGTATTTTTTAATTTAATGAATACAACTTGGGTTAAAATACATTTTGAATTCTTATTCCAAAAATGGTTTATTTTAACACATATTTTTGAACAATGAAATGAAGAAAAACAAGTTAATTACTCATTATCACTGACACAATCCTGATAGTTAATGTATAAATATTACATTTTTCATTAAATTGATTAAAAATGAAAACATTTCTTAAAACTTACGTAGAAAAATTTTAATGATTAATGATAAAATATTTAAAATGATGCCTGGGCAACCATTAAAGAGCTCAATATTTCTGTAAAATTGGAATGGATATCGACATTTCATTTTGTAAAATAAAACATCTAATATGTTCGGAATATAATTATGAAATATGAGCTTCTTTAAGAAATTGTTTCTATATAATCCTAAAATCAATAAAAAGTTCTTGTAATATTTAATATTTTTGTATTTTATTTCATAATTCCTAAAGGGTACAAATATGTATGCTTTGATCATTTGTTCAAATATACAATAAAATGCAGTTATGTAATAGCATTAACTAATAAATGCATTTATAAACAACAACATTTGTAGATCAAATTGTTTACGATTAGCATTTCAAAATTTTAAATCTTGGATATATTCATGAAATTTATTATTGTTAAGATTTTCATAAATATTTAAATTGATAGAAGGTATATTTTTAAATTGTCCTTCATTTTCTAGAAAACAAATTAGATTTATAAAATTTTGATTGTTTTGATTTTTAAAAAAAATAAACAAAGTATTATTATTATATGAAGAAAACTGCTTTCTCAGGTTGAAAAATTCTGTTTCGGTTGAAAAATTCTGTAAATATCCAATATTTCCAATAATGACTTTATAGATATATAACCCATGACACACATTTATGGCAACAACTTAATCTCCGAATAATCGAAACTTCTTTCACAGGTAGATGACAATGAAACTATTGACCACGGCGTCATTATTGACACAGACAGCTTGGAAGCAACGTCTAAGACACTTCAGCTTCCTGTCACAGAAAGATTACTTAGTAGAGGCAAAGTTGCAATAAAATGTGAAGCTTCCTTTTACGGAAGAGTTGCCATGATAAGTAGAGATATTACACTAATAGGTACTGATCTAGGTTTTATCCCCTGTTACTTTATTATTGCATGTTATGTTAGTATACGTCAGTAAGTAAATAAGACAGCTAAGAAAAGCAAGAAAAGGTTTTTTCATTCAATTAAAGAGATAGTTGCCTTCCATGTTATGTGATCACAAATAATTATTTGTAACACCTTAATGCTTAGTTACAGAATGTTTAATATATTTAAATTATGATTTTCATTTTTTTTCAAAATCAATATGAGAATACTAAATGACTATAATCTTAATTTATTTACTAGATAAAAAATTATATTGAATTTATTGCTTATTATTAAAAATATGAAGTAAAATATTTATCAATATTTTTAAGAAAATCTAATTTTATAACTAAATTATTTTTTAAAATAACTTGTTTTTAAAACATTTGTAAAATTTAAAACTATGAATTATTAAAATAATCAGTTATTGGAGTTAAAATAACAAAAAATAATTTAAAATAAATATATATTGCTTGCTACTCAATATTTGTTGAAAATTTTGAAATAATTAAAACAAATTAGAATGTAAATGTTAAATTATTTGCTTCAATATTTATTTTACAGCTTTTACAGTAGTATCAAATAAAATCAAGACAAAATTTTTATTTATTTATAAATTTACTACAGTTGTCTTTTAAAATATATAAATTCTTGAGTAGTTTCAAATTTAAGTAAAGATCACTCACATGTAAGTCCATATAATGAATAAAATTAATGTGAATATCTGAAGTAAGCAATATGAAATAATGGAATAAATGAATTATTAATGTTATGAGTAATGTAGATAATTGTATGGAAGAAACTTATACAACTTCTAAATTAAATAATAAATGTTATTTCTGCATATTTTGCCTATGCAATGCATTAATGAACCATTTTATAAACAAAAGGGGATTTAAATCAGAGTTTACAGTATTTATGAATGAAAATTGTCACTTAGATTCTTAAAATGTTAAAAATGGATCAATTAATAAAATAACAAAATACAAAATGAAAATGTATGGAAAAATTGATGTATAGTTTAAACATAGTTTTAATATTGATTTTAAAACGAAATAAATCTGAACGTATATAGAATCTTTTAGGCTACTCAAACGTAGAAAAATGACTTTTTACACCACGAACACGTTGAACTTAGCCGTTTCAGCTGCAGACATTCCATAACTCAGGCAAGCTAACACAGGGCTTCAAACAGACTAAATTGTTTTCAGTTGAGAATAGTATCTCTTAGAAACATTATGTGAGATATTAGCGTTAAAACTTTCTTAAAACTAATGCAAATTGAACATATTTAAGTATTTCCATTTTAAAGCTCTAGGTAATGTTTTATATTAAATACTTGTAGCTTATAAATTTTATCTAACTCTTTTCAAAAATCATAGTAATGAATCGTAATTTCGTATTTCATACTATCGTATTAATCAATATAGAAAAGGTATATAACAATCGAAATTAGATAACTTACTCTCTTCAAAAGTACAGATTTTAATACTTTAAAAGTATTGTAAAAATACATTTTTCTTTTCATTAAAATACTAGCCAGTTTATTATTTATAAATGCTTCATAAATTTTCCAAAAAATAAAAATAATTTTGAATTTTAAATGAATTTACATTTAATTTTTTTATTGTTTTCTGGAAAGAATTTACTCCATTTCTCATTTGCATGTCATTCAATTTTCATTCTATTCTTTAGTAACGATAATATGGCTAATTAATGAACATTGTTTTAAGTGACGTCACCAAAATCCACAAAATTATATCTACTTTTCTAAAATTATGGATAGAGCTGTTACTTAAGATGAATAAATAATTCGCATAATTTCCTTGTGAATCACAAAGAAATAAATCAAATATATTCTCTCCTGAATGCAATGAAGTATATAACGAGTAGTTCTATGAGTTTTTTCCGTTGCATTTTTCATTTAAGGAATACGATCTTAACACCCTTGATCTATTTCATTATACATAACTCATTAACATAAGAAAGAAATATGAGGAAAAAATTTTCTAGTTTTATCATTACAATAAATTTTGAGTAACTTAATCATCTGAACTTTAGAAGAGAGATATTTAGATGAATGGAAATCCTTTTCAGATAATTTATCAATGTTTATTTTGGCACAAAGCCAACATTTACTAAATAAATATAACTTCCTGTATAGTTTTTTTATTGGTCGAAATATTTATTGAAATTCATTTTCGTAATATTTTTCATTGCGATGCCAGCTTAAATTAATGATAAATATTCTATTAATTATCAAAATTTTATTAGAGTTTTCACAACAATAATTAATAAATAATATAATTCCTTACTGTTATAGCTATGAAATTAACCAATACTTACTTACATTTTTAACTAAAGGTAATTCAAGTAATAATATTTAAATAATTTATAAATAAAACTGCATATTTTCAATAATAATATTGTCCTAATTTCAAAAATAAAATAATTTGAAAGAAAAATATAATTGTATTAGTATAAACTTTAATATATTTCTTTACACTTACAATGTTATTTCCAATTAACATAATTTTCATTACAAATGTTTGCCTATAAGTACAATAAAGTTTATCAGATGGTGGTTATCCCTTTAAAACAGATATTCCTTAAGATTATTGAATAATTTTATTTTAAAATAGAAAAATTATATTTACATTAATAAATTAGACAATTTTCACTTACTTGGTTCAGAAATGGGAATCAAATTTGCATTTTGCCTTTCAGAAATCGATGGAGCATCGAGTTGCTCTTTCAGGAGTACATTGTTGCTTATAATGATTTTCATAACACTTTGGCCTGGCTTTAGGTAAGATATGTCAGTGTGTGTGTTTTCTAGTAAGCAAAAACAGTAAGTAAGCAAATTTGTAGATTATTTTTGAAAAGCGCTATGATATAGCAAATTATTTGAATCAGTTAACTATCAAATTATTTTCTCTGTTGAAAGTATTTTCGAAGATAAAATTTCATATGTACTGTTTAGTATTTTAGCTTTTATATGTGATTTAGTATTTGTAATAACAAAATTAATTGAGTTTATTTATGACTACATTTTCCATATTTTTGTAATTAATTGGTAATAGATTTGTAAATTATTTGAATGAATAACACTATAATTTATAAAAATTATTCATTTAACATCATTCATAAAATTGTATTAGGGTTTTCTTATGCTTAACTTTTACAAACTGTTTTCTTATTTAAAATTTTAAATATATTAGTCACAAATTATATTGAATAGGACTATTTAGTTAACATTATGAGTTTTTTTTAGCTTTATATTTAAAATTGAATCCTAAAGAACTAATCATGTGAAATAAATAAAATATTTTATACGGTGCAATTATTCCAAATATTGATTAAACTTATGAAAATTGATTGCCTTAATTTGAATAAGTAAAATGAGTAAGTTTGTCCTATATCCTTATTTAATATATTCATTAACATACGATATTGTTGGAGGACATATTTTTTATTATGATATTCCTGATTGAGTATAGCTATGACTTTAAATGTTAAATAATACACTATTAAAAGCATCATTAAGAGCGAAATTTCAAACAATGATAAAATATCAATTCAAAAAACAATGTTTTGAAAAGGAAAAATAAATATTTATCCGTTACTAGTAGAAAAGTGCTGAACTGCAAATTAGGTTTCTTCATCATTTTTAATTTTCTCTAAGAGTAGAAATCTATCTAGAATAGCCAAAATAATACATAAAATCTCTAATCATAAAATGAAATACGTTAAGTAGAATTAATTATTTGGATCAATACTTTATGATTTATAAAACAGTCAGTTATTTTTAGGTTTCTTTTTGATAGTGTAATTGGTAATATTCTGAGACAGGTTACTAATATGAGCATTAAAAGTAATTCACAATATTTAAGAAAAAAATATATTATTTACAATGATTCAATTTGAAATTTGCATTGAATTGTAGGTTTAATTGTTAATATCTGACCAAAAGCCTTAAAGAAGGGGGCAAAATCAAAACTTTTTAATGACTTACAATTTATTTTCATACAAATAAGCTCCTACACTACTTCATATCTTGTGTTAAATGTATAAATTTTAATAAAATAAAGTTATAAACCATGAAAAACAGTCTCAAAGAAACATTTGTAAATAATTACGAAAGTATGCTATTTTGTTCATTATTTTATATATTATTGAGTATTATTTACTACAAAAATTTAACAATAAAAGAATTATTAAGTCCATTTTAAACATGTTTAAGTGGCTATGCTTAATCCACTAATGTAGTTTTTTTTTCGTTTTCAACTCTGAAGGGCTATAATTATTTTTTAGTTTGAGGTCATTAAACCAATTTTTAATTCGCGTATTTTTATGCATTTTATCAATGATTTTTCTTTTATGTTTTCAATCATTAGTGTTATCATTAACCAGGCATTTCTTGACAGATTTCCAAAAGAGAAATTGCTTGAGTTGAAATTATTTTTTTTTTTATAATTTTGTCAATACCACACCGAAAAGTGAAATAATGACCAAGGTTCACGCTAGTACATCTTTGTATCACTAACGACATCATTAACCTCGGTTTCTGGTAGGTCATTAACTTGTAACTAATAGGTCAATCTTATTTCTGTCTACTTGTTATAAGTTAATGTTCAGATATGTTTGCCATATTGTTTCATTTGAATTATTATCCCTGATTCTTTTACAATAGTAATGATAAATATCGGTGTTATTGCTTAAAAAAATTAAAGCAATTAAATATTAAATAGTAAAAAATGTATTTGACAATTCTCCTTTTATAAAACACCCAAATGTGATTAATTATATGTAAAACAGTTTCAATAAATTATCGTACTTCACAGAACAATCATCAATGAACCAAGTACTAAGTGTAATTGATTTTCATAAAAATATTACGTATTTTCTGCTGCACAATGTGTACTTGCTGATAAGATGATCTTGCAACTAGAATGCCTAGAATTGTAATATTCAATAAATAGCGTTGAAATAATAAACATAGTGTTGTTTTAATACTTTTGAAAACTTCTTTAAACATAACACATTTCTTATTAATTACCTAAAACTTTTTAAGGGAACTTTTGTAAATTTTTAGAATTTTGTAATAACTAATTTTTTTAAAATCGTTTTCTAATGTAACATCGTTTTAAGATTTTGAATATTTTCAAGAATAAAATCTTATTTATGTCACATTATTTTAAAAAAAAATCACTAAATTATATATAATCAGAAACAAATTGTTCTAAATAAATGCTTTCGTTAAAAATAACATTGTTGTATAAAAGTAGAAAAAATCAACAGAATATGAGGTCTTTTATATCTTTGAAAAAAGAACGAATGGCGTATAATTTGATTGCGTGACTTCCATAAATAAGGATATTTTTGTCAGAATAATTTTCACGGGTGTATTGGAAAAAGAATGCGCGCACACAAATCTTAGAAATTAAAAGGAATTAACACATCCAAGTCACGATTCAATTAGTTAGGAGAACTAATTACATATTAAAAGTATTAAATTTCAGTATGGCCAAAAGTTACGCCCTTTTAATTGTCCAGTCCATCATTTGCTGTTTCTTATTTTTGTTCGATCAATGTTCACTTGTTCACTTTTAGTTTATTAAACTTTAAGCAATTCAATGGAGCATGCATCTTTAAATTTTGAAAGCAGTTACTGTAATTTTATAAAAAGAATATATCTTGAAATTAAGTGAAATAATTCGATTTGAATTTCAAAAATATGCTCAACTTAAAAATATTTTATTAGAAATTTCAATTTTAATCAAGGATGTTTGATTATTTAATTGCTGTTTTGCATGCGACGTAATCTTCCTATCAGTAGAATTTCATTAACGATTAATTTCAAAGAAGCAAAGAGCAGAACAATTTAAAATTAACAAAACGACAAGGAAACTTTAAATGTTAATAATATTACATCGAAAATTATTCCTTCGATCAAGGACTTCGTGGCTCAGTCCGTAAAGCAGTGGACATGTGAACGAGAGGTTGCGGGTTCAAAAGATAGCGAGGCAAGTTACAATAAAAATTTATTTCAGTTTCCTTTATTTATTTAAGTATGCAAATTCATGAAAATATCCGTTCCCAATTTTCTGCAGTCTTTCCAAGTCTGGAAGGTTCCAAAATTGGGTATAGGTAGCTACTGATTTAGTTACAAATAATAATAAAGTCTTGAGCTCTTTCATTTCCTTTGACTTTACAACGTTCACTTCATCTACACGACAATATTATTAGTGAAATTATAATTTGCTCAGATTTTAACCATTGACAAGAGAATTCTCCTGAAATGTTTTTAGGAAATAAGATAAGCACATTACTTGAAAAACATGAAATATATAAAACAGCTTACAAAAGAGTTTACAAATTAAAATTACTATTTCCTAAAACACACACACACATATATATATATATATATATATATATATATATATATATATATATATATATATATATATATATATATATATATATATATATATATATATATATATATATATAAATAACTTTTCCAAACTGTCAATTTGATATATGTGATTTGGTTGCTTACAACTAAGGTAACCCAATATAACAGAGCTTAATCATATTTTGGACATATACCTGAAAATCATGGGATTAGAGGATTGAGTGGTTTTTATTTCTCCTGATGGAAAATCTAACTTTTTATCTGTTTCTATTCTTCACAATCATCTAGTTTCTTTGAAAATCTGAGACTCACTTATGCTCAGATATAAATTATATCTTAGCATAAATTACTGTTAAATATATATATATATATATATATATATATATATATATATATATATATATATATATATATATATATATATATATATATATATATATATATATATATATATATATATATATATATATATATATATATATATATATATATATATATATATATATATATATATATATATATATATATATATATATATATATATATATATATATATATATATATATATATATATATATATATATATATATATATATAAATATATATATATATATATATATATATATATATATATATATATATATATATATATATATATATATATATATATATATATATATATATATATATATATATATATATATATATATATATATATATATATATATATATATATATATATATATATATATATATATATATATATATATATATATATATATATATATATATTCTAATTCTAAGGTTATTAACAATGTTGGGATTTGCAAAAAGCTTCCTATTTTTCTAAACTAAAACATGATATTTTTTTGTATTTTGCGATTATGGTATTTTGGTATTAACTTTTTCAGCTTTTATTATAAAATATTTGAGTATATACATAAAATTTTATAATATTTGAATTTTCATTTTCTATTTATTTACATGTGGTAGGTAATCTATTTAAATGAAATTCAATACATTTAATATCGTACTTTTTGTTATAAAGGTAAAGTCTATGAATTTATGAAGTTGATATACAAATAAGGGTATTTCATTATGCTTTTTTACATTTTTAGGTGAATAAACTGTTTAGTTGATACATGAATTCAATGAAATGCTGAATACCTGTAAAGAAGATAAGAAGACGAGTTTTTCTGCTATTCATGTTTTTATATTGTAAATAAAGGAAAGAAAGCTCTTTTACTCTAATCACACTGTCTGTTAATTTAATAAAGTTATTAAAATTTTATTATTCAATTAGTATCAATCAAACTTAACGGCTTTTCTAAATGATTTATATATTTTTTCTGTACGATTTCAAGAAACTGTTGTGTAAATTTTTTTACTGAATCAGTATAAGCAAATATCAAAGACTAATATTTATAATAATGCAATTATCTTTCTATTGGCATTGAAGTTACATTGTATCGAAAAGGTCTTTAAATAATAATATGATTTAAATAGCTTTCTATCTTATTGGTAGCTATTTTAACATGCATACTTCTGAAATTAATAACGGAAAATCTTTTTACTAATATTAATAAATGTATCTATTGATCGATTTAACAGAACATTAATTTCATAAAAATGAATAACGGAGCATTTTATAAATATTTCACAGTATGTTAAAATATTTAAAGTTTGCTTTATTGGAAAAATTTTGCTCTCGAAAATATTTGTTGTGCGTAATTTTATTTGTGTATTTGTTAGTTATCCTTCATTGTAGACTTCGGACAAAAGAAGAAATAAGTTGGCTAATTTTATTACGGTTAACAATTAACTAATTTTTTAAATATATTATGAACAAGTTATCCAAAACATGCATCAATCTTACTCATGTTTAATATATTTTAGTGTTTTAATCTGGCGTTTATTTTTATAAAAAAAAATTCATTTTTGAAAAAGAATCAGTCAATCACATTAAAGATTTCAGTTCATAAATATATAATATTTTAATAAGCATAAACATCCAAAGTTAGTTTTATTTGTGTATTTTGTAAAAAGACATCTCTTTTCTGCAAGTCATTAGAAGTAAATAAACTTTTATGCACGTTAAATATAATGTTATCACTTGTTATTAAATGTTTCTGTTTTAATTTTTTTCTAATTTTAAGTTATGCAAATAATAAAAATATTTTGCTGTGTATTCATTAATAATTTCTATTTAAAGAACTATTAATCAGATTTAGTGCCAATATTTTAAAGAATTATTTAACTGAACAATTGTATTGATGATGTAAATTGTTGTAAGATATTTCAATTAATGTTTAATAAAAAGAATTTTGTCAAAAAATAGTATAATTATTTTATGGAATTATTAAATTTGAAAGTAAAAATTTAATTTTAATAAAAATATAAAAAATTGCATCAGTATTTAGAGTTCTTGTTAGGAATTAATGTATAATATATTAAAGTATTTCTAATTTTTTATCTATTTTTATATCATTGTATGATATTTAAGTTCCCATTTTACGTATAATTACGTATATAAGTAGTATAAGTAGTTATACCGCATGCAGGATAGTCTAATGCCTGAATGCATATTAAAAAATTCTAGCATTTACCAATTAAATTCAAATGCGAGAGAACTATTAATAAATACAAGGTTATTTTCACGCATCGCAAAGGAGAAAACCTGGGAAACACAGAAGTTCACACTCCATCAGACGTGTATGTATAAGATCAAAACATAATTTCCTTTTTTCAGCTATGGTTGGAAAAGAACCAAGGACCAAATACTGCGATGAATGGAATCCTACAGAATTCATACATTCTGACATACTACGCATATCATATTTGTTAAAATTTAGCAAAGTCACAATATGGCATAAGAAAATTTACTCAAAAACATGCTGTGATTAAAAAAAGTATCTTTACCTAACATTCTTTTACAGTTTATGATCTACATTTCCGCGCAATTTAATTGAAAACACATTAACTCAATAATTGCAAACAATTACCACATTATATTCCATTTTATCAAAAATATTTTTAAAAAAAATATTGTTGAAAACTAAAACTTTTAGTTGTGTTTATTTCTCTAAAATATCAATATTAATTTCTACATATAAAGAAGAAAAAGAAGAATATTTTTCTTAAATGAGAAAGGGTATTTTTAGATGCTGTAACAGAAATAATGAATTAGAGAACTACCATATATATTAATCTATTTCAAGATCAGTCTAAGAATGAAAATTATGAACTACTTTAGTATTAAAATTTTAAATTGTGATTGTTTGTTTTACAAATAGGAAATATTGTATAAATTTGAGGAACAAATATATTAATATAATAAAAATAAGTTCTTACGAATCATCAAAATAATAACACATTTACAGGAATAATATTTTGCCTTAATAAACTAAGTTCATTATATAGAGATTCAAAATTTTCACTTAATTTCTATAAATTACCAAAATTAAAAATTAAAAAATAATTTAAAAGCGTCCTTATATTTACACTGCTTCTGAAGTTCCATATACAACATTCAAATCTAATTCATTTTGGTATGGAACTGAGCTTTTAAATATTTTTTTTAGCTAAATTTATTTTAATTCTATCTTTTTCACTTACATTGCCTAAAACATTCCTGTTATGGTATGTTCATAAATAGGAGAATATGGCATTTGTTTCTTCTATTAATCTACCTTTAACTTAATGAAATAAAATCCCTATAGCTTTTTAACTATTATGAATCATCATCATTATAGTTGATGATAAGCAGTTTGCAGAAGAATATTGAAATCGTGAAATTTAAGAAACATTCAATAATTGATAAGTTCATAGATATTAGTTAATTAACAAATAACAACATTTGATACAGGCCGGACGTATATTGAATATAAATTGGTTGCAGTAATACCATGAATTAGGGAAGATAAATGAAAGTAAAATCTCATGTTCAAAATTATGCAGACAATGCAAAAATTGCAGTGCATTTTAAGTCATGAAAAAGAGAGAATATTTTAAACAATTTTTGTCCTAATTGGTACATACATACATTTATAAAAGATGCGAGAGAACACTGTACTGTACCATTTAGTTATCAAATTCAGTCATTTCATCATAAGCGAGAACAAGCAGCGAACTCCAGGAAGCAGAAGGTCGATCGCAACCTTTACCTCTACTCAAGCACGTTATTGAGAATGAAAGTTTACAGTGAGGGGGCCTTAAGGCTTTGAATTTGGTCACGAAATGCTCAATACATTGTCATATTTGGTAGCAAGTTATCATTCTTTTTTTCATCTATTTTTTAGAGTAGCAAAAAAGTAAAATTATTATGATAAGCGATTAATCAGAATAATTTTAAAACAAGAATTATACACTGATTGTAATTTGTTCATTAAACAATGAAAAAACTAACCATGAGGTATAAACATATAAAATATTTTGGTTAATATTTTCAGCTTTAACTTAAGATAAATAATTTTTCTACATACACTTTAATTCGAATGTTTACAATTTTAGTGCTCTTAAGGAATTTTGCATAAAAATGTATGGATACAAAATAAGTAATTTTTCTACTTATCAGCTAGACATATTCAATGAGCAATTCATTTTAAATTTTAAACACAATTATTTTGATGCCAGCTTAAATATTCGAAGTTTTAATCTGATTACTAAACAAATACTTTTTATGACTTTTTTAACCTAAAGTATTTAAGTAATTTTTCATATGCGTTTTTTGCTTAATTGTAAGAATGTTATTAAATTTCTTAGTCCGTATACGAACTTTGGATACCATAGACATGTATTATGCAAAGCACCAAATGTAAGGTCTGCTTTTGTTTTATGAATTAGGAAAGTCTAATAATTTCTAAGACTTAAGTGACTATCAGGTATGTCAGAAAGAAATGGATAAGCGAACAATCTTTCTCTTTTCTTAAATATCTGCTACGGGAAATCTGTGAAATCCTTCTTGTAATCTTTGTGTTATGAGACCAGTGCCTAAAGTGAATGATACTGTTTTTATAGTATCCTAAGGCAACCTCTCACATTCATAACAAATTACTAGATTTTTGTGTCTCATTGAGTAACTCAGGGAATGCTGGGTGGACATTTCCATTTTCTAAAGTTTAAAGCCATTACTCATGCTGGCAATTAAGTGAGCCAGATGTTTTTTACAAGATAAGAAAAGTTTAAATAAGTGAAACTTAGGTGTAAAAATGACATCTAGTCCATAAAAGTCTAAAGTAGAGCAGGAAGTTACTCGTAGTTTGACAAAACCTTTAGATAAAACAAAGAATATAACTTTATAAGATGCGATATTTACAATCACACCCTGCATGTAGAAAATGCCAAAAGGGCAAGTAAATGATTCATCATATTGTATAAGAAATCAATGTCTTTGACCTCCCTAATTTGGCTGTTTTAACTATTCTTGTTACTAAGAAATTATAGCTTACCTCCATAAAAGTCAATATATGAACAGAGTAGAAGCATTTTTGAATGGACTAGGTGATTTTGTATTTGCAGCTTGGTACAAAATTCTTCCAACAGAGGTGAATTGATTATACAGTTCAATACTGACGAAGAATACATTTTAGGATCTTATGTGCTTCTGGAAAATTAAGACCATAAGCAGAATTAGCGGAGAATTTCTTCATTGTGTAGTAATCTTACTTCCAATGTTCAAACAAACTAAAGACTTAAATAACCCCCGATTTTGGTAGACCTAGTAAAGAAAGAGAATTTTGAATTTTTTTTAAATTTATCCATGCTGTTAGCTAACTACTTTTTATTTTTATATATCTTTCTTTTTCTCTTTGCCTTCTTTTATTATTATTATTTTCATCTCAGGATTTATTTGGATTTGTTATGTAGTACATTTGTTGTACCTTCAGTTTCTGTGTAGTATTTCTTGGTGCACAGAGAGATATTTTTGTTTTCGCAAATAAAAAAATTTCAAACAAGTCATAATATCACTTACATATTTCAAATTTATTACTAACTTACTTTGTACTCAATTCAATATTTAGTTTATTTCAGAAAGAAATAATGATTTCGCTTAAAACTGATAAATTATTGATTTACCTTCGTACAAGAAGCTATCTTCCATTTGGTTCGAATATTTAGAAATCTTAAGTAATTTTATGCATAGGCTTTACTAAAATTAAATATATGAATGAAAATTACAAATCTAGCGAGCATTTAATATTTTTTGGTAATAATGATGAAATACATCTGAATTTTTTATTTATTTTGTGTGTGATTTTATCTAATTTTAGAAAGTTAAAATTGCATATTTTCACTCAACACATTCTTAGACTTTAAAAAACAAACCGAACATCAAAAGATATTTTAAACAATATTTTTTATATTATTCTAATTTACGTTTAATGAATGCCGTATGATTAAATCCTTCCCATAATAATAGTTGACCAAGTTCTTCATTTCATATAATTTCTATTGGATTTTATTTTTTATGTTAAAATCACATTTGTTTCTAAAGTGAAAAGCCAAGATATACAAATATTTTCATATAAATATGATTTTCATAAAAATCACCATTTTTAAACAAAAAAATTTGCTTAATTGTTTATAATTATTTAACACTATTGAAAATTATTAGAGATAAGTAATAAATACATGACATACAGTGCTCTAGTAAAAAGCAATATTTTTTTAATTATCTAAATGTTTTACAGATTTTAATTAATGCCAGCTAATGCAATATTTTTTTCATATTTATATAAAAAAGATTAAAAAGATAACATGTTAGTGTCAGCTATGGTACGTAATTTTTTAATATTTCAAAACTTAATTAATAAAACTAAATCTTTGTTTTCACTTGTATAACTGCAACTAGTGAAACACAACAGAAATAATGACTGTTTTTAAGTAACCCTCTCTTTATTGATACTTGTTATTTTATAAAAGGGTAATAAATTTAATAATTTTTCTAAACTATGCTCTTCTGTATACATTCTTTTAAAAGCTATTTGTAATACATAAGCTAATGTGCATATAATTACTAATTAGCATAATTTCAATACAGATAATAAAATATTCTTTAAGTAAATCACAAATTACAAGATAAAGAATGAGACTCTGATACACACATCATATTTACATATACATACACACAAATCATATTAAATCCTATACACAGATCATATTAAAAATACGGTGATTTGATATCAAAATTGTTTTAAAATATTCTGATGACTAAAATGAATTACTTCTAGTCATCATATTTTGTAAATTTAGAACAATAATATTAATATAGGAAATACACTACGAAAAAATGCATAAAACACTCAATATTTTACTCGGCAGAAAGCATTAAAATTTATATCTTTATAAATAAAAACTTATATGAATAAATTCTAGCAAAAATCAAATGGAAAATGTGTTTCTTAATCTTATAGATGTTATAAAAAGATACAAAGAAAACACACAAATGTCGGTTATTATAAAAGTCGAATTCGGCTTGCTGATATGATTCATTTCGGAGTTGTTGTTGCTTATCACCAAGGGTCTGACGGAGTCAGACCAAATCTAGGAATACGTTGGCTGAGAGGAAATCGATGACAAGGAGGAGAGAAGTGTTGATTTCGTCCCATAGTATATCCATACAATTCATGATATGCTCAGGAGAAGCTTGGTGTCTCTGGCATTTAGGACAGAGGGGGAAAGTCTTGTAACTCGCTACAAAAATGACGCATTTCAAGTGGCCAGAGGCGAGACGTGCAAGGCAAGTGCTGGATTTCCTACCACAGGAAAGAGCCAGAGAAATTCCCAGCTTTCTACCCTTGCAGTGTCAAAGATACTTGCCAATAGTTTTTAAACTGGGCTTTTCTCAGGGAAAAGAGTTCAAGGTAGGTAAGTGGCGATGAAGAAGGAGCAAGATGACCTGAGCCCTCATTTGCTAAACTGTCTGCTATTTCATAGCTCCAATATCAACGTGAGACGGGATCAATTGAAAATAGATATTATGCCGAAGGGAGGCAATTCCAAGCTTCTGCAGAATAAAAAGGCTTGTTTGGTCTTCCAAGCAGGTCCAGTTTTGTAGATGTTGAATTGAACTACGGCTTTCAGTTAATATCCAGACATCACTATAATTAGTTTCACTCATGAAAAATTCCAATTCGATGTTGATGGCTATTAGTTCGCTACGAAAGACCGAGCAGAAGTCAGGATTACGTTGACTAAGAGAGAGTTTGTCATAAGGAATCTCGATGAAAATTCTGCTGCCAGTTCTTTGATTTATTTTGCAGCCTTCAGTGTAGATTTTTATGTCATTTGGTGGTATATTATTAATGGTTTTCAAGGCTTTTTGTTTTTGCAATTCAGGTAAATAATCCTTCTTGATGACTGTCGTTGAAATTTCGTCATTGAAGTGAACATTGAGAAGAGCCTCAGCAGGGTTCAGACCACAGTAAAGGGCACGTGGTTCGACATTGTTCTCGATTAAGTAAAGTGAGTTAACCAGACTGAAGGGACTTTGCTTCTTTAATCTTTGGAACGGAGTGCAGTTGCTTAGGTAATTTGACGTGAGATTGTCTTGGCCATAACTGTTGAGTTTATTGTAATATTTGACAAGACATGATTGTCTTCTGATATGGAGAGGTTGTTAGTATACTTCGAAGTGTAATATTTATGAAGGACAGATGCGTTTGAAGCCAGCAACATATCGGAGTTATGCAGGTAAATAGTCGAACCGGAGTATTACAGGAACTTAATAAGTTTGGGTAAAACTATTATCTAAAGCTTTTATTCTCCAGACAAACGTAGTCCTAGAGTATGGTGAGGTACTAGAAAGGTATCCGCAAAGCCGATATGACGTCAAAATTTACTTTACTGGCATCACTCTTACTGTGAACTGAATGCTTTCGGCAAATGGTCGTATGTCAGCAACTATTAAATAACCGAGAGCACTTCACAAAACAGATAAAGCGTTTATTGTCTTATTGCGCGAATTTTATAAGCATTTACGCAATATTTTTGAAAGACATGCATTAATAACATTCATATTATTTAATTTTTCTCAACAATTATGTTCTTATATATAACAAATCGGTTCTTTAAAAATAACATTGGTTACTGAATAAATTAAGAATGCTAGAGAATTTTCGATAGAAAAAAAGGAAACATTTTATTCTAAAAAATTAAGAGAAATGTTTTTTTTAATTTAAATCTATTATGAGTTATTTAGTTTATTCAAGTCCCCTAATTATTATTAAAAACCTGATTTATTTTGCAAATGAATTTTGTATTTTTATAAGAAATGCACTTAACTAATTTGACACTTTTCAAAAATTCATGAATTTTAATTTCTACTAATTACTTGAAAATGAAATTCTTAAAATGGTTAATGATTTTATGTATCTTTTTAATTTTTTGATGTTTCTCCAGCTTGAATTAATCAAATGTAGTAAAAATTGTAGTATTTTTTTTTTTTTTTTTGTATTCGGAGAAAATAGAATTAACGAAAAATGTATGATTTTTCTAAAAGCTTTCCACATTTTGTTTCTAAAAGTTTAAGCAATTCAACAACATAACGAAAACATTGATTTTTTGTTTGTACATCAATTTTTTCAAATCATTTAAAAATGTTTTTATGCTTTACAACTTTTCATTTTTAGCAGTTAATTTTTTTTTATTTAACTCCTTAAATTACCTCTTCTAATTTTCAACTTCTTAAATTCATTCACATGTACATTCGAAATTGTATTACTTAATTTTTTATCTTAAAACTTGTTTACGGCTAAAAACCAGTTCCTGTTTATTCATTTTGCTATATTTTCTATCTATAAATAATTTAAAGTAAATGTCAAAGAGTCATTAAATTTTATATTCTTAAACTTTTCAATTATTTAAAAAGGAAACTTTGACCTATATGCCCAATGAACGTAATCAAGCACAAAAATTTTTCAATTAACTGCACTAATCAAACGTAATTACTAAAAATTTGGTGGAGGTTTCTTAGCTTTTGATGAGCTGTTAATTTCGTTAGAAAACCTTTGCATACTGCATCAATTGTATTTTTTGTAGAGATTTTTGCTAACCGGGAAAAATATATCAAAACATCTAAATTAGAGCACAAAAAGTAATTTCAAATATAAATGTATAAAAACATGAGCAAGCAATGTATTCTCTAACAATTGCAGAAACATATATTATAACTGCTTAACAGTTTTATATCCCTAATTGGATTCACCATTTCCAACTATCTTTTATGACGGCCCCTAGAAGTCCAAGATAACTTCTTGGTACTCAAGACCGGAATTGAAGATATACTTTTTATAACTAGGTTGTAGTAGTAGTGAAACTGAAGAATGTTATTTTTGAAAAAAAAATTGCTTTATATGATGTCTTCCCTATTGACAAAATAAATTTAAGATTATGAAAAAATATTCTTAACAATTAATTAGCTATTTTAAACATAAAAAATTAAATACATTATTTGGATAGTCTTTATCATTACTACATCAAAACACTATAACTGAAATATAAGTCTTTCGATTCATGTTTTCATTGTATTAAACTCTCTAAACTCAGGTGTAAAAATCATTTACAGTATATAATAAATATCTGTAATCAGATAAAATAGTTTTTATATTACATAGGTGCACGTGGCATTCGAAATGGGTATACTAAACTCGGTTTTTCTGGCACACACACTTATATTCAATTTCTTTCTTTGTTTCAAATATACTTCTCACCAGACTTTTTTTGAATTTGAATGTATCTCTCATCCTGCAAATAAATAACTCTTATAAGGAGATCACTTTTGCTAAGATCAGTATACCGGGTTACAGATACCAGGTTCAATTCCAAACACTGTTGAGCAGGAGATGTATGGTGTATATCTGCGTCTGAACAAGCATCTGTCGTAAGGGTAATAGGACTTCCCTTTCAAACCGTGAATACCACTGGTCATCAATGAAATGGATTCTTGGAAGATAACAAGGTAGTGAATGATTAAAGCTGCACTGAGTAGCTTTTGCCTGCTTCGCTATCCGTCATGCTGTGTAGAAAAAAGACCTTTCTAAAGCCTACAAATTGAAGCATGGGTTTTATTCACTTATAACATTGTGCTTTTATATAACAGGCTGTAACTAACATATTAAAGTAATCAAGAATTATTCATATATTTAAAAAAAAAATAGCAACATTTGAATATTGTGTGTTATTTGAAAACTTAAATCGATATTTAAAATAATTTTTTATGCATAACACTATTTAAATATTAAAATATAAAAATCAGTATATAATAAATATTAAAATATAAAAACAATTGAAAAATTATAAATTGCAACACATTGAGAAACTTTTGAATGGAATTTTCTCATTTCTGCCATTCCAGCTCATGATGAGGGTCAAATTATGTGCAAATATTTTTTGTTGAATTTTTCCCTTATCTCTTCTTCCCCATCTTTAATACCTAAACGGCTACACATTTTTATTTGAAAAAGGGAATTTAAATTTATATATACACATTAAAAAAAATATAGTAATATATTCTGTTATTATGCAAATTTTTGTTAACCAAGTGAATAAAAAATCAATTGAAAGCCAGTACTAATAAAATCAATAAAGATTTTATTTGTTGCTATTACGTTTGAAAATGCGATTGCATTTATAGATTTTGATGTGTGTGCTATAAGCTGGATTAATTTTAGTTTATAGCATTCCAGTTTAGTTTTTCCATATGAAAGATAATTCAACAGGGATCTACAATAATGATTCCTAGCATAGGGCTCACCTTCTTTAGGTGAGTACAGGTATCTCAATCCCGAGGTATCTAAGATCTTTATTTTTTTCTGTTTTTCCTTCTTTTTCCTTCAAATCTTTTCCTTATCATTTCCACACTTAGAAGATAAGCAACCATTAGTAGCTGTAGCTGCTCTGTTTTCTTCTTGATTCTCCTGGGCAGTTACGATCCTCCTGTGATGGCCATGCGGGGAAACTCTTTGGACGAGTCGTACTCTATGACCCCCAATGTATCAATCGGCTGGTCCATAGCTGCAGTTGTGGTTAGTGTGCTAAGGATTAAATAAAAGTTTTACATCTTCAGGCTTGGCGCTAATGGTGGTCACTGTTTCCGGGAATCGTTTACAGCATATAGGTGTTCACAAGCACTATGTTAAGCATCGACTCTGGAAATATCTAAAGCCGGTTGTTGCCATTCTTGTAGGGTACTATAGTAGGCAGTGCTGTTGAATATGAACATTTATAAATATTTTATTGGCTCTAATTCTAGTGTCAGTGAAGCCCATATATCTATTCGTTACTTGTTGATAAGCTGATCAAGTAATTTTCATGCAGTATCACCTTTGCTGATACAAAAGGTTCTAAAATCAACTATTGGAAATATAGAAATGTAAAAAAAAATACCATCGATGTGTCTCATTGTTTACGTAGACACAAAACAAGCTTTAATAATCAGTAATATAAAAAATCGGGTTTATTTTCACTTGAAACATCATAAAACTTTAAATGACTCTTGTGGTACCCTTTTTACTGCAGGTCGTATAAAAATTCGACATCATGGTAGATTTATCCCCTCTCAACATGTTGTCTTAAATTTACAGTCACCAGTATTATCAAAATCTACAAAAATCTGTTATATAAACTGTAAACTTCATTCATACATTCCTAACTCTTTTAAATATCAGAGATATGGTCACTCCCAACAAGCATACAGGAATACTGATCCTGTGTGGGGAAAATCTGCACAATCAACTAATTCTTGTACTTCAGAAACTTTCAAGTGCTGTGATTGCCCTGGTACACATTCTGTATTTTCAAAATATTGCCCTATATTTATCTTGTATAAAAAAGTAATTGATACCAAAATAAAACGAAATATTACTTTTCCTGATGCCTGCATCACCTTTTCCTGAGTAGTAAATCTTATCTTTCTGGCTTTCATTATTTCGTATTTGTATTTCATGAGTTTGAATTCGAATCTTTATTCTTCTAAGTCACTAATTTCAATATTCTGAATGAGTTCTCAACTAATGATTTGCTCTAGAACTTATATGTATCAAACTTTACTTTATTCTCGGTGCAGCTTATCCCATTTGAAGACCTTGCGCCAGTAAAATCAAAATCAAATCAAAAACAATTTTGATTGGATTCTGCCTATTCAAGACATCTACTCATCTAAAGTGGTAATAGAGAATCGAACTGTTAAATTTCCAAAACTAATTGATAGCATGAAATACGCTTTTTTGATAATGTATGTCTGAAATCTAAAAAAATTATATTTTATTTGTAAGGGTTTTAATGTGACTTAATATATTATTTACTTTTTAAGAAATCTCAAAACTTTTTATTATTACTCCTTCAAACATTTAAAATTTTTTAAGATTTACCTATAAATACTTCTTTTGAGGTTGAAATATTTATGATGAAAACTATTTGATAATAATCTACAGCAAATTAAAAATTGATAGGAAACGAAACGTTATGTTTTTCTGTCTATAATTATCAAGAAACATTTCCAAAAAAATTTTTTCTAGCTTAAAATTATAAGGAAAAAGAAATTTATGAAAGAAAAATCAGGATTAATAAAAGGACAAAATAAGAGTTATATTTTTCATTTGCTTCAATTCACATGTTACTAAAAGTAAGCTAATTACAATGCCAATTTTTAAAATAATACGATATATACAAAAACAACAAGTAAAAAATCTGAGAAGAAAAATTAGACTTTCTTATGTTTTTCTAAAGTTGATTGCCGAAAATATGATGATCACAATGAGGCTATTACTTAGGTTTTAACATTCTAAATTATTTTATTCAATTTTAATATTTAATTTAACCGATAATTATTACAGAGAAAATTAAAAATATTCTTATATAAATATTTATATAATTAATTTTAATTTTTGCCTTATTATTTAAATATATATTTAGATACTTAAATATGTTTAACATTTTTTATAGAAGTTAAGAATTGTATGAATTTATTGAACAATTTAAAATTATAATATAGAGAAGTATAGCTAAAATTTTGGTTTTATGATCATACAAAAATTTTCTTATACTAGAAAATTAAAATTATTTTGAAACGAATGAAGAAATACAGAATTTTTATATTCTAACAGAAAAATAGGCAAAATGAGATTACCAAGACTTAAAACATTTTCCCAATAATGAAAATTATTGCACTTTAATATTAATAATCAATACATTTTAAGAAAATATGTTAAATAAAATATATAATTTAAATCTTAAAAAAATATAATCACAAATTTACATTACTCATTATAAATAAAATAATGATAATGAAGTTTTAAGATGATAAAGTAGTATTTACTGCTATAAATCGGAAATTATTCTAATTAAAATAAACTATACTCATTTGGTTTTCAATTATGATATTCAGTATTGCCATGTAAAAATTTCAGAATTCTCCATTTAAAAATTTCCGAAAAATTATTAAAACTGTTTGTATTTATATTTAAGTTCAATTTGGAAAAAAGTATTTTATTGATTATCATTTTTTCTCGGAAAATTTTATTTTTCATTTTACATTAAATGGAAATTAAAAACAATCCTTTTTTTTAAAAAAAAAAGAAAAGGCAAATATTTTATTCTGAACTCAGCAATCATGTTTAATTTTATTAATTTAATACAATTATATAATTTTTCTAATATAAAAATAAGTTTTTATGTTACTATTTAAATTCAACCAAGTTTTATATATGTTTAATTAATCAAAATATTATAGAGAAAATATTAGTATTTTCAAATTTATAGATAGAATTAAAGTATATTCAACAAAAATGTAATTTAATAAGAATCATTCTTTTCAGAATTGACAAGATTTTGAAAACTACCATCTTATAGATTTTTAAATTGTTATTCGTCAGTCTCTCACTTTTAAAACAAATATCTCCTCTATAAAATAACCCTTAAGAACCTTTAGCCATTTAAATATGTTCAACTGCGTTGTGTAGCCACTTGTTTTCTGTGACTGGATATTTGGCGTTGACGTTGAAAGTACGTGGCTGTCACGTTAATGTAACTTGACATTATACATATAGACTGTGCCCATATGTATAATGCAAATATATTATTTTTAAGATTGATAGCTTAAAAATATTATATTTGCATTATAAATTCACTTTTGCTATGGGTCTAGGTATCATTTCGCGCTCCCAAGACACAGATTCGAAATCCGATCCCCGGGCTGAGCAAGATTGACTTATACTTTCATCCCTTCAGTGGGTCGATAAATTGAGTACCAAACATGCTTGGAAACTAAGCACTGGGGGTTACGCATTATGTTGACCAGCTAATCGAGACGAATGCTTTGCAATTCTAGGACCTTGGGTCAGGAAAGCAGAGATAGGCACTGTAGGCCTTTAAGCATATAAACTGTATTGTAACAGAGTTTAGTATTTTTTTATTTTATTCATAACTACATTAGCTGCTTTTAAAAATTTAGTTCGGACACTATTTTGCAATTTTCAATGTTTCTTTTATGGAATTGTCACAGTATATTTTACTAAACTGTTGCGCTTTTCAGAAGAATATATTTTTCTCTTAGAAAAAATATAAGTATTTTCACTTCTTTTATTTTCCTAAATTTTCGACTATCAAAATATATAATTTTAATTTTAAATGTAGATCAAATAATACTTTGCAATTTTTTTAAAAAAAACTGGGACAATAATTTCTGCTTTGCAGACTAAATCAATTTTCAAACGTATCTTTCATGAAACGAAATATATTTCATAGATTATCAGCAGCTTTTTAAAAGGTGTATTAAAATTACTTATTTATTAAGTCTTAGAATTTGTGGCTGAATAAAATATATTTATTAGATATTTTGAAATTATATGATTTCTCCTTACCATATAATTGACTGCATTTAAATGTAGATGTAGCAAAATTACCAAAAAGATATCTGATTTTATTACATATTTTTACATATTTTTTTAATTAATACATATTTTTTAATTAATATATCAGTGGAATTACTAGACATTCACTGAATATTATAAAGCAAATGTTTATGTGTTTTACGTTAGAAACCAACTTTCAAGTGATTGTGATTGACATTTCCTGAAAAAGTTAAATAAAATAATATACATATTTTTTTAAATTTTGAAATATTGAAGTTTATGTTTTTAATTGAAGCACATATTGAGGTCATCAAAACAACAATTTTTATTGAACTTAAATAATAATAATTTTATAATTTACGAGATCTAAATAAAAAAACGTTTGATGTTTCTGCAAATTTTTATAAACAGAAAAATAATCTTTTAAAACTATGATTTTGTTTGTTTCCAAAATATCATAATCTTAAAATAAGGAAGCATTCCTTAATTCCAGCAGAGTGTAGAGCGTCTCTTAAATTGGAGAAATACAACAAATACCTAAAGATTTTTAACACTTTAAACTGCATTGTTGCACTTCAATTAATCCCATTTTATCATAACATTTATGGAAATTTTAATTACCATGTTTAATAAATATGTATTTACTTACTTATAAATTAGACAATCTATAGACCTTAAAATTTAAAGATAAGCTATATTTTTTAAAATCAATTAAATAATATTGCTTTCTAAAAAATAGGTTTACCCAAAGAAATATTTTAAAATATATATTTTTTCCTATTCATGTTCAAAAACAAATAAAATATAAAAGGAAAAATTTATTTCAAAAATAAAAATGAATAATGCAAAACAGTTTTGGAGACAATACTAAGATTTAATTTAAAATGCTAATTACTTTATAGTTTTAAATATTATTTTCTATTTTTTTTAATTAGAATTTAAATTTAGGAATTTATTTATTGGAATAAATTTACTTAATATATTTTTAATAATAGATTTTGTTTTAAGATAAATAATTTTAAGTAACTGATAATATGTAATATTCCTTGAACCTCACAATTAGTAATGTTTCGACATATAATTTTAATATTTATAAATATCATGTAATAAGGGAAATTTCAAATGTTATACATATATAAATTTTAAACTATGAGAGAAAAACTGAGTCAAATGATATTCTAAACACTGCTTTAGATGACGTTTTGTATAATAAAAATAACTTATTGTATAAAGAATAAAAATAAGTTTTTTAATAATATCCATTGAGTAAAAATATAGCTTTAATTCTATAACTACCAATAATAATTATTCACCAGATTTATTGAATGAAAACATTATCTATTTACAATCAATAGAAAACTACTAGATTGATATATGCATAGCATATATCATCTGAGATACATTCACCACCAAATTTTGTACTACAGAAAGCAATGTTTAAATAGTAGCTTTGTCCCAACTAATTGTGAAATATGTGGGCCATCATTTAAGTTGATGCTCGAATTCAACCCTTTGTTGCTCAGTAAGAGTTACTATCTGGTCCAGCCAATAAAAGCTCTAAGCCCCTTTCTCTTGTCCTCATAATCCGTTATAGTACTACCAAATAGGACTACTGAGATAGCTATTCTGGAAATAATACGTGTTTATTCTGTCAGATAGATAGAAAGTAATAATGATCATTCTGATGTTTACAATGACATATGAAAAATAAATAAAGAAAAAATGATGAAGAACGAATGACACATACATTAAAAAAGTTGCTGTAGATCATGATATTGAGCATGTATGATATTGTAACATGTATGTTGTAACAAAAGAGCTATATCATAACTGAGGAAATATTCTCAATGAATTTTGACTTTAAATCTCACTATTTAAATAATAGTATCAGACATGAGGCATTTTTCAGATTCTAAGGCATATGATATCCAAACGAGGAGAGTGGAGCTTATTTTTACACTCCAAAGTACATATTTTAATAACTTTATGATTCATTAGTAGCAGTCATTTAACCACGATACTCAAAGTAATTTGTCAGATTAAGTGGTTAACACATTGTCACATGTGGAATGAAGACAAATATTCTGTAAAATGAAAGTGACTTTAATTATGGATTTAAATTGTTACTATATACAATCACTTAAGTATAAATAAAATTAGTATATATGTAAATATGAAAAATCATTTTTAACTGTGAAATATTTAGCTATATTAACAATCGTTATTCAGCAACATTAAACTTGAATCAAAACAAATTTTAACTTTCAGATAAAATAAACTTATTACAGATAAAATCATTGCACTAAATATTTTCGAAAAGAATATGCATTGACTAAATATTTTGAAAACAAACATTATTAATAAATAATAACAATAAAAACACTTGATTATGAATAAAAGAAACACAGTTTTGTACAAAAAGTTTTTATGATAAGCTAATAAAATGGTAAAATATCTTTAAATGACTAGTTTATTTTTATTCACCATAAGTATTATCTTAATAGGGACTTCTTCAACAAACCTCATAAATATATTTTAATTATATCAGGGTGAATAATTGCTTATCAAAATACAGTAAAGACTGGGAGACACGTGACTTTTCCGAATGCAGAATTTAATTAATAAGGCCTGCATTATTAGAGAAATTATTCAAGTCCTATTCACGCATTATTTACTTTTCTTATCAACTCCTGCTTATTCCTAATTGTTGTTGGTTACCTTGAAGTGAAATAAGTCAGTCGATTCACGCAACATAAATTATTTGAGCTTCATATCACGCAACTCCTTTATATCTACCTAGGGACAAACAAAGTCTGTTTGCAAGCAATTAAACTTATTTTCAGGCAATGCTCTGAATTTATTTATTGCTCCAAATCTAGAGTTAGCTTTTAAACTAATACCAAATAACTGAGATATGATGTAGAATAATAATGGTTCCAGAAAGTTATCAGAGTTCAGATTTGAAATTAGTGCTAAATAATATTCGCATAAAATCGACGTGAAGAGTTTAATCTAAACAATTTCCAGTACTTTTTTATTACGTATTGTGATGTTTCATGTCAATTTTTATTAATGAATATTTGGCATTCATTTACGAGTAGCATAAATAATAATAGTGAAAAAATTCATCACACAATTTTAAATATTATCATTTTAACTTAATCCTTTTTTATTAAATTTTTTTTTGTGTTGAAAAATTGCGATTTCAAAAAATGCATGTAAAATGAAATTTAAAATGAAAATGCATTAAATAATTTAAAATGTGATTAAAAATAAGGTAATAATTAGTTTTTTTTTATCGTACAAATATTCCTTTTATATGGAATTACAAGCAATTCATTTTCCACTATAGAAATTTATTATAATATTTATAAAGAAATCTACCAATTTATTTCCTAGAAATATTATTTATGTTAAAATATGAAAATCTGGCTTTGAGAAAAGTATTCTATTTTTTTACTTGAGAAAACATAATTTTTATTCAGTTTACTTCTATTATGTATAATGTTAATAAATGAAAATGTAAAATGATGATTTGGATACCTTAATCAATGATTCAGACTGTGCAAAATAATCTTAATAATTAAACTATTAATCACGCATGTAATTATTATAATATTATACTAATATACATTTCGTAAAACATTATTAAATGAACAACATTTATTGATAAATTAAATATTTATTTTAATATATTACGTAAAATAATTATTCAATAATCTAATATATATATATATATATATATATATATATATATATATATATATATATATATATATATATATATATATATATATATATATATATATATATATATATATATATATATATATATATATATATATATATATATATATATATATATATATATATATATATATATATATATATATACATATATATATATATATATATATATATAAATGCGTATGGTGTACATTAGATAAAAATTCATTTGAAAGATTTTAAAGCAAATTCTGCCAATCTTTATATAGTACTTATTAACTATTCAAAATGAATGCTATTCAAAGTCATAAAATATACATTTACCATGATAAACAATTTTGACTTCAGAAAAACATTAAATTTCACATTAGAAAGAATGCAGTTTTGAGACAGAGAGAGAGAGAGAGAATGCAATTCAATTTATTTTTATTACTAATTAAATATCTTAATAATATATATATGACTGTAAGACTATATAAAACAGCTTCTTCACTGTAGTCGATCCTACTTCGTGAATTAGTAGATCATGGTGCTCCATATTTGTCTCGCTACTGGTTTTGGTTCATGCAATATCTAATGGCTTGAGATTACTATGGGAATACAGGACGCTTTGAAAAGTAGCTATTTGTAAAATAATTTCTCTTTGTATTCATGAAGAAAATGATAATACGCGTGACTCAATAGAATATATCTCCTCGTTTCTAGTATAATGTTTTAATTCTAATGTCTTTTTTGTGTCCTTCACTGCAATATTGTGTAACTTATCTTGATTGATTATTTTACTTTGAAGATAAAATAGAATACAAATTGCTAAATATAACTGAATGTGTAGAATATTTTATACGTTTAAGTTCAGATATAAGTTTGAATTTAAATATTTGTGAGTATTTATGTGTGAGTTGTCATAAACAGCTTCAAGTAAATCATAATTTATTGTATTCTGAAATATTTCTGTTACAAAAATATATGCAAAAATTTGATTTATTTTATCTGAAAGAAGAACAAAGTTCTTTAGTTTTGAATTCATAACATGAAATTAATATATGTAAGTTTGTTTGTCTCATGATACTTTGATTAAAAATGAAATAGTAAGGAAGAGCATAAAAAAAAGGATATGAAACAATTATAAAACCTATGGTATCTTAATCTTTAACTTTATACATTTCTTTAAGATATTATTTCTTATATCCTCAGATATACAATTAAATCGATGAATCAGTGGTGTATAAGTCAGTTAAATCGATGCATATCAATAGTTTCAGCTTTCATTAGATTAATACTTGGTTATAATTTATGGATATATGATATCATGGTTTAATTATGGATCTATATTTTATAATTTCTCTTAATTACATATCAAGAACATGAACACAACTGAGTTTAATGTCATAGTATAAGTATTTTCGAGTGAAACACAAGGTATTTTTAAAATATGACAGAATATACATTGTTCCAAATATATGAGTTAAAAGAGAATTTTAGCAAAAACATCGAAACGATATCCAGTGTTACAATCACATATATTCAAAGTTAATTCAGTTTTTAACATAGGCTAAGTTAAATTATATGCTAAAATTTTTTTGAATTATTTGGAGCCGAACTTTGTTTTTAAAAAAATTAAATGAATAGTTTTTAATAATCTACATTTTTGGATAAATATACAGAAACATATAAGAGCTTTTTACAACCAACTTTGGTGTAAATATGTTTATAGTGTTATATTCTAGGAATAGCCATAACATTTATCACAATTTCGGCATAATAGTTGCTAAGAATTTGCTAAAAATCAATATAATTTAAATAAAAATACATATATAAATTCAACATCAGGAAAAATTATTTATTCACAGATTTTAAACTCAAGCTGAAATTTCGCTTTGAATTTATACTTTCATTCGTATTTAGATAAAAGCAATTTTGTAAATGCATAAAATTTACATTTAGGTGTATTAGACTCACTTCTCAATTTCACGCAATATTGCGTTTTATGCTTATCACGTTAAGAATAAGACTGCATATGGTTTTATTATATCGAAGCAATACTTCGCGAAAATTTTTTACACGTCACTTCACATTATATTGCTAAATCAAAGATATTAGCTTTATAAAGTTTTCTATTTTTTAATACTTTATCCACTGTGCGCTTTTTTATGGTTATATATATTTTACATACACATTCTACTTCCTCCCAATTTAATATTTTCAACTGATAAAACATCCATATCTAAAAAATTATCTAATAAAAATGTACATTGGACAATATTCTGCATATTATTAAGAAAAATTGATTTAAGAAATGTAATTTTACAATGACTGTATAATAACATTTATTTTTATTAATTTTATACATACGTTTAATTTCTGAATTTCAACATGTCTTTTTTTTTCTTTTTTAATTGTTTCTGAAATTTATGCTTTAAATTATAGGACAAATTGTTGGAAAAATATTTTGCTAGAATATAAGGTTATCTTTTTTATTGCTATCCTTCTTTTAATTTTTCATGTTGCAACCAAAACACATCTTTTACATAAGAAATTTATTTTTTTAGTTTAATTCTTTAAGAAATGTGAGTAAATACCACCACTTTAATAAAATAAATGCATTTACTGGATGTTTTATTCAGTTATCTAATTGAGTTGTTTAATAGTTAGAAAGAGAGAGAGAGAGAGAAATATACCTATAAAAATACATCCTAATTAAACAACATTAACATTTAATTTTTTAGAAAAAAAGGTGTTTGTGAAAAAGCCTAATGTTTAATTAAATATTTTGCTTTAAGTATATCTGTCACAAATATAATACAGAACGAAAAAATCATTCTGATCAACTTTTTTAAGCAATGAAGTACATTTTAAAATAGTAAATAATTAGTGAAACCCATTCCTTAAAAAAATGAAAGCACATGAAAATAAATGGAATAATTTTTGAAAATAAATTATTTTTAAATTTGAATATTTTCATTTCCTGATTAATTAAAAATCTGGTGACATAAAAATGATTTTATTGATTTACTAGTTGCACAATGTTGCTTTTAATTAGGAAATGGAAAAAAGGTAACAGGTTTTAATTTCTTTACTAGCAGAAAACTTTGTATTTTACATTTTTAAACATTATTTGGCAGTTATACCCTACAATTTTCTTACATGATTAATCCAGCAGCAAAATATTTAACTAAAGAATTGCAAAGCACCATTTGAAGAAAGTATGATGAGTTGTTATAATGGTAACAAATCGTTCTTTCTAAGGATTCATAATTTTAAATACACTGTTTGAACTTTTTTTTAATTGATTAGTTGAAAAAAAATAATTGGTTTAGAGAATATCTTTAAATATAATAACACTTATATAATTTCCTTTATTGATAACCAAAGTTTACTGAGATAAGAGACTGAAGTAACAGTAAGTTAAACAATTTAAGGAAAGGAGAAAATTATCTTTCAAATAAAATTTTTGCATATATAAAAATATAAATTGATCTATAGCAGATTTGCTATGAACAGATTTTTGTAATAAATACATGAATATATGTTGTAAACTATATATTCATGTAATTATTATAAAACTGTTATATTTATTTTATTTTGTGTATTCTACCTCTACAAAACATTAGAAAGATTTTTAAGTTAAATATTTTCCAAGTTTTTCTTTGTAAATTTATTTAAATTAAAATAGAACTCGTGATTTGATAATTTCATCCAGTACGATTTTTAACACAGTGCTTGCATTTAGGTTAATAGTAATAGGCATGGACGGATTCATTTTTATATTAAAGAGTGATAAACAGTATATGATTTTAAATAATCAAAGTTTTTGGTTAACTTTATGGCTTTTCATGGATATTTTTAAATTAAAAAATAACTAGTTCTATTACAAATTTTGACATGTACAATTTTGTTAAATAATATATATTTTTAATTTATAATTATAAAGAGAATGTAAATGATCATTTTGTTTTTTATTTAAAAATGCTTAATATTATTTTCTCACTTACGTTTTATATCATGTTTTCCAATTCTTCGTAAACATCTTCTATATTAAAATATGACTTCATCTATTTGTGATTTTGTCATGTACGTTCTTATTGCAAACAATATATACCTGAATTAATTACAAGATGAATAAATGTGCGTTTCGTTCGATGTGTGCTAGTGCTACAAGACATAAAAAATGATTTTTCTAACTTAAGTTTTCTCTCGATTTTCCTTGTTCTTTGTGAACCTCATTTTTATTACTATTTTGCAGTCACGTTCTCTCTTTTATGACTTCCCAGAAACGCGGAGAACTCATCCTTCGAATGATTGCGATGGCATTTTAAAAAATTCTTATCTCTTTTAGAAGTTCTGCATCGACCTGGTGGAGAGGAGTTGGGGAAAAACGCCTAGATTCTTTCAAAACGAAAAAAAAAGAAAATGTTTTTCGTGAAGTTAAAAATGCTTTTTTTTTGCATAAATATATTATTTATTTCGCGCAAATGTTGATAGAGAAAGTTGCATAAGTTTTCTTCTGGGAATTTTAAAACGAAACAAAAACTTCTCAATTTTCACTTTTACGAAATTTCTACCAAAGCAGTTTTTGTTGTAATACTTTTGTAACTTTTAGAAAGAAACACTGAATGGAAATCAACACAAAAGATAAGATTATGTCGTTTGTGTAAAAGAAAATGTGAGCCAAAGCAAAGCAAAAAAAATGGTCAGAGTAAAACTCATTTTCAAACTGTTTTAAAGCAATTGAAATATAATTTACCAATAGCTTTCATTGAACAAGTGAAAATAATCCAAGCAGTTTGGAAATTTAGAATAAAGTTAGATTAAAAATAAATGTCATTATAATTATAGCTAAGTTTAAGTTTGTATTTCAGTAAACAATGAATATACTTTGAATCTTGCATTCCAATCATGTTAAAAATCTTAAATTAAATGAACTAAACTCTTAAAACGAGTTTCCAAGTACTAAGATTCATATTCATAATATAATACTATTAATTATATTTACATTAAATATTGTTCTAATATTAACAGTATTATTTGCAATTAAAATATTTTTCAATTGCTACAGAGTATTGGTTGTAAAGAGCCTATTGTAATTCATGTTGAAAACCGAAGATATATCGTTTTTTTTTTGGTATATAAAAAATAATAATTGCATCATAACTTTTCCTTGTCATTGTTTTGCAATCTAAACATTGAAAACACAATGTAAGCAGAAAGTGTTCCATGTTTATGTGATATCCGTATTTATACTACTAAGAACTTGCAATATGTATACTTCTTGAATATGAAAAATTAATTCTGAGAGTAAGATTTTGAATGAGCAACTCTTTCAAGAGCATTTTCTTAAACGCTATAAGCTTTGCTTACCAGCAAGGCTAAAATATAAAACTACCTTTTATTCTGACATTTTACTCAAATTCTGTAGATATTACCAAGTATTTTAATTTGATATAACAATCTCGCAAAAACCATTGGTTTTTTCTGTCTGCCTCTTGTTGTATAAAGTAAAACTTCATTAATTTTCTTCTTCCAATTGAATGCAGTCTTTTGACTTGCATTAAACCAATTCATAATATCTTTTCAGCTAATTTTATATTTAATGCTGCTGATAATCATTGCTTTTTTTCTCAAAAAAAAACATGTTTCACAAACATAATTCAAAATAAAAAGGACATACTATCATTGACTTTTGAGACTGGGTAAAGAATAATACAATTTTTCACACATTATATTAAAAAAGTGCTATATGAGAACGAAATACCTAAATTATATACTAAAATTAAAATTAATTTTAAAAAGATCATTTCGAGGTATCTGATGTCAAACATGTTAAAAATCTTAACATTAAACCAATTCATAATATCTTTTCAGCTAATTTTATATTTAATGTTGCTGATGATCATTGCCTTTTTCTCAAAAAAAAAACATGTTTCACAAACATAATTCAAAATAAAAAGCATCATTTGGTCACATTTTTCAATCTGATTGACAGTTTAATACTATTTCATGAGTATTCAAATAATACATCAAATAAATTGTATTAATTATTTTATTTTTACATTCATACTTGTAATAGTTTACAAATTTATAACGTAAAATATAGAATGATTATCTATTAAACACCAATTAAATGAAGATCATTGTTAACTTTAAATTTGAGAACATTAGATTAGAGAAAATGGTTATTGAAATAGTAGCACACGAGATTTTAAGCAAGATCAAATTTATGAAGAATAATTGACTTTAACTGGATCAGGTTTTTATGCTTCATAAAGTAATTTACCTATGTTCTGAAAAGACTTAAATTGTTTGGTAACACGTAACTGAGTGAAAAAGGTATAATTTCCACATCCACCTGAAAGTAAAAAAAAAGTTAAATTTGCAAAAAATATAAAATAAATTATTACTTCATATTTTATAAATGAAAATTTATAATATATATATATATATATATATATATATATATATATATATATATATATATATATATATATATATATATATATATATATATATATGTGTGTGTGTGTGTGTGTGTGTGTTAGAAATCCTTATAGTAAAAATTTCAATATTATTTCAAAACATTTTATTACATCTCTCGTTAAGTTAAGGTAATGTAAACTGTAAAATACATATATTTTTATAGTTAAGCACCAGTTCTCTCTTTCAGTTAGAAACTTTTTATCTTCAATAACTATAAGATTTCTTAAAATGAGATATTTGCCACTCATGAAGGTATTTTAAGTGTTCCCAATTTTAAGTAACTACAATTACAATTTTCATTTGATTAATTGTGAAAACTTATGTTTTCACTGCTAACCGACATCAAAACGGAAAAAAATAAGACTGTTCAATGTATAGGAAGATATGAGAGTATAATTTGTTTTTGAAGTACACATTAAATTGTTTTATTTTCCATTCAAAATTATTATCACAAACTATTTAAATATGATTTTTGTATTATATACAATTAAATATAAAATTATAATTAATTAATTGATAAAAATCCTGATCATTTAATTTATATTTTGTATGTAATCTTTAAGATTGTAAATGTTTTGTAATTTTTATTAAAGTGTAAAAGCAAATAATTTTAAACATTTTGTAATATATTTTATTGCACAATTAAAAAGTGATGATTATAAAAAAATTTATAATTATTTCATTAATGATCGGATGAATATTAATCGGATTTACGTTTAATCACACACTTCAGTTATTCTACCATTTAAAAGAGAATACATTTCTGATCACTCAATAAAATATATTATTCTATATAAATAAAAGTATAATTATACATTTTTAAAGCAAATAGGAGCAAATTTCAAGCATTACTTCCATTTTATGAAGTCTATAAAATAAAAGGTTGAATATACATGTTTACTGTTTACTAAATCTTTCCAAATATTTCTTAAAATCCTCTCTACTTCTAAAGTTATAACTATGGCTCTGTCACAATCTCAATGCAATAAATAGAATGTATTGTTACCCTGCCAAATATTTCGTACAGAGAATTTTATAAGAGTAAAATTTCATGGAAAATAATGTTTCTTTTCTGTTGTCCTTTGAAAATAGAAATATGAGTGGTACTCTAAGTTTGGATATGTTACGAATCTAAATGGATTTATTTTTATCAAATACTGTACTTTAAAAAATATGGCATTAACATGCAATTACTTACATTTATTGACTCAAATGTTAATAAATGTTCTACCAAATGGGCAATTATTTCTACTATTAAAAGTTAAAGTGAGAAACTAATAACATTTTAAATTGAAATATATTAATGCAACTTTTTTTCATTATATATTTATTAGTAATCGGATGTGACCCCTAAAGTATTTAATCTTCTTTGTTTTTTTTTTATTAGTATAGAATATTTAATTAAACATTTATATTTATGAAATATAATTTTCTCATAAAAATATATTTGCATACAAGCAAAATAATTAAAATTGAAAATTTCCAATGAATTCTTAGAAAGTATAAATTCTTTAATATTTTCAAATCACTTTATTTTTTACAAAACATTTTAATCATGCTTTCAATGTATGTGTAGTTTAGATAAAAAACAATGGCTTTACTGCAAAAATATGTTTTTGTGAAAATGCACCAAAATATATTTGTATTATATATAATATGAATAAAAATATAATCAAATTTATTATTAAAAATTTTAACAATAATATTTTTTTAAATTCATGAATTGTATACATGAAATCTAACAACTTTAAAATTACTTAACTATTTAAATTGAATCGTTTTACAGAAACATTATTTTAAATAAACCGAAATGTATTATGAGACATATGTGTATTATGAGACTAAACATATGAGTAATTTTTGTGTGTGTGATAATTATTAGAGAAATATAAATCAATTTATGGGCAATAATAATATTTTAAATAGACAAGAACATTTTTTTTTTGAAATTTTCAAATTTTCATGAAAAATTTAATGAATATTTTTACATGGTAGACATTTGTTTAGTATTAATATGTTTTCTTTTACATTTAATTGCTCCATAAAGTATTATTGTTTAATTATTTTATCCATTTTCTTGCATCGTTAATATTACTTATAAGAAATCTAGATAAAAATTATCACAAATGTTTAATCAGAAAGTTATAATTATATCAAAATCTGAACTTTTTCTCAATTTAACAAACTGTATCATTATTGCACTAATTTATTCAATATTTTTAAAAAATATATATCTTACAAATCACAATAAGCATTTTATTCTATAATCGTTATTTACAAAGCTCTGAATTAAAACTATTTCATTGGAATTAACTTTTAAATATCATTTTGACATTGATTTTAATAAGGAAGCTACTTAGAATTTAAAATTTAAAATTTAAATATAAAGAAATGAATATTAATTTGTTCAGAAACTTCTTTGCAGAGTGATTTGATTAAACTAGCTTTGATGTTGAATTATTTTAAACAATTAAACATGATATTATTCTGTACAAAAATTAATCTTAAATTAATTTATCAAACTATAAAGGTATAAACTATTACTCATGACAAATGTATAAAAAATTTCCCTTGATGCAAAAGATTTCAGATAATATTTTACAAATTTTTATTTTGGAAGATGTTAATGATTCCACATTCTTATAATAATTTTTCAGAATATTAATCAAAGTCATCAAGTCCATCACCACCTAAATAATAATAAAACAATTGCAATTGCAAATTTATATTTTCAATTTGGTAATAATATCCTAAGTAAATTAGCATAAAAGTTTCTACTTTATAGAATTTGAGATAATATTGAAGATATAATAGAAATGGTAGCAACATATATAATATATATTTGTTGCTACGTTCGTATCTCAGAAAGCAACAAAATGTACGATAATTTAAACTATCCTTTAAATACATACCTTTAGAGAAGATTTTCACTTTTGAAGAATTTTAATAGGCAAAGCATATTATAGCGTATGCAAAATTTTCATGGACAACGAATACTTTTCCAGAACAAAATTGAGAAACATTTCTCTTTCATTAAAGTAAACAAATATTTTATAATATTTTATGTATTCAAATCATCATTAGAATCAATAAATTTGCTATTAATTAATTTTCAATTTCTTTGTAATCTATTTAATGGTTTTTTTTTTATTTTTTATCACACTCCATTAAATTGCCAGGTTTCATTCAAATGCCACAGATTCCTAGTGTAATTTTAGAATTAATATTTCAACAATTTTAATTTTAGCTCTACGTTAACCTTAAGCTACCTGGACTTGATTCTTCTAATCTTAAATGTAATCAAAACTTGACGCAAATCACAGTTTTGAATTTGGATTTTTTTTAATTTTGATAACCAAGTTTTAAATACATCCTTGTAAGATATCACTTTTAGTTAAAAACATGTTTCATTTTTTTCTGTTTGCAACTTAACTAAATTCGTATTTTAGCATTAAACAAATTAGCCGGACCCCCCCCCCCACAAACACACACATGCAATCTAAAATTTAATAAAAATTAAACTTTGTTCATTGAAATGGTGGACATGTTTTACTATGATATATAAAATAATTTGGAGAGGAAAAAATGTTTTATGAATTTTTATATTTGATTCCACTTTTCCTTCTTTACAATAATTTTGCTGTGAAAATACTAAATTCGTTCTCTCAAATGTAGCTATTTTCTTCGTAGTTTACCAAAATGTATCTCTATTTTTACAATATTTTGCTTACTGATTCTTATTTTTTAAAATAAATATGTGATAATCAAATAAAGTTGTGTTTTAAAATAAAGTTGTGCAAACTATCAATCCTTAATTAGATTATTTAATTTTACTCTAATTATATGGAAACCTTAGATAACAGTTGTGATGTTATTTCCTATATATATAATTCACAACCTTAATATGAAAAATAGTAAAATATAAATGGCAGAAAACAATTTAATTTTTTTTTAATTATTCAAATTGAAATAAATCTAAATTGTTTTTATCCGTTTGTTATTAATTTTCGTGAATCTCAAAAATTTAGTGAAAAGTATATTTTTATTTTTTTATTTCTCAGTAGCTCTAAGATTACAATTAATGATACAGTTTTTCTCCTTTGGAAATAAGGAGCAAAATAGCATTTCAAGAAATTTATCGCAGCAATAAAATTTTATTTCAGGAATAATTGCAATGCTATGACCATTTATTGTTATTTACTACCAATCTCTAGATTTCCTCTTTTGGTTCACACTTTTTATGCTTTACTAAATATACTTATTTGGTTAAATAAAAGAATATCACACTTTGAAATATAAAGTGGAACTTTTTTATTATTTATTCATTTAAAGAAATTCAAATTATGAACATTATAGGAAAAGTTAATCTTTTAGTACTTTATGCAGTCATTTAATTTTAAATATTCCAAATATTAAATGTTATTTTCAAACAAAAGTATACTTGCTGTAACTAAAATGAATAATGTAAGGAATTTAAAAACAAAATCTGTAAATATTAAGTTTTGCTATTTAGAACATTTAATAAAAATATAACATGTTTGAAAACAAAAGTTTATTGTTTGAATTTATAAAATCACTTAAAATAAAAATGGGTATTAAAAAAGCTAATAACTTAGCTATCAAAAAATAAAACATTATTAAATCTATTAAACATATAATTGCCTTTAAGGAATTATATTTTGTTTCATAAATCAATTTTTCAATGAGTATTTATTTTCCAATATATGATGCATTTTTAGAAGTACTCATATTAATTTATTTGTAATTTAAAATTAATTTTTATTATAAAATAGTGATTTTTTAATGAATCTGTCCAATAATATTTTTATATTTTTGATAAAAAGATTGTTTTATTCAATTCCTATATGTATTAATAAATTGGTATCTTTAAATATTTGAAGACATAATTGTTAAAAATTGAAAACATAATACTGGATTTAACATAATAATAACAAATTTTAAAAAAATTAAAATAATAAATTTTATAATGATGACAGTTTATCTGCGAATAATTATGCATAACATTTGTTAATTAATATTAGGTAAATTTTCATCCACAATTATTAAAGTAAAATTTTTTAAGACTTTGATTAGGCTAACTTTTGGTTAAAGATGTATTAAAATGCGATTCCCATCAAAATATCTAATTATAGTTTCATAATTTCAATTTTATAACATTGATCCGGTAAATCCAAGATCCTTTGATTACATACTACAAAAATAATTTGAAGGTAAATAATATAGTATTTTATAAGGATTAATAGATTGAATATAAAATGTAAGATGTCACATAAAAATTACCATCAGAAATTATTCTAGTTAATCTGGTGATTTAATTAAGTAATAATATTTAGGAATTGTTCAAAGTATTTTTTTCAACTTTTAAGAGCGAAAAAATTAGCAAATATACTCAATACTTAGAATTTAGTATTGAGCTCGGAAATTAAGAATTATTTTCTTTAAACATTTAGAAAATATTCTTATATTGTGAATTGTGAGAGATCAGAACGCTCTTACACTGTAAAACGTTTTCCCACATTGGACTAAACATAAGAGTAAACGACGTTTGGTCGTATGAACTCATTTTACAACTTATAACCAAATAAAACAAATTCAGAAATCTTGATACTTTACAGTACACTAAAACATTCTTTTTGATTTAATGCTAAATTAGAGCTATACATATAGCATTACAGCTATACATATAGTACAAGATCACAAGAGGTTCGTTTCTTGAGTGTTCAAAAACACTACAAGGTGTGATATTTAATTTATTTGCTGAATCCACAGTTTTAAGAGTTGGTTCATTATACACAAGTTAATGTTTAAATATATATTCGTGCTTTAGAAAATGATTTTAATAAATTCAATTTCATGTGTCTGATAACTTCCTCCTAGTTAAAGTAATGTAAGTATTCACGAACTTTTGAATCTTCAGTTATTTTAAGTGTCCATAGGCTTTATATTTTTTGAATCCCAAAATGACTCGAGGTTTGAAATTTGATAAATAATTTCAATTATAAGTTAATAATTACACTGGATAAAGGAACTCGTATATTACAATTACAAATTCTAGAAATTTTGTCTTAGATAAAAAAAAAAAACATTTTTTTAAAGATTAAAAGCATTAAACGAAAAGCATTAAAAGGAATAAGTTTATTTTTTTAGAATTATATTAAATTTGGTTTCTTTTGTAATAATTATTAAGTAATGATACACAAAATGTCATTATTCTTCATGTAACGGAATACTAGTAAAAAGGAGAGAGTAAATGTACTTTTAATGAATGAATATTCTTATACTTCTTGAGTATTTCTTACTGGATGGATTTCATGAATCGTAACATGTGAGCAGTTCTCTATGCACATATATGTATTCTGCAATAACAATATTTTACTTAAAAATTGCAGTATTAGTGCATTTTTAATAGACCTGCATTTGTTTATTTTTATGTCAAGGAATATACAAATATTGGAATCGAATTAAAATATTTGATAAAAACATATTTAGAATTTTTGTAAAGTTGTTAATATCTTAAAAATAAATTTTATTTTATTTTATAGATTTGCTATAAAGCTATATTTTGAAATTTAATTAATATTTAAGATTTAGGTAAATGCTAAACTTTATATAATAAATTAATTTTTGCAGTTATCCGAAAAATATCTATTCAACAAAGATAAAAAATATTGATTCGTTGAATTCAGTTTCTTGAAGCATTATGAAATATTTAAATTATTAAATTAATCTTTTGATTTCATTCTTATTTTATAATATAATATCGTAAAATTTGAATTTTATTTTAAAGATCTGCAAGCAATCGATATATAATATATTTAAAATTTGAAATAATTTTCTTCTAAATATTTCCAAGTAATCGATATATTTATAACCACGTTTATAAGAGTATATTATTGATGGACACTATATCACGTTCTTTTTATCACGTGTCTATACAGCACGCAATGCTGTTACTCTATCCGCATATTGATCTGAAACATTTTATATTTTAAATAAATATTGATTGCAATAATCCAAAATGTATAATCTATAAAGTAAAAGTAAACACTATTATTAACAATAGACAATTTGTTTCGGAACTTCACTGTATCATTTACATAAATGAAACAAAAATACTTAATACATAATCTTTTTTCAATATAACTCTTTAAACTTATTTGTGCTATGGAAAAGCAATTTCATTTTCATAAATTTGTTTCTTGCATATAATGCAATTGATCTTCAGTTATTTTACAAATGAAATTACATACATAAAAATTTAAATATTTTATTTGAATAATCATATTGTTCTACCAATCTTATTTACAACTAAATTGCTTATATTTTTGAATTGTTATATAATAATTATAAAATATTATCCTTTTTAATATCAGTTTATTAAAGAAACATGGCGCTTAAAAGTTCATAGAAAGTTTATGCGCATTGTTTGAAAAACCTATATTTTTCAATAAAATTGTGTAGAATGGTTTCAAATGATCTCTAAAATTCATTTCATGAGAAATTATTGAATAATTCTGTTTAAAAATGTATTGAATATTTTATATTTACGAAGAGTCATGTTTATTTATAATAAGTCTATTTTTTCATAAATGTGATCTAGATCATGAATTTACTGCCCAATAAGTTAACACAAGGTAAGTATTTTGTATTTCTGGAAAGATCATTAGGAATATAAAATATTGCTTTTATATTCACACACACAAATAGTAACTAAATAAATATATAGCTCAAGCATATTAAGTAAAAATTTTAAGTATTGTGTACAACATACCGACTACCGACCTAATAAACTCTTTACAAGTGCCGAGTTAAATGCTTTGAAAGCATTTAACTCGGCACTTGTAAAGAGTTTATTAGGTATCATTAAAATACTAAAAAACCGAACTGCACAGTCACCTAAAGCTCTAGTTGCAGAAAATTTAAGGTTTGATTTTAGAACAAAAGAGCAATCATGGCAAAAAATTTAAGAAAAAGTAATAATAATAAATAATTAATACGAAATCATAAGAGTGATTGCTGAACTTCTGGAAATGTGTCGTATTTTTAACAATAAATTTAATAATTTCATATAACAAAACATTTATTATATAAAGATTTAAATGATTAACACACACACATTGGTAGGAAAAAATTGTTTTGAGTAGAATGTTTTTTAACTGTCTAAAAGGAGTTTGTTGAAATTTAAATAATGACTTAATATAAAATATATGATGCATTTATATAAAATAAGTAGAAAAATATTTATTCATAAAAAAGTATACACTAGATTACATGCATAACAATGCAAATAGGAAAGTACTTACAAAATAAGTTTGATAAGTTACAACTTCATTAATATTAAAAAAAATAACAGTGCATAGATTGATTTTTATAAAGAAACATTATAAATACCTCAAAGTTCTTTATATAAAGTACTAATATCAGAGTCACTTGGAAACCATAAGAAATAAACCAAATTTTCAATTTTTTTAACTTTAATTTTTGTACTTATAAAAGGACTGCTGAGTAACAAAAATTAGTTAAGAAGAGTATTTTATGGTTATGTGCTGAAAATTAATAAAAATAAATGTATCATATTAATTTCTTCAAATTTTATTTCTATAGTTTAACAGACTCTCTCTCTTTTACTCTTTTTATTTAATAATTATTGATACAATATTGTTATTATCACTGAAAATAATTTAGCTTTTTGTGATAAACCAGATAAATATTATTTCGCTTAAATTTTGATATTTCATTTTAAAACTCAATATGTATATATATATATATTTAGGTGTATAAATTTTAGATAATATATATATGATTTAATCCTTCTTACACCACAGAAGCTATATTTATTTAATTCCTTATATATATATATATATATATATATATATATACATATATATATATATATATATATAATACAAATTTATTTAATGTATCAAAGACGCTTTAAGCATTAATTAAGACAAAGAAATACAATGACGTTGATTAAACAATTATAAAATCAATTGTATAATTTGAATGTAAATAACTAAGCTGACAACTTTTAAATATAATAAATAATAACATTAACTCTTTCAAATACGATTAAAGAAAAATACACCCGCCATACATTTATTAATGTAAATTCTTTAACTGAGAAAAGAATTTTTTGAATGCATAATCTGTTTGTATCTTTTTCATTAATTTATTAAAATCTTTTTAAATTTTAATTCAAATACACACACAGATTACTTGAAGATTTTATTTCCTGTTAATTTTATAAATGTTCATTTAAATAAAACAATTCTTACCTGAAATAAAACTAAATAAATTAATGTTTTTTGTAGTGTCTAATTAATTATATTATGAAAACCAATTTATTAATTTTTACAATAACTGAATAAATATTTTAGTCTAGAAAGCTAAATGAAACTTTAATTTATTTATTTTATCAGGAACACTCTTTATTTTATATATTAGTAATTTTTTAATATTCTTAAAAATTCCAAAAAAACTATTATTATTTTCTCGTAAAAATGAAATATTTCTTGTTTGGTTTGAATTTTGAACCATGTTAAGATTTTTTATTAATTAACTAAATGTTTGTTTTAATTATTTTTTTATTTAAAGAAAATAATTTCATAAAATTCTAATAAATACTTACATTAAATAAAAAGACATAAAATTGTAAAAAATATTATCTTAAATATTAATCACATTAAGATAAATCAATGAATAAATGGATAAAGTGTTGAATGTCTAAAATGTGATTATGGTAAATTAAATATTTTAAAAATACAAAGGTTATAATAACAGTTTTGCCATATAACTTTATTTATTGAGTTATTTCGAAGTAACTTCCACTGCATTTTATGCATTTCTAAATGGCTGAAACTTAAGCAATATTCGTTTTGGAGTGATGCATGCACGTTGTCCTAAATTCTCATAAGATATTCGTCAATTCTAAATTGTTTTAATTTTCACTTCATTTAAACTAAAGTAAACAAGGTACAGTAAAAGGAAGAAAAGTCTCCCATATAATCTGGAAGTTTGCGTAGCTTCTCTCTAGGAACATGCAAATACACGCTGGGAGCTTTGCTCGGTGAGCAAAAGTGTTGTTATAGTGGAGAAATTAGGCAATAATTCTTAATTTCAGAAGAAAACTTTTCATGGAATTTATAATGTTAAGCAGACACTGTTCAGTATACTACTTAGATGGGACTGTCTATTTGTGTTCAGAGCAACACGTTCTACAATTCCCTTGATTTTAAAAATAAAGATGTTATATTAATAGCTTGAGATTTTCAGGCACCTACGAATATTCTCATCATCCAACAACCAAAATTTATTTTGAGATTTGTTCGACACATTGTAACTGTACATGTAAGTCTCGTCACCTCTCACAACATTGTTAACATACTTAGAATCCCCTATCGAATATTTCCAGCCATTCCTCCAACAAATCAAGTGATTACTCATGTACCCATATGCTGCACACAGAGACATAGCTTCTTCATGTAAATGGTTGCACATGATAAAATGAGTAACACATGCCTGAGGGTGTAAAATCTCCGCTATTCGCTTGTATGCCATTAGTCTACCATCTACGTTAATCATTTTATAAACATCAAAATCGCTTTCTAGTTATAGATATATTGCTGCCTTCCTCCTAATTCATCGTTTCCAGCGTAATGTTTTCTGTTCGAAATCCCTTTCCATCTGAATGTAGTCGTATAATGGGGACATCATTATTTAATAGAAATATCAATTCTTCTATGCACTGATCTACTTTTAAATTAAGCAAAAAATAATACCTCAAACCTACCATTACCTCACAACACCATTAAGATACAAAAATCTGCATTTTGAACTATCATTGATGTAAAGCAACTGAGTCCACAGAATATATATATATATATATATATTATATTGTATTATTTATTATTTTATATATATTTATATTTCTTGCTTTATATTATATTATATATATATATATATATATATATATATATATATATATATATATACAGTTCCCATAATATTCCCTATCAAACAAACCGTTAGATATTTGCCTATGCAAATAAGAATTTTTGTAAGTAACTCCATGTGGTTCAAAAATAATGAAACTCCTTAGGTATATGACCGAATCCTTTAGTAGTATTGTGTAAAACCATCTTTATAATATAATGCAGTTTGGATTTGTTTCTAGGAATTGTTTTGTAAAAATACCAAATAATGTTTAAAATAACTCTGAAACTGCTTAAGAGAACATTTTGCTCTAAAAAAAAGCAATAAATATTTAATTGTATTGATGTCACGTGAGTCTGCTGCCAAAGTTGGATGTTTAACATTATTTCGTTTAATGAACATTATTCCTTAATATACAAATCGAATATTTTCATTACAATCCTGAGAAATTCTACCTTATGTAGGGAAAAAACTATTGGCATAATTAGATGAACATAATCAGCTAAATCATAAATTGAACATGATTAATAATTACTTTAATTATAAAAATCAAGTTCATACTCCTGATTTAACCAGGACCATTTTAACGAGGATAATTAAAATAATGCTATAAAGAGAGAGCTTTCAGTGTTTGAATCCAATGAAAGAAAAACATTCCCTCATTAAAATTCACAAAGTAAAATGTATCACATGTCTTGTTTTCATATAAAAAGAAGTTTCATTATTAATATCATGCAGTTGTTAATAATTATTTAATATTGTATAGATTTACTGCGTATGTTCTTACATGCGTATGTTCTTACATTACTTTTTGCGTAATGTAAGAAATCTCAAGATGAGTATATAAGAAATCTCAAGATGAGTATAGTGTCAATAAGATGAGTATAGTGTCAACAGATAGCACAAATATACAATGGCCTAATTTTATGGAATAATCAGCCTTTTGTTCTTAAAAGATCGTTAAACATCGTCCGCCGTACTCTGTTGAAAACTCTTTTCTGATTTCATTTCAACCAACAATTCATTTTATTCTCTATTTTAAAAAGTGTTATCTATATTGTTGATTGAAAAATATGATTAATTGAATCCTGCTCTTTGTTTTGTTTTCATTACATCTGTGCATTAAAATGTGTTATACACCACACATTATCTCTCTCTCTCTCTCTCTGTTACTCCCAAACACACACACACACACACACACACACACACATATATATATATATATATATATATATATATATATATATATATATATATATATATATATATATATATATATATATATATATATTACCTTCAACCATATCATGAGCTCTCCTATCTCATTTTATTGAGATTCTTAATATCTGTAGCTGTACATGAATATGATATTATTTTGTAGCTTTGATAACCGTTAAAATTAAAAATAATAAGAATTATGCGTGTTCTATTTCTAAAATACATCTGAATAGTATAATTTACAATTTTTACAAATTAAGCTGTATCATTTGCCATAATTTAATTTCTTTTATAAAAAGAATCTGAAACACTGAAAATGTATTTTACTCACATTTTATGTAATTAAATTTAGGGCTCCTGCATATGATTTAATTAAATAAATTCAAATTACATAACCATAAGAAGGAAATATTAAAGTGATTCTTAAGGTTTGCTTAACATGTTATTACAATTCTGTCATATTTTTTGCATAAGTTTCGTTTTGGTAGATAAAACTGGAGTAAAAAGGATGTTCCTATTCATGGCGAAAATAACTTTATCAGCAAGCATTCAGCATAATATTTGCATTGAAAATTGGTACGAAAATCGCTAGAGGAAGATTCCTCTTAAGAATAAAAGTACTTAAAGAAACTTTTAATATAGGGTGCTTTCTTGCGTGAAAAATCAATCATTTTTCCACTTTGAAAAGCGAAGTTTGAGTGAGATAAATCTGTAAATAAAACATCCTGGAATAAATTACTTTTTCGAAAGAGGAGTATCAGGATTACTGTTTAAGGTGGATCATCGTAGAGGATGATTCAAAACATGTGATATTTCTCGGTACTTATGAAACATTCTCAGAAGTTTTATCAGAGAATATTAATTGCTTAGAAAGTTGTTTCAAAATTGATAAGCTTAGTTTTATGATAGTGTGTGCAATTTTTTTTCAAGGCATTTTTTTCTAAGTAATTCAACAGAAATATTTTTAGGTTTATCAGTGAAAATAAATAAAATATTTAAAATAGTTTATCAAAATTATTATTTTATCCATTTAAATAATATAATATACTAAAAGCACTTTCCACAGGTAAAACTCTTCTTTCCCAAACTACATATGTTAAAACATTCTATCATAAGTTTTAATATATTTAATGTTTTGGAATTCTAAATCTTTTAAAATTTTAAACAACAATTTTAAAATAACTTTCAGATAAATCATTTGTCAGATGATAGTTTACCTTAAATTTTTGTGAGCATCAAGGATCGAAAATAATTTTTTGAAATTTAAGTACATTACATTCAATGTTTTGTAATTTGTATCTAAAATATTTATGGAATATTTTCATAGATAATATTTTGATAAATGAAAATTTATTGGTACATTTATATCTTTTGTATATTATTGAGAAATATTTATAAACTAATGAAAACAGATCTTCCTAAATTCCTTAGTACTTGAACTTTTACAAGATAAATACTATTAATTATTATCTGAATACTAATATCATAAATCAATATCATACAATTATAAAGAAACTTAACTATACATTTTTAATTTTTAATTTTAAAACTTTCTTTTCAATAAATACTTTTGCAATGGAATTACATTTTAAAACGTAATAATTGTTTTCAGTTGCGGTATTAATTTCTTTTTACATATTGATGTAAATAAAAATTGTAGGGAACATCTTTCAAAATCTAGTTGATATTCATATATAAAGAATAGTATTTAATTTGGTCAAATTGAAAGATTAATACTTCCACATTGATTTTAGGAGACGAAAATTTGTCATAAACGTCATGATTGAGAAGCTGACTCTGATAGTCTTAGAAATACTTTTATGACACTTATAAGGCATGTCTTAGATTACGGTTTTCCAGCTTACTGTTGTGCTTTTAACACAAATGTACAAAAACTTGAGAGAGTTTAGCTTAGAGAAACCCACATATTTCATAATTGCATTGCTTCAAAATAGCTGCACGAATGAAATTGTTCCTTCTACATGCAATCCCTCCGCCAGGGAAGAAAAATTGGTATAATGAAGTATTTTTCCAAACTCACCAATTATTGAAATCAAAATCAAGCTTCTAAGTTTTTGATAAAATTGATCATTTATCAAAGGTTAAAGAAAAGTAGCATTGGCTTGGCTGATTCAAAGAATTTCATCTTGAAAAATGTCTCACAACATAGCTTTAAAAAGAGCATTGTACCTTAGGCTGGTTTTAATCAATTTCTACACGAATTTTCCTTCCTAAATGAGTTAGAATTTCGATCCACAATGAAATGAAATCAACGTGAAATCAAGTTGATACTATTTCATTTGAATCAACTTGCTTTTGAAATCGTTAACGAAATTCCTAAAGATTCCGCTATAACATATACGGATAAAAGTAAACTTGGCTGATCGGAAACCATGTTCATCTTTGTCTCCGTTTGTATATAGTATGAAAATATGAGAATTTATATTTTGTCCCAAGAATGTACAGCAAAGTTAAATAGAATAAATTCAGACAGTAGTTTGGTTTTCAGAAGTGAATTGACATTGAGGTTGCGCAGGATTCGGTTCTGTGTGATCTAACATCTCGTTTGTCGTTTGGATCCTGTCTGACAACTGAAATTTTATTCAGCACCTTTCTAAATGACATGAAACAAATTATAGACTATGAAAGTCAATTTATAGCAAACTAGTGCATCTTTCATCCTTTCTTGAGCTTAACTTTCAATGAATGACTTCCTACGTTCATACATAGTAATGAGACGGCAAATATTTTGGCTAAAATGGGTACTGGGGGATAGAGATAACCTAGTCACTGACTCATTTGGAGCTGCTCTCAAGAGCGAAAAAAGCTGTTAATGCTATTATTAACAGAATTAACACACCAACTCTTATTTTCGCTTTTTCTTTTTTGAAAATGCAGTATAAAAACAAATAGCAATTATGGAATGTCAACAACAAAGCTAAATTCAGGAATAACACAAAGTCACTTTTCCAGAATAGTCGATGACTGTTATCATGCATTTTGATGGTCACATATCTGGATGGTCAGGAGAAAATGCGTATTGCCTAGTTACATTTTTTACCATCATATGAACCTTGTATCCAGTATGATGGTATGGGCAGCCATTCAGTACACGGTATACAAAACATATAATTCAGTTTGACAGCAATATACTGGATATTGCAAAAATGCAATATGGAATTCCTGTTCTTATCTTCTTAGATACAGAGAATTTGATTATTGTCCCGACCTTTATATTACCTAGATCTAGAAAATATTTAGTTATGTAGAGACTGACTCCCACGTTCCTCAAGGTACTATGTTTCATTAAATGAAGCATGCACCCTAAAATAAATATCTGATTTTGTCATCCATCTCAAGTTTGTGCCATCACTTGACAAGGTATTGAGCTAAAAAGACAAATATTTTTATTAATTCCGTATTCTGTAAATTCCAAAATTGTTTCAAGTTTAATAATTATGTCTCTTCAGGGTATACTTTTTACATACAATAAATATATGTTTTTTATTTCCCCCATGTGTTGCAATTGTAATGGCCAAACGTTTATGTTTAGATGAATCTACAATCAAGAAGATGCATTTAGGATGTGAATCTTGTTTATCATGTGGAAAACAAATGAGTATTATAAGGTAATCATTAATTAGTTAGTTTTTTTAAATTAAATTTACTAATTTCATGCATTTATTAATTTATAAGGGGCTATGAATATGCACTACCCCAATTAATATTAGATTTTTGGTGTTCAACGAATTTTGCTTCTAATCTCATATATGTCAGATATTTTGGGAATAAATGACAGCAAGAAATTAGTTAGTTACATGTAACATTAATCTTCGATACATGTTTAAACTGAAATAGAAGCTTTTAATTGAATTAAGACTCATGATTGTAAAACTATGTAAGTTTATTACAGTAATAATTTGGAAACTATTACTTAAAGCAACTTTTGTAACACAAACTGTATTTTTCCCTTGTTCGTAATTTTTCAATATAATGTAGTATTTATAATAAAAAATATATTATCACAGGCACTTGAAAAACACTTTATTGAATATTTCAACTATGAATACACTTCTAACGAATAATTGATTAAGTAAAGAAGGATCGATATTTTAAAAACAAAGCAAAAATAAACGAAGCAATTAATCGCATTTTATCAGGTTGCCTTTTTTTTTAAAGAACTTTGATATAGTTGAAATAAAATCTAAATACGTACCTAGTATTTGAAAAATGTATTTTTAAACTATACTTAGTTTGAAGTGACAAGTATAATTCATTTCACTCTTTGAAAGGATTTTAGTGATACTTATAAATATTGCAATTTTACTTAAACTAAAAATATTAGCTTTTTAATAAATAAATATCATGCCGTATTTTTTCATACTTTTAAATTAAGGCTTTGATATGTTACGAAATGTCGCATGAAAGGTAGCAAAATTGAGGTAATAAAAAAATGAATACATAAAACCGAGCTTCAATTTTATATTTATTTCAAAATATTAAGTACTTCAAAATATTCTGTAAATACGGATGTAATTAATTAATAAAATATAAATTCGTATATTCTAAAAGAAACATTCAAAATTTGTGACTTGGGTGTGGAAAAAAATTATATCACTTGAGAAGAATTATAACAAGAATGTATAATAAATATATTTTCCTCATTTATAAGACTTGAAATCCTTTGTAATTAAAAATAAAGAGCATTGGATAAAAACTAATTATAAAGTTTACCTATAAATTAAATAAATGAGAAATTACATTTATGTATGAAATACGACTTATGCTTACATTGTTCTTTATCTCTTAGGATATTATGTATGTGATGCAGCTCTTATACTTCTTATTGTTTCTAACAATATGAGTTCATGTAATTTGAGCTTTTATGCTCATAGTTATGTAACAATAATAATATGTGTTTCAAAAGTAATAATTGACATATTTAATCAATAATTGTGCAATATAATGTAGAATGAATATTTACATTTTATACTTCAAAAACTTGATTAATTGAAAAACAAGCCTTTATATTTTTTCTATAAATATAACTTTTACTTGTTCCAGATAATAAGTTGAAATCATTTTTTGAAAAAAAAATATAATCAACAACAATTATTTTTTACCTTAGTTTTGTGTTTTACTTTATACGAAATATATTTGTAGTTGTTGTTGTTGCTTATCTCTAAGGGTTTGACCGAATCAGACCAAATCTAGGAATCCGTTGACCGATAGGAAATCAATGACAAGGGGAGAAGTGTAGATTTCATCCATAATATATTCATATAATTCAGGATAATCTCTGGAGAAGCTTGGTGTCCATGAGATTTAAGACAGAGGGGGAAGGTCTTGTTACCCGCTACAAAAATGAAGCATTTCAAGTGGCCAGAGGCGAGACGTGCAAGGCAACTGCTGGATTTCCTACCACAGGAAAGAGCCGGAGAAAGTCCCAGCTTTCTACCCTTGTAGTAGTGGTGAGCCAAAATACTTGCCAATCGTTTTTAAACTGGGCTTTTCCCAGGGAAAAGAGTTCAAGGTAGGTAAGTGCCAATGAAGAAGGAGCAAGATGACCTTAGCCCTCCTTTGCAAAACTCTCTGCTATTTCATTGCCTACAATATCCACGTGAGACAGGATCAATTGAAAATAGATATAATGCCGAAGGGAGACAATTTTTAGCTTCTGTAGAATAAAAAGGCTAATTTGGTCTCCCAAGCACGTCCAGTTTTGCAGATGTTGAATTGAACTACGGCTAACAGTTAATATACAGACATAACTATAATTAGTTTCGCTCATGATGGATTACAATCCCATGTTAATAGCTATTAGCTTGCTACGGAAAACCGAACAGAAGTTGGGATTACATTGACTAAAAGATAATTTGTCATGAGGAGTCTCGATGAAAACTCCGCTGCCAGTTCGGTGATTTATTTTGCTGCCACCAGTATAGATTTTTATATCATTTGTTGGTATGTTATTAATGGTTTTCAAGGCTAGTTGTTCTAGCAATTCAGGTAAACAATCCATCTCGATGACTGCCGTAGAAAGCTCGTAATTAAAATGAACATTGGAAAGAGCCTCAGCAGGATTCAGACCGCAGTGAAGGGTGTGTGGTTCGAAATTGTTCTCGATTATGTAAAGTGGTTAAAAATCTGCTTCGAAAAGTACTATTTCTTAAGGACAATTGTGTTTCAAGCGAATAATGATGCGTGCAACACTCATTTGGACGAAATATATTTAATGGATGCAAACTAAATATTTATTTTTCTCGTTTACTGATTTCATTACAATTTTTATAAACATATAAATCATTCAAAGTTTGATATACTTACAACTATATTGTAAAATCTTGTTAGTAGGTGCATAAAATGGTGTGAGGTATTTAAATTTGAAGCATATCATTTACTTTTATGATAGAAAATGAAATTACTTTTAATGTAAATTTATTATACTACATATTTTTAAATGAAACTAATCACAGTTAAAGGAATTATTTTTAAAATTTTGAAATATATATTACCCCTAATATAACATACAAAAAATAATAATGTTATCTTTGGGTACATTCTAAATTTCGTTAATTAGCGATTTATATTATAATTACGAATAGATTATTGCAAGTCATCATTTTTATAGGTATTTTCAGGAATCTTGAACATTTTGATTCATAATTACTTTTAATTTTTTTTTCAATATCATTTCGGAAACACATAATATTCTGATAAATTTATTGCTTTCATCCTTTCACAAGTTCCTCAAAACTAAATTCTAAATTATAACATTTTATCAAAATTTATATTTCATTCTGTAAAAGAGAACTAAACAAATATATGAATTTTTCAAAGGTAGAATTTCTTTTTTGGTACAAATTTGTTTATCAAAGCGTATTAAACATTAAAGTAAAATGTGCTTTTAAAATTTATTTCATTTCTCCAAGTGAATGTCATATTAAATATTAATTAAAAGTTTTTATATAATGCGAAAAAATTTATTGATGTTAATGTATTACAGCTAATATACAAAATTATATTAACCTCACTTTCAAATGATTCTTATTTAAAGGAAAAATATTTGTTGTTATTATGTGAATATAAGGAAATTGTGGGAAGCATCTATTTTATAGTTTGCATGAGTTGAATGTTAAATTTACTTCGTATAAATGAAATAAATTCATTGTTTTTTGAGTTTTCTAATTAATCTATATTTAATTTAATAAATGCAAATTAGAAATTCAATTATCGCAATAACTATTTAAAAGGAAATATAAGTATTCATGTACTTCCAAAAGAAGTACATGTCACTATAAACTCATAATTATATTAATTATTATTCAGTATATTCTAATTTTAATGACACACAATTGAAAATTTGCATTATACTTTAGATATTTTGCTCTTAATTTAAAAAAAAGTACAATTCTCTACTTCAATTAAAATCTTAATTGAAATTGAATATTTCCATACGAAAAACTCAATCTTATTTGCTTTTAAATGAGATGCGATATTTTTATTAAAATGTATACAACTAAGTTAGTTTATAAAGAATTTTGTGAAATTTTTGCACTCGTTCCATTAATTTAATTATGTATTTGGAAACATTTATAAGGAACAACTCCTAGACATGTTATAAATATGCTATAATTAAAGTTTTTTTCTAATGTTTAGCAAAATGATTATTTTTACTATGTACTATAAATGAATTACAAAAGGACTGAAAATCGGAATAGATAAAAAATTTTAGATTACAATTACAAATTTCAGATCATTTGCATGAACATCATAATTAAAGGTGGAACCTAATATGCGAAAACGTACAAAGACATATCATAATGTTAAGTCAACACAGCCTATATGAAATAAATATATTTCTGTCATCTAAACAAGACAAGCAGGTCCAATAATGTAATTTTGCATTGGGACATCAAATAAATGGGGAGACATAAGGATAATTAAATTATTTCGTGCATCAAATATTAATTGCAATTTCAAATGACTGTTCAGTTATATTGCATGACATTATTTATCACACCAATAATGCTTACAAATACAATTACATAGAAGTGGATGACACAGTTTTGTTGCAATCATTTTTAATTTTGGAAAATGTGAAAGATTGTATATTAACAATATATTCCTTTGTATTATAATTTCCATAGAGCTGCACAGTCTATTTACAGAAAAGACTAGAAAGTGAATTGACCAGAAATTTTCATTAGGAGGTACCTGAAAGTAAATGTAAAATTAGTTACAACAGCTGTTTTTAATATCTTACTAAAAATTCACAAAAAATATCTTATTACCAAATATTTAGATTTATTAATGTTTTTATTAAAACGATTGTTAAGTTTCTGTTTCTGGTTTTAATTATATCTGCAAACGTTATTTATGTACGAGAGGAAAATTAAAAGTCATATTTGTCTTGTGAGGGGTATTCATGTCATATCATATTTGCTTACCTGTAAATTAAATTATTCGGAAATATTGAACCAAATAACACTCAATAAGTATAATTAAGCCAAAATAATTCTTATTTAATATGTAAAACTTGGAATTATTCTCAATATTTTACAAAAAATTCAGGTATTATGTTTCATATCATAAATCCACAATACTTATAAATTAACGATTTTTATCAGGTAATCACTTATATATTGTTAATAAATAACTAAAAAAAATTTTTAAAAATGTGCCCTTTAAAAAGAATGTTGATAGTTCAGGGGGAAAATGGCACTTTAAATTGATTTAACTTTTAATAATAAAAAGTAAGAAATTTTAAAATTCTAAATTATAATGTAATATGATGTGAAATAAAGAAATATGATGTAAAACACTTAATTAGAAAAAGACATAAATATTTCATTATGTATAATAAATATTTCATTATACATCTATTTAAATTTTATATTTATAATTTCACAATGAAATTCAACAACATAATGTTTATAGTAAAATTCTTTTATACAAACAATTAGAGATAACAAAATTATTTTAATATGAATAATTATAGATAAAATTATAAAGCAATCTTATATATAAATAAACATATATTACAACTTACACATGTTTCTGAAAAAATATAGAATTTGTAATATGAATATGATAAATGTGAAATGAAAGCAATAAATATTTAATATATTGAAAGTGAATAAATACGATTGGGTTATAATAAATTACGAAAATTAAAAATAAATAAAGAGAGGTTGAGTATCAGTAATTAGCATAAAAATAATTTAGAAACTATGATCAATAGAAACTCAAGTGTTATAGTAAAAATATCTTCTAATTGAACAATAAAAAAACAACAAAATATACAAAAATAATTATTTAACAGTAAAATTAAAAATATATCAACAATGTATTAAATTCCTTTAAAAATGAATAACTTATTAAATTCCTTTAAAATAAATAATTTATTAAATTCATTAAACATTTAATACAATAATTTTACAATTTTCACACATTAATCTAAAGTTCAACTAAATTCTTCCAATCAGTGACTCTATCCATTCCTCGTCAATTAAATTTCTCATGACTATCATGCTGAGACACAACATTTAAAACTAAGACTGAAAAAATGAGAATATAATCGACATATTATGAAAATTTCTCTAAAATATTCCTACCAATTTATTTACAAAAAGGAAAATAACTTTATCACTAGTGAAATAAATGAACTTTATGCATAGAGCGTTTAAGGAGAAATAAATAGTTTGAGTCAAATTATGAAAGCAAATGTACATTATTAAATTATGAAAATAAGGAGTCAGGCAATATTTAAATTTCTTAAATCATTACTTTATTTTTACTTATAAATACAGTAGTGACCAAAATTTCAGACACATTTGGAAATTTTTTGTTTTTGAAATTTGTATGCTTATAGATAGCGTTACGTTCCACAAAATGCAAACGTATATATATCATTTTAAAGAGAATTTATTACTGAATTCAATAATACAAAACACAAAATTCAATTATTTGAAATACAAAAAAATGCTAAACGATCATAGTTATCGATATACATTAGATAGTGATGATTGCAGTGAGTTATCAGTACATAGTAGAGTACCCTTTATTTTTTATTACAGCTTCACATAGACGTTTCATTGAGCTGACAAGAGTTTTAAGTGTGTGAAAATTCTCCCACAAGAAATCTTCCAGCAAGACAGTAAAATACTGAGGAAGGATTCACGAAAGTTCTCGAAGATGATAGATGGCTTTTGTATCACTGATTTTTGCTTTATAAAATTCTCATTTCTTGTGATGCCACCAAAAGTCACTTATTCGCATAAATAAGTGACTTTTGGTGGCATCACAAGAGAAAGACACAGGGATTGAGTTTCAACAAACTTGAAATCCATACAATATGAAAAAGAAATTTATGCATCTCCCTACTAAAAATTTCTCAAATGCTTCAAATAATTTGTAATTAGAAGTGTTATGAAAATGAAATATATTCGGTTGATTCTGTAAACAAAATATAAAATTGAATTTATTCATATTAAATTAGAAGTGGTATCTAACTGTAAGAAGCAATATTTAGAAAAATACTATTATTTTATAGTACATATATATTAAAACATTGGCATGAGTTACTCATTTACATGAGTATAAATACACTAGTAGGAATTATTTTATTGCCATTTTAGATAAGTAAATATTTATTATATTAATGGAGTATGTTAACATTAATAAGGTAATAAATGATCGAATTTTTTATTGATTAAATGACATTGAGATTACATTGTCACTCAAACATTAATCTGAAAAACAGTTTTAAAAATTTCTTTTCCTCATTTAGACTCATGTTATTCAATTGAATTATAATTTATAGTATGACAACAATTTTAAACAATCAATTAAGCAAACGAAATTTGTATTTTCACATATTGAACCAACTATCTGTTTGACTCATTTAAAGCTTACTTCATACGAATTTTCAATGGTAGTAACAATATTGATAATCTTAAAATTATTAAATTTCAAATAAATGTATGGAAGTTCAAATATTTATGAATTTAGAAGGATATATCATTAGAACCAAAAACTTCTCATTGCAAACCTAAATAGTTATATACGTATTTTCTACCGTCACGAAACATATTGCACTCCTTATACTATTTTATTTCCTTATTTAAATTCTGTGTGTGGCATGATATTTTTTTTATATTTTGTAAGTCCTTTTGCTGTGATAATTTCGTCAATTTGATTTGATGAAAAAACAATAAGTAAAAATTATTTCTATGAAAATCTAATATTCTTTATTATTATTATAAAAATATCTAAAGTATATTAAAGTAACAAAATGTTGATAAAAATGCGCTTCTTTATTAGTCATTGAAATATAAAATATTTGAAATATTTCGTAGTTATTATTCAAAGAATAAAATTTAAAACAACACAACAAAAATAATAATAATTTTTTAAAAATTATAATTTGAAATGTTTAAATTTACAGATATCATAAATTTTATGGTATAATATTAAATCATTATAGTATTTTTATTTTAAGTGCAAATTTATTAAACTTTTTTTTATTATCATTTGTCAGCATTTCTAATGTTTAGTAATTTTTACAGTATAAACATAATTATTTTTACTATTGTTTGGTAGTTATAATTCTTTTTCTTACTATTATGTGAAACTTTTCTAATGTAAATAAAATTTCTTACACGAGCCGTTCAAAAAATTGCGGAAATATTTGTATCTTCTAAGTGATTTCCTATAAGTCAAACATATCGTTTTCCTTCATTCATAGATTTGTTATTTTTAACACAGTGTGTTGCCCCAGCATTCACCTTATTCTGAAAGGCAATCAAATATTTATTCTTCTCCTACTTTAATCGTATCTAGAAATAATGGAAGTTTAGAAGCAAGAAAAAGGTATATCTAAATGAGATTTTTCCTTTTTTTATTGACAGGAAGAAAGCCGATTGGGTTGAAGAATTTTTCACTTTTGTGGGTTTTATCTGGAATCAAACATTTTTAACATAGCTCGGGGTCTGATCGATTTGCATTTCTTTTGTTTCTAATGGTGAAATGTTTCCTGCATTAAAGAAAATGTATCGGTGTGAGAAAAGTTTATTTCAATACTTTCGATAACATTAAATGAGAAATACTTTCTTCTAAAAAATTATTCATGTTTATCTTTGAGACTTGCGTGCCCCTGTTGGCATATCAAGCATTTGGATTTTTAAATGGAGTTTGTCTCTGCTAAAATATATTTTTCCAGCCTGCAGTCATATATAATACTGTTAATAGTACATAATATATTTTATATTGTACAGTTTATTGTATTTTCCTATAAACTCAAAATAATATTTTTTAAAGCTAGAAATACATTTTAATGTTTATTTTATAATAGTTTTAAATAACCAAAATTTTAAATACATAAAATAAAATTAATATCATATTTAAAAAATAATAAATTTATTGTTTTATTTAAAATAAATTCAATATTTATATCACAAGAAAAAATATTAATATTTGCTTTTTTGATTTTAAGATTTATTATAACATAGTTATTTAATACCAAAGGTCAAATGAATAATTCTAGGGAAAATCAAATATGTTTGCGTATTTGTATTACAGAAGGAAATTTTTATGAAAATTATAGAATATTTATAATAAAATTTAACTATGTTTTTCTTTCTTTCATTTCTAAATTTTTAATTTATATTTACAAAAGAAATTCTTATATGCTAATGGAAATAATTATCAGCAGCCAGAGTATGTTATCAAATTAATAATTTCATAACTTAATATATTTAGAATTTATGAGACAATTTTGAAAAAATTAGAATATTAATCTAATTGAATTTCAACATATTAATTTTTCTGACTGCATTCATTTGTACATATTTAAGTTTTAATTACAAGGAAGACATATGCTGTATGTACACATTCTTTTCTAAAAAATCATGAAACCTCTTGGGCATATTTGATTTTAATTAATAATAATGAGATAGATTAATGATGGAAAATATATTGCTCTGGGAATTTCTTTTCATTTGTCCTTTTATCAACTGTTTTTCAGCAAATATATTAAGTTTTTATGGATTTAATTTTACCTAACAATCTTGATACTTTAATTCTGATATCTTATATTAATTTTTTACTATTCTTTATTTGTTAATAAATAAAAATATATGCATAGTCATTCTTGTATTAATGGTTATATAAAACATTTTAACAAGAAAAGATCCAAATTATACTTAACGTCTTTAAATTGGTATTTGATCAAAGAAAAGTTATTATTAAATAGTTAATGAGTTCAGTTTAGTTATAGTTAATTAAATTAATGTTGTGATATCGACAAATTAAATTATTTTTAGGATGGAAAATGTTATATTAACTTGAAGTGAAATTTAGATGGTTTTATGCCAATTTACTAACCAGTTTTATAGAACCAAAAAAATGGTTAAGGGAACTGGTCGTACATAATTGAATCTGAAAGGTCAGGATGAATGTCAATATTTTATCGAATCTTAAGTGGTATATGCTGTTCCTGGAGAATTCATTACAATACTTATATAAAAAAAACAAATAATGTTTTTAAATTATATAATGGAAAAAAAATTATTATTTTATTATAAATCCCTGATTTTTTAATTTAAAGTTATACAGCAGCAAGCTTAGAAAGCAAATGCAAAATGTATCAGAACGAATATTACACGCAAATATTTTAAAAAGCATTTTTAAACTTCCATTACTCTTATCTTCTTAAATGGTGTCATGTTCTTCATATGAATATAATAGTGATAAAGATACAAATAAGATAAAAACAACAAAACATTTTTACAGCCTAATTGACAATCAGTAAAAATAGTTGCATCATTTCACTATATCTTCATAACACAGTTTACAGATGTATTTTTCTCTAGTAATGAATGTATATGCCTCAAATGTTTATTTGCACATGGTAGATGTTTGGATTTATGAAGAAGGCACATACGAAGTTCTGAATTTGTATTATCCATAAATGCAGATACATAATCAATGTATTTTTTTCAGTTTGTTTATGGTAGTCAACCAGAAATCTTCAGTGATTAGTTCTATTAATATTACATTAATAGCGTAAAAATCAAATTGTATTCACTATTCAAAACTTATACGAATACATGTACGATAAAGGACTAATTTGAGTTACTTTCCGGACAAATATTGTGATCAGAAAAATGAAATGACGCACAATAGCAGTATTTATTAAAATGCTTACATATAGGCATTCCCTAAAATAAAATTTTTTTCGAAATTATATTTCAAATTACTTTAAGTCAAATTCTTACTCACAGTAATAAAGCAAATACCTCAATGGGATGCTCTTACTTCCACTTAAAATTTCAAAGATTTAATAATTTTTTGAAAATTTGGTGCTAAATATTCTTTTAGATATTGTTCACATACACAAAATTAACAGATCATTTGTAAGAGTAAACTATGATGGTTTATTTTTATTTGAAGGAAAAAACACAATATTATATTATAAAATTCCTATGACATAATTAAGTATTATTGAAAATTTTAAATTCCAATATTTACAGAAATTGCATTCATGTCATAAGCCTACATAATTCAACTTAACATTGTAAATTAAACTATAAGGAAATAAAAATATATTGAAAATCAACTCTCAAGGTAAAGAAAACTTTAATCACCATTAGCACTTCTCAATTGTTATTTGCGAGAAAATAAATGCTATTCTCATAAATTAAAGTAGCATAAGGATGCAATTGAAATGATAAATAGTGTTTGCCTTAAGATGTTGAATTTCCTAATTTTTAAGTACTTAACAACATTTAAGCTAGAATTATGTGTATTATATAATATTTATTTTGTGATAATTATTTAAATTAGGAATCTTTGTCTTTAATTAATATTTAGTTTATCAACCCTATTTCTGAAAATATTACAACTAATTTGATAACACGTATAGCATTCGACAATTGTAAACATTAGTATTTTATTGAAACTTTATTACAAATATGATAAATACTCCGTAAGAAATTACCCAGGATATCTTTATAAATGTCTCTTTAAACATATATAATCTCTGATTATTTTAGAATAAATATAAATTTTTTTCATTTTTTCAAATGTTTGTTGTCCGAAAGATTGGTTCAATATTCACCCGAAATCTATACGTAAATATGTTCAAAAACAACTTATCGACATCAGTAAATGCATCGAGAAATTATGAAAAATCAATTGAATCATATAAATAAAGAAAGAAAAGTTAATCTGTCAATAATCTGAAAAATGTAACTAAAAATATCAATAACCGATTATATATAGTAACTATATCATATTTTATCATGTAAAAATACAGCAAATATTTTTACAGTAAAACAATATGAAGCATTTTATAATAATCAAGACATTTTTGGTTTGTTTTTAACAGTTAAAGATTAGTTAAAAGTACAGTGATTTAATTGATAGACAATTTGAAAATATTTCCACAATAATTTATTAAGCAAAATCGCTGAATTATTAGAAAGTCTTGAAGATGTAAAAAAAAAAAATTCGAACAATGCTAAATATGAAGAAAAATGATAATAAAATACCCCTGAGGAATAAAATAATAATTTGTGACATATGTGCGTTGTATACCATTATGTTTTAAGCATAAGATAACGTTTCAATAAACTTAAAAATTGCAGGTTATATCCCTGCTCTATTGTGTAGAAAAGCGATGCTGAATAGATACATTCAAAAATCCTTAAAAAGTTTTCACGATACTTTAGCATATTGCTTTTGAAATTTTTATTTTGTCCAGCGGTCAGTTCTTTCGGACGAGCATACAAAATAACAAAAATGTAAAAAGCAATATGCTAGCAAGCGAATTTATCATTCCATTGTTGTTCCTTCATCAAAAATTTTCTGGCGCACAGTGAGATCAGTTCCATGAGGCTTTGAAATATTTTTTTTTTGAAAAATCATATGCATTTTAGTTTACAGCTCAATAAATATAGAAAAACCTGAATTTGAGAAACGGAAAACACAATTTTCTAGTGAAATTCAGTTATGTCCTTCTAAAGAAACAATATGTTTTGAATTACTTATGTAATTTATACTTGGTTGGAAAAGAATAAAAGTTTATTGGACAACTGGAATTCTTATTTAGGAACACTGGAAGTAGTTCTTTGTTAGAAATCAATCTGCTTAGCTTCTGTTGCATTCACAAGAATTTTTACGCAATATATAGTTCTTCATTGATCAACTGAATTCTTAGAAGATCTGTATCAGACAAAAATATTATAAAATGTATTTTTATTTATATTTTTAAGCATTCATTTCAAAATATATTTAATTTAAAAAAAATTGCTTGAAAATAACTCTATTTTATGATTTACAAAAGAATATCTTCTCGCTGTTTGCAATTTCAAATCGCATTCACATAAAATACAGTAATTTTAAATTAATAACTTTAATAAATACTGCATAAAAATTTAAAGGGATTTGATAATACACGTTTAAATTTGTAATGAAAACAATCTATTACAGGATCATTTAATATTGAATTTACTTTGTTGATTTGAATATTGCTTGACTGAAAATAAATAAATATATATATATATATATATATATATATATATATATATATATATATATATATATATATATATATATATATATATATATATATATATATATATATATATATATATATATATATATATATATATATATATATATATATATATATATATATATATATATATATATATATATGTACACATATATATAATATTTATATATATTTTAAAAATAAAATAAAATACAAACTTAAATAGAAAAATTGCTTTTTGTGATATGGAGATAAACATGGTTTTTTATTCTTTTCCTAAGTAATTGCTGTTCATGCATAAATTATTACAATTAAAATATCTCAATAATATTTTAGTTATCAATAATATAGATATATGAAACAAAAGTAATTTACATTAATCATAGAAATTATTAGATTTTTAATTTTCCTTAAATATCAATCATTAAATCTAAAATATAGTCACACTATATCTAAGGCAAATTCAATATTCAATAAAAATTATATTTATTAGAAACACCCGTTTTTAAAATCCTGAAAAGACTTCTGGCTGTAGTACTTAAAAATTACAATTAAATCAATAAAATATTATAGTTTTTTAATATAGTATCTAGGTTGCCTTTAAAATCCTCAATAAAAACTAAGTAAGGAAAATATATTAAAAGCTTCTATTTCACTTGTCTTGATTATGTTTGAATAGTTCGCGATGAGAAAATGGTTTTTAAGAGTACTGCATTCACACCACCCGTAATGATCTAATTTTAATCGTTTGTGTGATTTGCAAGTAGTATTGTTGAAAATAACTTACTTGTATGATATACGCCATTATAAGTATGATTTATGATCAAAACAAATGATACTCTTAACCAATTGTTTCTCTGAGTTATGAAGTAGTGAATCACATCCCATTAGACCAGGATGCATGCGTGAAATCTATAAACACACATGATTATCATTAAATTTTAAATAGAATAATGACATTTTCCAATAAATTCCGCTTTGGTTTGTGTATCCACAGATTTGGTTAAATTTTTATTCCTTTATAACACACTGCTTGTCGAATGCTACAGTTGTTACTACATTGCCTTAAAATATAGTTTGTAAGTGATTGAAACTCAGAAGTATTACTTCTGAATACAGTAATCTTTAAGTTTTTTTTAAAGATTACTGTATTTAAATATAAAGCATATCTGTAAAATGTTTCAAAGTAAAATATTTTTCTTTATACTTTTTTTAAAATTTAAAAATTATAATCTGTATATATATATATATACATTACTGTAGTAGAGAACAAATGAAGCAAAAATTAATATGTGTAAAAATGTATTTATTGATATTATACTACATACATCCTTTATAATATCAAATATCCTTTATAATACTAATGAAAGTAATATTATATCAACTAAGGAATTTAATTAAAACATTTATTCATAGAATGAATAATGCATTCATATTCAAATTGATTCATGGATAAAATTTCTAAGTCATTCCTATATCAAATAATGAAAATAAATAAAACTATACACAATTATTTTTAAGTAAATATTCTTGTAAAGCTATATACATCTTTAAAATAAATATCCCTTGGTTATATTTGAATTTAGATTCAGATTATTTAGCTTTAAATAAGTTGCGATTTCACTGCTTCAATTTCTTACATAATGATTATGATTAAACCATTCTTGCAGTTCTATTGTAACAATGATCCAATAATAAATTTAAAAAAGTATCTCATTAAAGTTATGTTAAATATATATAAATTTGAAAAATAAGCTTCATAAATTTAAGTTCGAATGATATATTTTCCCAAAAATAAAACATTCGTAAATGAGCTCCAGACTTTTGAATACTATTATATGAAATAAAATGTCCAACACTTTTTTCGACAAGAATACTATTTAATATACAGTCAACATTTTCTTAATTATAAGGTAATGATGCTTTCATAAATGCGTCATTTTATAACATATTACATAAATGATTTTGCAAAATAAAATTCTCTATTTTGCATTTTAATAGTATGGGCAATGTTTCCGATTTAATTTCACTTACTGCATTAAAATAAGTCTATGCTCAACAATATATTACATAAATTCATTTTTGCTTACAATGATGAATAGTTACATTTTATGTATTGAGAAAGAAGGAAGTTTACTGACACGGATAAAATTACAGGTTATTGCATGCAATAAACCAGGATCTTGTTATATTTCTAGCCTTGAATTGTTCATTAAAAATAATGAAACACATATAAGTATGTAACAAATATATTTCATCATCCAAACATTGAACAAACTTTTAATGAAAATTGTGAAAAATTATTTGATATATATTTAATCTTTCAACATGAATAAGAAAATCAAAGATTTTGTTTAAAGAAAGAAATTAAAATTATATATCTGGATGCTTCATTTAAATACTTATTTGTCCAAGGATGCCACAAATATTTTTTTTCATTATTTATAAATATTATTGCTTAATACGATGGAATATAAGGCATTTCAAAAGTATTTTTAATTATTTAGAAGTGATTTTTTCTTCTGTAATATTTAAAAATGTAGAGTAAAAAACTGTTTAACTTCAGGTAATTGAAAGTTTAATATCTTACTCAAAATATAATAATCTGCACCCATAAATATTTTGAAATCATTTTCTTTGAAGGAATTTATGATAAGTCTTTTAATACTACTCTGATTACTGAGCTTAGTATTTTTATTCCGATTCTCTTATCTATTAGGACACAATAACAATTGTTACAATAAATGCAGTGGATATAGTCTATTATGTGGAATGATATTTCTAATATAATTAACCATATTTATTTTGGAAATTGTTTATTAATTTTTGAAACTTAATCGGAATGCTATGAAATAGGAATAACTGAAATAGCAAGACAATAACGATGCATCATGTAAGAAAATTAAAAAAAAAATATTGTGCACTAATGTATATAATGAGCAATTTGTTTGTTTTTATGTTATTTGTGTATCAGAAACACAAAAAGTAGGGTAGAGAGAGAACACTGAAAGAAGAAGATTTTTTATCAAAAATGGTAAAAGCTTATCTTTATTTTAGACATCTTTTATCTTCATCTGAGAGAAACCTATATGTGTATTCACCAAGTTATCTTTAAATAGGCTATTTGGTTTTGCAAACTACGAAGTAAAATTAATTCAGTAAATCAAATCAAGAAATATTTACAATTAACGACTATATGTTCTTTTAAATGAAAATATATCATGTGCCACGGATTTAAGTTGTAATAATACTATTACAGATATAACATTACAATAATTGTTTCTACAATGTTTCATAAATGAAAGCAATTCAAAAGTTTTATTTTGTTATACATTGTTTTATTTTTAAAGCACAATTATCTGACTAATGATTGTTTTTTTTTTGTTCATTATTACAATACTTTATTATAATCGATTGCAAATTATGTGTTTATTAAAGTTTAAATTAATGATTTGGAAATAACTAAATCTCAGTGACTTTCCAAATTATATCTTAGTTTTTTTTTCCAAAAATATTCGCTTATAGCAATATTAGCACATTTAACTTTAAAATTTCAACAAAGTATAATATAATTCTTTCTATAAAGAAGATAAAAAAAGAACTGTTTTGTTTTAAATATAAGTCACATGAGCTAACTCTTAAAAATAATAAACTGTACATCCACAATTATCTTGAAACATAGTTTCCGACAGAAAAATTTTAAATATCAGTGCTCTTTGTCAATTTTATCGCTATGATTTCAAGAATAAAATCAGTAAGTATAATAATTTCTATAATTTACATCAACGGGTTATTTTTTAAGTAAAAACTATTTTAATAGAAAGCAATGAAAAGTTTTATTAAAGAATTGTTTTTGATTTTGTTTGTTTAATGTTTATTCTTTTATAAATATTTTATATTATATGTAATTCATTTAACATACATCTTTGAAATTATGTTTAAGAAATTATTTGCGATTCCAAAACAACTTGAGTCATATCGGTAGAAAAATAGTTTAAGCCCCTTCTTGTGTGTGCGCCATACGATATTTTTATGTATCAAATTTTTACGCTTCTTACGTAAATAATTACAAACTGCATATGCATCCTGATTCTTTACAATTTAAGAAATGAATTCGACAGTTACGAATATATATATATATATATATATATATATATATATATATATATATATATATATATATATATATATATATATATATATATATATATATATATATATATATATATATATATATATATATATATATATATATATATATATATATATATATATGCCAAAATCAGAATTTCATTTTGAAAGGAATAATGAATTTATTCCTAAACTTCAACAAATAACTCAGCATACATGATATTTTGTTATGTCAAAGAACATTAAAATTACATGAATTTAAAAGAGTACATTAAAATCAAAATAGTTCTTTATTTTTCATCAAAGTTCAAGAATTAAATTCAATGTGTTTTATTAAAGAGCAGACTTACCTTAAGAATATTTAACTTTAAAATAAATATGTTAACTATATCTGGAATTTAAATCCCGACAGTGATTTAGTTTCAATCAAGTATTGCATAAAATATATAACGCGATTTAATAAAAGGTGATAGCAAAACTTTTAAATGGACTAATAAATCTAACGGAAACAACGCATTGCTGAACAATTTATATATTTTGAAAGCATGGAAAATAAATCTATTATATCATTATGTACAAGTTTTGTACTCCTAATTTACATTAAAAAAAATCAAGAAAAAATAACTCTAAAATTATTGGAAAACCATTGACATGCCTTCAATTTCGCCAAACAAGTAAAAATAGAGAACAGAAATAACAATCACTCAAATTAAAATTATCATTTATTTTAATGGATTTAACTGACAGTTATTGTTCCGAATCTTTTTTAAATTTATTTTAAATGCATACATTGAAGCTATAATACATGGTAAAATGAAACAATGATAAAGATTATTTAACCCTAATGACATGTTTGCTAATTATTTCTTAAGCAAAAATCATTATTTCCCCAAACATATTTTAAAACGCTTATTGTGAAATAAGGCATTTGCGTGCCATGTTTCTAAATTAATGTTAATTATAGTCTTCTGTTGTATATATCATTCTATATATTTCTTTCTTTAAACAAGAGTTATCAACTTATTTCTGGAACATGTGCCTTCCTGTCAAAAGTACTGGTAATTTATTTTAGTATGTATTCGTTTTTAGTGGTATTTAAATGATTTATTTCTATTCTAAAATAGAAGAAAAGCCTTATTGGTGCAAATAATGCAAACACTTTTTCGAAATAACCAATTATATATAGTTGAATTTTTTACTCTTTTTATAGTTTATAAAAATTCCTTCAATTAATTGTGAACTAATTTTTGCTAAAATAAATCCAAAGAGGGAATAAATCCCAATCCAAATATATTAAAATTAGATGTATTTTTCATTACTTCAGACGAATGATCATATCATTTTTTCATGAAAAAGTTACATTGCATTTCAAAATGCAGGTTTTTAGAATACAATAAGTAAACAGCATTGTATAATCTAGAAAAATAAGTTTAAAATCCCTGAGATCCTTTCATGTATAAAAAATAACAAAATTTATTTAATAAAGAAAATTTTAATACTGCTAAAGAAAAAGTCTAATCTATTTAAATAAGTATATTAATCTAAAAAGTAAATGAAAAATAAACTTTTACAAATTGTATTATTTTACTTATATTTTATATTTTAGTTTAAAATACAAAAATTTTAAGAATAATGATTCATATTTCTTCTATATGATTCAAGATTTATCTTATAAGGTCTTTTCAAAAATTATGGAAGCAGTATAATTGCATGAAAATAAGTGAGGCTTATTTTTCAACAATGTCGTTTTTCATCACTTCAGTAAAACCGCATTTGCTTATAGTTTGATCAATATAACATTTCATCTTCCAGAATGGATTTGAAATGATATAAATTTGCATCATTATTTCAATTGCCTCAACTCAGATATTCAGTACAATATATATTTTCTATTTCTTTCTTTTTAAATCGTATTTAGTGTTTCGTGAGTAAATAGTTTAATAATAAAATTATTTTAAATACGAGATAAATCAAGATGCCAAATAACAAGTTCTAAAATGAACTTTTCACGATAGTATTTGACATAAATATTACCTGAAATTAAGGACACTTCTCAGGGATGAATTTTGGCATATTTATAAGAAAATTTTGTACGCGTCAGAAGAGTATAACAAATGCAAATATTGTGTGATGTAACAATAATTTAAAAGAAGAACCTGAATAGTAAAAAGTGTCACTTTTACCGATTTTATCAAAACACATCATCGTAACTAAATTTCAAAAGATTTTTATTTTGAAGTTATTTCAGGAGTTCATACATATACATTTATTCAATTTGTTTTTATATTATACTCTATGATATAATATTTTTAAGCAAAATATTAATTTATTTTAAAATATTTTAAATAAATTTGTCTTTCATCATTCAAAGAAAACATCAGCTGAGCAATGCTTACCATTTAGTTCTGTTTAATTATTTAATTTACATGGTATTATTTAATTTATACTAACATTTCATTTACATCAATATATATCCAAAATAAAATGTTAATATTGCACTAATTATTAACATTTTATTTTGGAAATAATTAAATTACTATGAGATAAAATATTATATATTTCTCTACTGGCATCAAATAATACAAACCATTTTATAAAATAATTTACCCAATTTTCATTTTATTAATGCTTACATTGATTTCTAAATTGTAACTCATCCTTCTTGTCACGTGAATTTACCCATAACAAAAATATTTGAAAAACATTGGATATTGAATGAATATTAAATTATACAGACTAAAGTAATTATCTGTAAATTCTACTATTATTATCTAATCAAATTCTGTATTATTATTTATTCAAGAATCTGCTGTCAAAAGAATATAAATAATTGAGATACGATGCCACATGTGATATAATTGCTCGTTAAATCTGTGGAATCGAAAATCTTGTTGTCAGTCGCTCAGCAGTTACCATGGATGTAGTGGTCTGGAGAAAATTTCTTCCTCTTCCAGATCAATGTCAAAACTTAAGGATTGGTTCCACTGGAAGGCGAATCTGAGAGCAAAGTCACACATTCATTTTCGTGGAACTCTGGTTAAAAGAAAAATGCATCTTACTGACTTAAATTCGCATAGCTGACTACAAATGGAGATTAGCTTGTCCAAGTGTAATAAGTAACAACATAACTAATTAACTAGAAATTTTTTTAAATGAATACTCTATTCTAAGTAATACAACTTCTAATACTAAATTCCTTCAATATTAATTCCTTCAATACTAAATTCCTTCAATAGAAAGTAAATGTTGGTTTTTCATTTTGACCTTAGGAATTTCACATCATAATTTTGATAACATGAATGTGTACATAATTATTTAGTTCATTTGAGAAAATTTAAATTTCATCACTATTATTATGCTGTTTAATATGAATAGTAAAATATAACTAATAAAACGTTATTTTAATATCTATATATTCCCTCTTCTTCTAAATATATAATTTTATGATATTTATTATATTAAGAAATGTTAGCATTTAAAAATAAGGGAATAAATTCTAAATTATTATTCAATGATAGATTTTCTATAACTTTGTAAGTGAAATTTTAAAATTTCAAAAATTGTCTGCGATGAAATATGAAGCAATTTCAATTAATCATAATTTTTTTTACTCATGGAAGAATACAATAAAATCAAAATTCTGTGTTTATCAAATTTTAATAAACTTTCATTTATTACGGTTTAAAGTTATTACTTTGCATATTTAACTATAAATTTTGGTTGAATATAAAAATAAAGTATTTATGGAAAATAAATTTAAATTCTTATAATACACATAGTTTAAAAATCATTTATTTAGCTGTATTTTAAATTTACTAAATTAAATGTCTAGTTTATGCTATTATTGAAAATTGCTTTGGTGTTAAAAAATAAGCATAGAACTTTATTTGTAAAACAATTTGAAATCATTGCGGCTAGTTCTTTTTATATTATATTAAATACATTTTTTTAAGATCAATTTAAAAGAAAATCAATTTCCATTTTATAACATACGCAACAAATCCTTTAATATAATTTTTCTAACTGATATCTGAAAATAAAATCCAGATTAGGGGGTATTCTTGATTTTTACATAATTAGGGAAACAAAAATTAAAAATAATGTTTTATTCAAAATTTCATTTCACATGATAGTAAATAGATGTTTAAATATTTTGTGAGAAAAGTAATCATAAAGAATTCACTTTAAATATAATAAACTGATGACATTATATATTAATGTATTAATGTAAATTATGTTTGATAAATAACAAGATATTATTACTAAAGTATTCTAATAATGTGATTTAAATTTTAAATAATTATACATGAATTTATAATAATTACAATTATATTTTATTAAGCAAGTTACCTTTAAGGCCCTTCATGAAAATTTTGCAGTTATTTTTTTTTCAGCAAACAAACATTTATATATGGTTAAGGGATTTACAATCTGATACGTACAGACTTACAACCTGATCAGGAGTTACGTAAAAATGGTAGAGAAAATATATTAAAATATTTTTTCTTTGGACACACACATACATTACATAGTCAAACTGTGAGTTAATTCATTTTATATTTTTCCCATATAGTTTATTGTTAGGAGGAGAAATCTTTACAATTTCCCAATGGTTTTACATTGTTTAAATTTCTTAAGATACTCATACATTATAAATTTTAAGACATGCTAAATTTATAATTTTTAATGTCTTTACAAAGGAAATTTACTAAAATGTGTTTCTTAATTCATACAATTTATTCAATCTACTTAATTTGTTTTCTGCTTAAAATATATCTATATTGAAACATACTGAGAAGTACTATTCATTAAATTTAGCGGTAATTTCTGTAATAATTGCGAATTAATTACAAATTGTTTTGCGGCAAAAATAGTTATTAAATTTTTGAAAAAAAAGGAATATTCTAAATTATAGAAAAGTCTATAAACATAAGAAAGGGCCATGCGATCCATAGAAATTATAAATAAATTACACAAATAAATCCCAGATAGATATTGAAATAATGACAAACAGAGCATGTAAAGAATAAAACTTTTAAATTTTATCTTAATTATCATTTAAAGGTGTCAAGTATCAGTAAAAATTCAAAGGGAAAAACAGTACTTGAAGTGTTGAGGTTTAAGCCCAGATAGAAAGGCAAAATGATATAACAAATAAAGAAGCAAATGGGGAAACTTTTATATAAATGTAACTGCAATGTTAAAAATTTATTTGAGGTTTGAGAGATAGAGGGTAAAAAAAAATCCTAAAAGACGAACAGTTGTCCAGGAACCTAAGAGAGATTAATAGTCTATGGAAAATATGAAAGAGTGTATTGTTAATAAACTATAATTGCCACAGGAATTTTTATTTATAGTTCAGAGGCATAAAATAGAAGCTTACAAATCAGAAAAGAAATAATTATAAGTTTTTTTTATTTTCTAGATTATAACCAAAATGTGCTCATAACAAAATATATGTGTTACAAGTGTATAGTTAAAGCAAACATTTCAAAAATAACTCTTTTAGGAGATGAGTATTATAGCAAGAAGATTTAAATTTTAATTTCATTGGAATAGCTCTTTAATTTTGATTTAATTTTAAAATCTTTATTATGTATTATCTTATGTTATAATAAAGAACTTGTACTTTTGTATGCATATAGATTCGATAAGAAATTTTGTTTGAATATATTACCATGTAAAAAATTTAAGATCCCTAACTTTGCTTTCAATCTATTTCCATTTGGTATTTTTACAAAAAAATAGTTGTTTCCAATCTGTTTTTGCAGAAATTATTGTTGTATAAATATTCTGTACTTTTATCGTACACATATATTAGTAAAATGTATCTAGTAAAGAAATTATTTGTAGCCTACATTTGTGAAATTTCAATATTTTTATTACTAAAATCTAGTTTTTGATGAGTTATTAATTCAATAAATCCTTCAAAGGTAATTTATAAAATTGCTTTCTATAAAATATTTTTAAGGAAATATTTAAACTAATAATCATAAACATTTGCTATCTAGATTCTGAAAATTATTGCTTTAAATGAATACTGTAACTTTTAAAATGCTACTATTTCAGATTCAGTTGCTTAGAAATATTGATTACTGATTTTACTAGTTTAGTCTAAAGTTATTTGAATTTTATGAACAAAAAAGTGCAGGATCATAAACATATATATTATATATTAATAATATTTTCATCTCTTTTGAGATTGTTTTTAATTTTACAGAATTTTATTATTACCTAAAATCTTATGAAGAATATTTAGTTTTTATTTGTATTGCACCCGATTTGTCAATTTTCTCTTACAGTATCTACATAACATCAATATCTCCATAAGCTTTATTCTCTGTAATAATGCATTCTTGTCTCACAATTTTGAAATAACAGCTTTGCATAAAAATGCAGAAAACATGCACTCTTTAACATTTTTTATTTAAAAAATAAGAAAAGTAATATCAGCAAAATTTATTTTCAGTATACAATGAAGGGTTATTAAATTCTGTATAAATGATGTCAGGCAAATTTGGAAAAATATCCTAGCCTGAATGTGGTTTACTAATGAGGTAATCAGAAGTTCGGCAACATTAGAAATGCTGCTTATGGTATCACTACTAATCAAAAAAAAAAAAAAAAATGAGTGAAAGCGGTGATCTAACCGTATTTGAATATGGTCCCTTCGCGGAAGCTATTTAAATTTGTTACTCTATTTTCAAAATAGTATATTCATTGTACAAATTTCATTGAGACAAGTTGTATCATGGGTAAATCGATTATCATTACGAGGGTCAACTAAAGCAGACAATGTGGACTGGTTAGACAAGAATTAATGCTAATGACTTGCCGATGCAACTTTGTTGCACAAAAAGGAACTTCTATCTTATACAGTACATTATTTTGCACCAGAATTTGTTAAATTATTGTACACAATAAAGTCATACACCATGAAAAACCACTTCTTTTCAATAAGATGCAAGAATCATCCTGTAAGATAACCTCCACTGATTGGGCACACAAGAAGCAATGGTTATCATGGAGAAAAGAATACTTCAAATGAACCGCGAATCTACTCATTTGAGATATCTTTTTTCCATAGCTTGAAAGTCTGTTTTAAGTTTATAATCGCTCGCTATGACTATAAATTCCCCAAAAATATTTGTGGAATGTTTTGTCATATTTAAATTTGTTTAGTAGGCAAGATTTGTCAGGATCAATTTTTGCACTTTCGAAGAAATTTTTTCACTTGTTAATAGATATTTCAATTAAGCTCTATGCTAATTATAAGATAATTTATCTTTATTTATACTATAATTATTATTATTATAATTTATCTTTATTTATATTATAGTTATTATTACTATAATTTATCTTTATTTCCATGAATTTTAATATGTGGAATGACGATCCTGTGCTAAAGATTGACACGATAATTGTTGGTTGACAATTTAATATTTTACTATGCAAGCATAAATCAGAGCTCCACTATTTCAAAATTTAATCATTATCATCATTATTTCAATTATTCACTGAATACTTAGACATATTTTTTCAAGTTATTTCCAGTTCTATGCTTTACGGGTAGTTTCTAAACTTATTGTTGATTCCAAAACATGAAATATCAGGAAATTCATTAAAAATGAACTTTTAGATTACGAAATATTTATTTTTTAAAAACAAATTATTTTCATGATGATTGAATTTTTGTAAAGTTCTACATATTTCCATGCATGTAAGACAATAATAATTAAATGATCCGATAAATATTGACTTTTTATATTTTTTTGAATCCGTACGCCTTGTTTGTGCAATAATCAGAGAATGAAGCTCAACAAATTTACTGTGAGAATAGGAGTATAGTAAATATTGGGGGGGGCTATAACGTTTGTGTGTACCCCTGTTAAGCTGATGTGGGATCTTCTAAATTGTTGCTATTCTATTTATATATAATATGCAAACCAATCATTAACGGTCATATCTTTTCTAATACTGTTTTTTAATGGCATTTAAGATTATCAGAAGTGGTTTTACTGGAATCAATGATCTCAAGATGTATAGATGCTTAAAAATCCGAATATCTACATTATTTTCTAAAATTCACTAAAATATTTATAGAGTCCCAACGACTTCTACAAGATCAAGTAACGCTGAGATCTTTACACTTATTTGTTCTTATCTAATTTATTTTTCAATGTTTTTAATAATTTGAGCTCCTTTACTGACCTTGTTCTGCATTCTAATTGCCTTATAAACCATTTCCAGGTTTTATCTCAACACAAAATGACTCTAAGCTAGTTCAAAATGGTGGACTTATTTTGACAAATTTGAAAATTTAATATGTGATTAATTATACTAATCTTAAGTACATATGCGTTAAGAAAATACTAAAAAGTAGTCGGTTACTTAAAAATAGTTCAAAGTGTTACATATCAAATGATGATTTGTAATTATTTTATTTTCACTAAAAATTGATAAAAAAAAGTGTTTAAATATTAATGGTTGCTTTTGTTCATCATGACAGATACGTTTTAAAATATTTTCTAAACATTTTTAAAATAATCATAAATTTAATATCCTCTATGAACAATTTTAATGTATTATTATGATAGTTAATTTTTATTTTAATCAGAATCAAATTTATTTAAGTATTTTATTTTAATAAATAATTTTTATTACTACCAAAGGATACAAAAAGAACGTTGAAACACTTATTTATTACAGTTAATTTCCGTCATATGTCAAGATTAAACTGCTGTAAAAAAGAGTTACATGCCAAAACTTCAAAGTAATTTCTTTTAATTTATGGAGTAATGTAAAAGTTGTGTTCAAATACGTCAAGCAGAATTGCTTAATTAACTTTAATAAAAGAATAAAGACGTTAATGGAAAATAATCAAAATCACCAAATACTAAATTCAAGCATACGAATCGGTGAAAGCACAAAATTGTCAAGAAAATAGTGTGGTTGTACCCAGTACACTGTTTTTAGATTTACGTTTATATTTATTAGAATACACTTCAGACATGAGACTCATTGTTCCTATATTGAAATGCGTAGTTAAGTAATGGTTATATATATATATATATATATATATATATATATATATATATATATATATATATATGTGTGTGTGTGTGTGTGTGTGTGTGTGTGTGTGTGTGTATGTGTATGTGTGTTTACACGCATAATTTTAGTAGGTTTTATTCTAGAAAAAAAAGCTCAGAATGATTGCATTTAATTTAATATTTTAAAATCTATCGTGTAATACAGGTTTTGTAGATAGATGATGTTCTAAAAGATATTTAATTATAACGACAGTAAATCATTGCAATTTTAAGTGTTTACAGGAAATGTTATCAGCATATTTTTCTACATTTAAAGTCATAAACCAACTGATCGTTTTCTTATGCACTTATTCTATTTTAATTTAATTACATTTTCATAAGATAAAGCCAATGTACGTTATTCATTTTAACACCTTTTTCTTTTCTTCCTCCCAATTTGTTTAGTGTTAAAGTTAGACTTTTAGAGATATCTTATGTACAAAAAGTAACAGTTTTGAAAAACTTTCTTATATTTCACATTCTTTCTTCAATTCATAAACCCAACATATTGGATGTTAAAGTTTTACAGGAGAATAAAAACAAAGTCTGAACCTTTTTTATTACTGATCGAAAGACATGTTAGTAAATATTTGTTCACATAGATATCTGTATGGAAGAAATCTTACTTTCTATTTGACATAAATTTCTAAGAGAATGAAAAAAGAAAATATTATTTTTTTCAATCAGTGTGACAATAAAATGAAATATTATGCTCAGAATCAAACTGCGTCGTAAATGAATTTGTGTGAGAAAGAAGATAAAAAGTTTATGTTTCTTACGAATATTTTAGAGCAATTTATTAGGGGAACTGTAAAAAAAGAAAGATGATATCTGTCCTTGATTTTACAAAAGATAAATATATAACAGAAAATATTCTCAGATTCATTCAGTATGAATTGTTAAAATTTTCAATTAAAAACTGGTATTGCCATAATGGTTTTTAATTAAAAATAAATATATATAAATGTTATCTTCAACATGCAGTATAACCCTAACTATTTCACAATATATAATATATTTTTTAAAAAAAACCTTGAGATTTCAAATATATCAACCAAGATATTCCTGATGTGACTGAACTGAAAACTTTTTCACTTAACTTAAGCACAACATTTGTAATCTCAGTTTTGTATATTTTAAACTAATGTAAAATATTATTGTAACCGACAACATTGCTCGAAATTATTCACAGCTCCTATTTTACAAAACATTCCTTTTGAACTTCAGTCATTTAATAATATATGTATATTTCTCTCATATATTATTAAATGACTTGGCAAACAATATAAAAACAATATTTTATATTGTTTGCCAAGTAATAGCAAACAATATAAAATATTGTTTTTAGTTTAACATAAAAGCAGCTTCTATACAGATACATTAAATATGTTAATTAAGTTAAATAAGTGTATAAGAATTTAAAATATTTGAATTTTAATCAAATACTGGAATGAAATACTTCATCAGAAAATCAGAATATATTTTGGATACTTACAATTAATTTTTAAAGAATCAAATTGTCACTTTTTTTGAATTTCTTATTCAGAATTTGTTAAAGCATAAGAACATATTGAATTTTATCAGAATAATATAAATACAAATGATATCTTGGATGAAAATTTGGAAAGAGATTAAGCGTTAACACTGAATGAAATATTAAAAGAAATAATCACTTTAATATTTATCAGCCATTAACAAAATTTCTGACAGATATAATGATGATTTCGTTGACTTTAAATACGTATTTTCATTTTCTACTTATGATTTAAGCACTTTAAAATTAATTTTTTTAAATTTATATTTTAGAAAATAATAAAAAATAACTATCGAGATACGTGCTGGCATTGGAATGATAAAATAAAACTGAATAAAAAATTATACATTTTTTTATTTACTGTTAATATGTTAATAAAATTAATTTTTTATGCTTATTGAAAACAAGAAAATATTATGTACGGAAAACATTTTCACTATTGTAAATTAATATATTACTGATAATTTATAGTAGTGGAAATTTTACATATGATATAGTTGATCTGAATATAATTATTAAAATAGGAATGTGAAAAACAAATATTACTTATGAAGACAATTTGTGCAGAAATCATGGGTTCATAAATTCCGCCATTTAACAGATATTAATATAGGTCTTAATAAGTATATTGAAATGGAATTTCAACATTCCTAATTATATAAACTTTAACATTTTATATAAAATTTAAATAATTTAAATCATGAGAAGGAATTTCAGTGCTTACAGTTATCTTCAACTTCTTTTGTCAACAAAATTTATAATTAATTTCATTATTATTGATATATACTAACTGTATTATTCTTTTAGAAACACTAAGTTATAAAAGAGAAAGGATTGATCTCTTATAAGTCACTGTAGCCGCTTTTTTCACTTTTTTTGTAACTCTTTCCAATTTCTTCACGATACTTCTGGAAGAGTATTAACAGTGACAACCAGGAGCTCAAAGAAGATTGAAAGTGTAATAGAATTTTCTATAGCAAAAGTAACAAGCTATTTCTTCGCCAATCAAGTCATAATGGCAACAAAATACATAACTTATACAAAAAAGTGAAATTTTCTTGAATTGGGTATTTAAATTCAAAAGAATTAATGTATGAAATCTTTTAGTGTTTTGACAGTTTTAAAACAATGGAAAGTAACCGAAAATTAAATGATATTTCTTCACACAGTTATACAATCTTTCTACTTTAAAAATTATTTTTGTAAAACTGTAGTAGATATTCTATGACGAAAGGATTTTTCAGAGTTTAATGGAAAAAGTTTAATTAAAAAAAAGTCTAGCAGAATTTTACCAAGAAATTGTTTTTATGTTTAAAGTTATTTATATAATAATAGCCCATTCCCCTTCTTTGCTCTATGACATACTAAATAATATGTGAAGTATCCATTAATCTTTCATTGTTCATTGCTTAATATATCACAGTATTCAGTTAAGGTGAACATTTCTATTATTTATTACAAATGAACAATGTTGAATATTATGATTAATATTCCATAATATTAAAGGAGAACAATATTTGATAAGATAAAAATATCACCACAGATAAACTTCTACGTCAATCATTTGAAATGTATTTTCGGAAAAAATATGCAGGGTTAAAAATTTTTTAGTGATACATACATATATATATATATATATATATATATATATATATATATATATATATATATATATATATATATATATATATATATATATATATATATATATATATATATATATATATATATATATATATATATATATATATATATATATATATATATATATATATATATATATATATATATATATATATATATATATATATATATATATATATATATATATATATATATATATATATATATATATATATATATATATATATATATATATATATATATATATATATATGTATGTATGTATCACTAAAAATGTGTGTGTGTGTGTGTGTGTCATGGTAGCCTAGTGCTTATGGTATTGACCTTCCATCCGGAAGGGTTAGGTTCGATTCCCTATGCCGTGAACAATTTAAACTCGTTAAATCTGCAGAATCTAAAGTTCTGTGGTAGGCCATTGAGCAGTTATCATGGGTGCAATGGTCTGGAGAAAATTTATCCTGAGTATCCGGAGAAAATTTATCCAACATCTGAGTAGTGTCAAAACTGAACGAGTGTATCCTCTGGTGGTGTCATCTATCGGAGAACTTAAAAAAGAGCGAAGATTTACTATTACTTTTGTGGTGCTCTGATTAAAACGATAGACGCTTCCAATTGACTTAAATTCACATTGCCAAGGCCTTGCGAGCTTGGCTTGCCAAAGTATCATAAGTAAGAACACACGACATATGTTTATATATTTTATATTTATAAAATATGTTTAATTTATTTGGTTTACAAAAGAACTTTAGGACATTATATTTTTAAATAAAGTTATTTGAATACAAATACACTATTAATTGGAAGAAGAGGATATATACCTGATATTTTACTAATATTTATTCCAAAATATGTAAATCCATTCATAAATTATATTAATTAGAGTTTCTGATTTATTTGTACTACAATATCAGAAGTAAAATTTTTCTTTACTGTATTTAAAAAGAGACTTCATTATATACATATTTATATTAAACTTAAACAATTTAATTCCATTGAATGAAAGATGACGGGGGTTAAAAGTAGTTGTATGCTTTTATCAATCAAATTTAGTAATTTTTTAATTCATGTAGTTACTGTAAAAATAGGAAATTAGAGTTGATGTATAAATAGGGGTTGATTGTTACATTTGAAATCGATATTTCAATGCAATTATTTTAAAAATAACATTGGTGTGCTTGAAATTTCAAATTGAAGCGAATGAAATTTTTTAACAATGTGATTGATTCATTTCCATGAAAAGGCATTGCTTATAAACTCATCACTATTTAAAAAGTGTTAAACATCATTCTGTTAAACAAAAAATAAATACATCAATAAAAATGCAATTGTTTACTAAATAGGAAATCAAATATAAAATAACCAAATTTCAAGCCAATATTATTGTGTTCAAAATTACATAATTATAATAGTGGACAAACGGGATGTGAGTCAAAGCTTTAAATCATTGAGTGTTTATTATTCATTGTTTTTTTTTTACATTAAACCAGGAATAATACAACAATAATTCAACATGTCACTCAAAAATATAACTTTTCAAATTTTAATTTGCTGAATATTTGAAAATGTGTTTTCGAAGTAAAATGCGCTCAGCACAAAATCCTTTGATATTTTTCCTTAATCCTGCTGTAAGTAAATGGAGATGAAAGAGAAATCTAATTCAATAGGAGTGAAGTGAAAATAGGCAGGAACCAAACCAAAGAAGACTTTTTAAACAATTTGAATTTCAAGTGAATATTTTTCATGTGCCCTTATACTTGATTTCCGTGGGGACGTATACACTTCTTACCAGATACCTTTGTTTAATATTTTGAAACAAGATTTTTTCTTGCTCAACCTAAACTTCCATTTATATTATGAATCTTGTTTGTTATATTAATTTTTATCTGGCAAACTAACTTGTGCTGTGTCAGTCATACATAAAAATATATTAATTTGAAGTTTTACATATTGCTGCTTGAATTTTTGATTAACGTTGTACTCACTATAAGAAAATTTAACTGAAATAATTACTTATTTATGTAATTATAAGAAGAAATTTATAATATATTTTATATTTTTATCTCTTAATAATTTCTAAAATAGTATATAATTATTATATTATTATCAACGATGGCATAGTTCTTAAGAACAATGAGTTAACAGAATTCATCAAATTATTTTTCAATAAATAAATTCTATAATATAATTTTTTTACTAAAATATAATGTTTTCTTTCTAGAGCTATTGATATAAAGTAATTAAACTCAATCATTATTATTCAATATAATGCACATTTTAAGCTGCATGACATAAATTTCTACATTTAATATAAATGTATATTTGAATGTTTTGTATTGTGTTCAGGGTGAAAAAAATTATTTAATATGACTTATTTGGTCCAAAATCTTCTTAAAAGATGATGTAAATACATCCTGAAAATTTGATTTAATTTCTTTTAAATATAAGTTCAACTTACAAATAAAATCTGCAACTGTTTCAAATAAATATGGTATACTATTTATGAAAGAGCATTTAAGTGCATAATATGCAGAAGAAGAACTGTTTTCAAATTTTCAGTAACGATTGTGATATTTAAAAGTTTTTTAAAAGTTAAGAAGAATTGAAATTTAAATTTTAAGTATTTCCTAGCCGTAAAATGTAAATTTTCTACATAGTGTACTTCATTTTTCTTCATAATTTAATACATATATGGGTGAAAATTCAATATATTATTCTAATTGAAATTGATAAAATTTATGTTAGTTATTTAAATTATAAGCAACTAATTTTTATAATTGATTTAAAGACATACCGAAAACGATTTTTAATATTACTAGATAACTCGGGATTACTTCATTAAAATGATAACTATTGTAATCTATTGAAAAAGTAGATTATTATTAGGAATAAGTATTTTTTTAATTTGGACAAATATATTAATTTAGAAATTTATTTAAGAAATGATAACAATTTTATTCTCTGTCTCTGGATTTTCATGTTAACATCTATTTTCTTCAGTATTTCGTTTTATACAAAATTAATCTTAAAATAAACTTTCCATTCTTTAACTCTAATTCTTCTCATTTTTGTTAGCTCAAAATATCATTGGCACAAATAATAACACAAACATGAAAAAATTGGGAAATTTGTAATGAGGAAAAAAATGAAGAATAAAATGTAAAAAAATGATATAAGTTTGTAAGATATAAAACTTAAGAAAATAAATTTATGAGAGCGAACTTATTAAAATTTATATTATTCATTATACCAGCTTAATCTTTATGATAAAAAAATGGCCAAAATTCATTTTATTAAATTGTTTTAAAAATAACTTGAAACAAATGTTATATTTGGTTAATTTACATTAATACATGCAAAATAAAACCTTATTTTTATTCAACACAACAAATTTTTGAGTTTCTTTAGGGCAATTATTCAAGCAGTTAAGGATGAAACTTATTTATATTTTGAAACATTTGTTCTCATATGTTAATTTTTATTGAAAACAAAATCTTAATTTAATTAAAAGTTATGTCTATTCTGAAAAGAGTGATTTACAATTAAATGCAACACGGATTAAAATTTAAATCTAATCGTATTTACAAAATCAAAAACATTCTTAATTCGATCATTCAGATTATAAAGTTGAGTGCGAGCAATATTTTATTGGAAAAGGGAAGAGAATAGAAAGCTTAATACTACTTCACCTTTAAATCTATTTATATCTTAAAAATGCCCTATATTTACATTTCTTTACTTTGAATGCAAGCTTAAATAAAATTTAATTCCATTCGTGGTGCTTTCAATTTAGTTTTTTACAAAATATCTACTTTGAAATACTAATACAAACTTGTATTCTAAATTAAACAAGAGTGTTGCAAATTCTCAACTATGAAGTAAGATGTCAAAATTCTGTACCTCTAATAAAATATTTTTCTCATAAAATACAATGTATCTAACAACGACATTGGTTATAAATATTTTCAATATATTTAATGATATTTATTGTCTGGTTGAAAGAACTTTATTTATTCTATTTTATTTCAATTTTATCGCAATGAGGAGAGTAGAAGTTGTTAAATGTTTGAGAAACATTCATATTTTTAGACGTATTCTCTGTTATTAATTACAAGATAAATATTAGACATACAATTTTGTTATTAATTAGTTTTTTTAGTAAGGAAATCGAATGGATTTTGCAAGTTTGTATGCCCTGGAACACATTTATACTAAAAATATTTTATTAAACTGACAAATATCTGGATGTTTATTAACATATGGAGCTTGAAAAACTCTACCAACAATATATAATTAATGAAACATTAAACTTGGGAATGTAATTTGTTTTTATGAGTTTTTATTTTTATTATTAAAAAAGATTATAAAACTTATTCTTATCTTATGTTTCATAGTTAACAATTAAAAATATTTAATAAATTTTACTATATTAAGCTAAAAACATTATACATGGGAAACTTTTAGAAAAGTGATCCTTATCCCAAACAAATATAAGTGCTATTGATTCTTTGTAAATAAAGTTCTAAAGGTGAACTTTCTGTATATTTACAATAATTTTTTACTCAGCATTTAAATTGTTATTTCATTACGTATTTGTAAGTTTTAAAAACGTATTTACATTCTTAATTAATTTAAAAATAATTTTAGAGCAGTAAATTGTTTCAATTCTCTAGATACTTGATAGCATTGATTTGATATTAATATAGTATTGTAATTTTAATAAATTAAGTGTTCTTAATAAATTATAATCTTAATCAGGTTCACTTTTACATAATAAAAACCTTGAAATTGTAGCTTACGAAGAAACAATCATTTTATTGTAATTAGCGTGATATGTATACATATATATATATTAAATTTTAAGTGCTTTATAACTATAAACAATCAAATTTATAAAATAAACAGGTTCAGAACTATTTAAGTAGATATTCAAGCTCAGTTTTAAAATATTGTAAATTGCCATACTCTATTCTAGAGTGTGCAAATTGAGAGAAATACTAGAAAAGGTACAACAAATAACACTCCTGGGATAAACACACAAGCATTTTTGTTTCCACTTTATGATAACTTTTAAAAAATAGTAAGTATTAATAACTTTTTGATCCAATATCAAAATCATTTAGGATTCTTTTGCTCTGATTAACCCAGAAAATTTTAATTTATTAATTATAATAACAAATAATGCTTAAACTGTTTCTTTTATAGTTCCCTTTGTATCAAATTATTGAATGATACCATTTTTATGAGTTATTGGTGTTTAATGAGTAACTAATATAACAGAGTGCATTTTCTAGATATATAGATGTATTTTAATAATGTTATCAAAACAATATTTAAAAAATCCATCATTTAATTTAATTAAAACAAAACATTTCAAAATTAAATCAATTTAGTCTAAGCTTTTTTATTTATTGTCCTTAAACTTATGTAAGCATTTTATACATTGATTAACTTAAGCTCACAACATTAAACTTTTGTATTGCTTATTTCGTTATTACATATTTGCAAGTAATTTCAAAATCTGAATTTCAATACAAAAGTCAATAACTTGTTTAATTATCAAAACAATGTTAAATTTTATTTGCATATAATTGATACAAATGTTGTGTCTATAGAAATATGTAAATATTAAATATTTTTTTACGTCATTATTAATGCTTTCAAACATTTTTGTTTTCTTTGACAAACATCGAATTATCGAGCCAAATGAAAGAGATATTCAGTCTATTGTAGCAGACATAAACAGTTTATTATCTAAACTGCCTTTCATACAGGAACATACAAAAATACTGAAAATGAATCATACAAAAATTGCTGAAGAAAACGTTTCGAATTAAATATAGTAAGTTTCGCACACTAATGTGTTCAGCTGTGCATAAAGACAACAATAAAATATTAATGAAATAAAATTTATATTACTTTAACAAATGTGCTTAGAAATATAATTTTAAAATAATAAATTTTTAGAATAATACAAATTTAAGTTCCAAAAACTAATAATTAAAATAGATTTGAAGATTTTAAAAGAAGAAAGTAAATAGAAATTGTCAGTTATTCAAAGTATGGAAAGGAATCATTTACTAGTGCATAATTCTAGATTACATTTTGGCACACAAAAATGTGTTGCTATTACAAATAAAATTTTGTATTGAATATCCTTTAATAATTTTACAATTTTATTTTTAAAATAGAATTTATAATATTTATATATTATTACAAAAAATATTATACACAATATTAATTATTATTAGAGAAATAATAAGCTGTTTTGGGACAAAAAGTGAAACTGTAATTATATGAAGACAAATGCATCCAATTTCTTATTTACTTTCATATTATTATAAGTATATTTTTTTACTTTGTTTGAATAGGAATTGCTATGAAAATACTGAACACAAATTACATCATATAACTACCATAACATTATACAAAAGAAAAAGTATTATGTTAGAGGAGTAATTAATAGTGTTGAACTCAATTGGTTATTCTGTTATATTTGAGCGATTAATCGATTAATGTTTAGAATTTGTGCATATATATATATATATATATATATATATATATATGTATGTATGTATATGTGTGTGTGTGTGTGGGTGGGTGGGTGTGTGTGGGTGTGTGGGTGTGTGTGGGTGTGTGGGTGTGTCTGTGTGAGTGTGTGTATAACACAACATTGGTTAGAACTACATCTTTATTTTATATTATACGTAATAAAGGCTGAGAAAAAAGTGAGAAATTTCTCAAGCGATTAACTGACCTAACCATCAACTATCACACATATCAAAAACCATTTATCAAAATTTTGAACATAGATGAACACGATTTTCATAAATATCAGGAAATTCTTATTTGACACCACTAAGCGAAGTATAATGCACGTAATATCAGATAAGATGAATTAAATGCAACACTTTTGAAAGGACTATTAATATAAAAGATCATTTATTTATGTCAAGCCTCGGTAATTTTAATAGCACTGAAATATTTCAGCGTACTTGAGTTTCATTCGCGTTATTTCCCCAATAACTTGAGAACGCAGCTCTTACAACAGCTTTATCTGAAGTGTAATTCGTGGTTTGAGGAATTTATACTTTATTTAAAATTGTAAATATGCATTTATATGATGCCTTCATCAATATTACTTAAAGTGTAATATGTGTATACTAATATCCTACTACATCAAGAGCCTTATATAATGACAAAGAAAATTTATTTGAAAAATTTGATTTTTATTTTGTGGCATTTCTATATTTTTAATGATATTTCTACTTTAGTAAATCTCACAAGATGTAAAAAATACCTTTTTTAAATAAATTTTGTTATAAAGTAATTGCTTTACTTTTTTTGAGCACACACAGTTGATTTCATAGCTAGAACAATTCCTTACAAATTAGTTTTAATAAAAGCAAAGAAAGAATATCCTTATAAATATACGTATATAAATATCTTTATAAGAATATCTGTATAACCATCTTTAAAATAATATCTTTATATATATTTGTTTCTTTAAGTGAGTTTAATAAGAAAATATCATATTTCATTATTGTTTTAAGCAAATGATCTGACGTAAAGTTCTAAGCACATGTCAAGTATAACATTTTTAATAATATATTCCATTCAAATATGCATATGTTTAAATACATAATGTAATATATATTTGTAAAATAGTGTATTTAAATATGTGTTACATAAGTGCATGCGTGTATATACAAAAATATGAAACCATCTATCTATGAATATTTGAAGTCTCATGCAAATGTAATAATATATGGTCTCGCAATGCATCACATGTGTGTATGAAATAATATTCCTCTCATTGTCTTGCATGATCGCAAGTATCAGAACTCTCGGGTAAAATCTCAAGTATCAGAAAATTAGTGGATTCATTTCTATCATTAGCAACCAGCTTTAACACCCCAAATCATTTGCAGTGCATGTGATTGACAAATGAAATTAAACTTAGACCGAAATAACTAAAAATAGAATATTTGTTTCAAAAGCTTACTTTTCTACTTTCTAGCGTCTGCATGTGATAATGTTATGCTATTGTAAAATATAAAATATATTTGAACTCATAAATTGGTTGGTTTCTATTATACCAATTCTTATTGAATAATAATGCTTGTGAGGTCTTTTCTAAGAAGGAGAATTGCTTGCCAAGATGTTTTTGACTTCGATAAATAGAGAGATGCAATCTACCAAGATTACGGTTTCTAATACCGTCATATAATTTAATTAAAGTTCAAGATGCCATGTCAATCTGTAGTACATGAAATGAAAAAAATTCAGTACTATTATGAAATAAAGAGCTGTATCTGAGTGCCATGTCAAAAACAACCAGAAATAAAGACACATCAGTCGTTTGGAATTGATAGACAACATTGCGAGCTATTAAGGTGAAACTTTTCTAAAAAGTGCTTTCGCACGACATTTGCAGCACAACATGGATTATATTCCCTGTAACACAGTTTAAAGTATCACAGATTAGGATATTTTCCTGTATGAAACAAAAATAGTGCCTAGAGGAAAGAATGACATAACAATGTATTTTCTAACGAATCCCACTTTCGTTAATTGGATCAAAAGTATGATGGTTGAGTTCCTGTATGACGGTAAAATCAATAATTAAGATTAGTTTTACGTAGTAGTACGTTGTCCCATATCCAGGTATGATATATTTGTGGGCAGCATAAGATGAGTTTGTGGGTCATCTCTTGTGCACAGCATCAAACTTTTCAGTAGCAATATCTCATTCTTCTTTGTAAAATTTTTGAGGCTCTTGAGATTATAAGATTATATATATATATATATATATATATATATATATATATATATATATATATATATATATATATATATATATATATATATATATATATATATATATATATATATATATATATATATATATATATATATATATATATATATATATATATATATATATATATATATATATATATATATATATATATATATATATATATATATATATTATATATATATATATATATATATATATATATATATATATATATTACATACATACATACATATATATATATATATATATACACATTTATATATATATATTTATATATATATATACATATATATAGATAGATTGATAGATATAGATAGATAGAAAGGTAGCTATATAGATATTTAAGAATATTATGTGATCACATATTTATGTTATTGTAATGATCTGTTTGATAATGAAAATGTCCAGATTTTATTCTAATAGATGCAATTTTCAGAATTCGAGCTAATAAGTAATTATTAGCCATTGAATAATAGTCAACAGTTAGCTCATTGTCATAGAGAAATCATTATACTAGAGGATTTAACGCTAAATATTCCTCTTAAAAATGATGGATATCATTCTGCTTGTTAAACATTTATAAATGCATATATTATATAGATGGTTTTAATGTTTTTAACATTTATGCACATGCACATAATGTAAGGAATATTAACCATGTTATAGACCATGTTGTAGCTTGTAAACATAATTACCATATCTGCTTAAAGCCCAAAATAAATTTTCACTTAAATACATAGTATATAAAAAGTACTCAACATTGAAGACATATCACAGCTTTATATATATTAATTTTAGCTTATACAAATTCAGATTTTTAATTTAAAGCAAATATTAAATTTCCTAAGTAACACTTTTAGTGAGTAAAATATAGCCATTGCCTTTTTTTAATACTAATAAATACTGAATCATTTTTATTAATTAAACTTTTAAATCGTTAATTTGAAAATGTGATCAAATCATAATATTTCTTAAAGATATCTACCACATTTGCTTATTTTGAAAATAAATAGTTTGCTTAAGGCTTTAGAATAATTACATGATGCAATTTCTAATTCGCTTTAAAATTTGATGTTGCTTTTTATTGTGAAATAATGGTTGAAAGCTTTACTAAGTGCAATAAATCAATTCTACAAAATTATAAAGGAATTTGTTAAAAAAATTAACAATTATTATTAACTTTAACTTATTTCAATATATTAAAAAATAAATATTATTCATTTTAAAGAAAACTTTAATAATTATTAAAGATAATTTACACTTGAAATTAATCATGCATTTTTCCTATAACCTAAAATGAAAATTCATGAAAATAAAAATTTATGTATGACAAAACATGACGAAAATTGGAAATAACTACAACTCGTAATAATTTAATTCGTAATAACTTTTATAATTTTAACTTATAATTTTGCATAGTTTTTTTAAGTATGCAAAATTAAGAGTTAAAATTATTACTTTCCCTTGATGAATTTACTTATAACAATTATCACATAATCATCATAATGTTAGAACACAATCTCCTATGTATCTGAAAAACAGACAAGTATACATTTTCAAGCCATATTCCAATAATATTATTAGTAATTCAAGAAATAACATCGACAAAAGTGCACAAATCTTCCGTTAGTTCAGCAAATAAAATATCTTCATTTTAAATGCTTTTTTTCAGAAAATTAACGTCAAACATTTTTCAAAAGTAAACTAAATCTATATGTTTGGAAATAATTTACAATGAAAATATTTTCTACTAATTTATTGTATTTCCATTTATAATAGTCATTTACAATATGTAAAAACCCCGTCATAATTCTACTTGCAGTACTTACCCCATTTTTTCTATTCATAAAATATCACCATCCATGAAAGATTTTCTGTAGGAAATGAGTTCTAATATTTTTATTATGAAATTAGAAGAATAATTGAATCATATGTTTTTTCAAAAATTATGCCCAGTATAGTAAGATTATATGACTCCAAATAGAATAATCTGAAAGAAAGTATTTATTTTAAATTATTTGCTTAAAAATATATACATTGTATTATATATATATATATATATATATATAATTAGGTTACCATAATATAGCAGATAAATAGCAATAACAAATTATAATCTCATATTGTATTCATACTTTTTGTCTTTATGATTTATTGAATTTATATAAAAAGGTAAATTATATAAGATATCAAATTTTTGATCAATTTATATTAAAGTATTACTTTAAGGTTTTAGAAGTTTAAGCTATTCAATACCTCTTTTTGTCCCATTAAATGTTTAATTAATTTGAAAGAGAATAAAAATAATCCAGGTAAAAATAAATTTTAATCATGATGGGATTTTGGAAAATATACTTGGAAGAAATTTTACTTAAGTATAGGAGTACACTGAAAGACTGATATTTAAATTTAAAATATTAACTTACATATGGAAAAAATTACCAATAAATAATTTTACATTGTTAAATTTTATAAATTAAAATAAATTGCTTTTTAAAACCAAACATTTTAGAAACTGCTGATTTCATACATCAAATAGAAGGGTTCATACATGCTATAATAGTGTCATCATAATTTCTAATTTCTTTGAAATATATATGTATATAAATTATTACATTTTAATTTCATTTTAATTAACTGTAAATATATATTATATGTATATAAATATATATACATATAATATATATTTACAGTTATACATATATATATACATATATATTACAGTTATATATATATATATATATATATATATATATAATATATATTATACTGTAAAAATATATTTTAATTTTGAATACATACATACTTAATTTTATAAAAATAATTTAGTGATTTATCACTTAAAAAAGATTGATTACGTTATTTCTACACTTTTAAATAGTTTCTTAACAATTAGGGGAAATATATTGCCTTCCTTTAATCCTATACATTATTTATTACGCATATGCTCTGTATTTTTCACATTAAAATGTAATCAAATATAAATATGTTTCCTGGTATAATGTTTCCTTAGAAATATTGAAAAAATATCAAGAAAATATTTAAACGAGATTTTTCTTTTCTACCAACTAGAAAAGTGTCAAATAAATCTGCTAAATTCTCTTTTGTAAGCATTATCGAGAATCAAGTGTTTTATCATACATAAGGCTCAATTTAAAATGATCGATTTGTATTTCTTTTGAGTACAGTTTTAGAGCTCTTCTTTATGAACGTGATAAGATGGATGTTAGAAACATTTATTCTTATCATTTTATTACTTTTGACAATAAAAACGCATGATATATACTTTTCATGAAACTAGTGAATAAAATGTATTTTAAAATAGAGATCTGACTTTCATGAAAGTCACTGATTATACTAATGAAATAATCTTACTAATAACTACTCTTTTCTAATGTTTTTAATCTTTGAAACAATTATGTCATCAGTAACACATAGCAATGAAATTCATTTTGTTTGTTTTTTTGACAAACATTAATAAGTAAACAGTTTTGCTTTGTTATGATGAATTTTTAGAGTTAAATACATTTTATTCTAGCGATATTTTATGATTGGAATCTAAACACTTTATAATTATTTTAGAATAACGACCTTGGTGAAACTATATTGTGTGTGCATTGTCTTACATGCATATTTAATACTGAGCAATTTCAGGAGTTAAAATAGTAATTCTTGTATAACATAGTATAATTATAAGCAATGGTGTTTAGAAAATACAGAAATAAAAAATAAATAAATTCAGAATTATTACTGATTTAATGTTATTTATTAAGAACACGAAGAAAATCATTACTTTGATATTATTTTTAACACAATTAACTGTGATACTAAATTTATTCGAAGATTTAATGACAGGAATGTATAAAGAATACAAATGATGGAAAGATATTTATTTAATAAAAAAAGAATTTAATTTAATTGTTTATTGTTTTCAACAAGTTTTACAATAAATAAGAATGTCTCAGAATATCTATTCGAGCTACTTTTTTCATATATTATTTAAACGAAATTGAAATCACTTATTAGATAATATTAATTTCTCTTATAGTTTTGCATCCAAAATCACCAAACTGTTATATGGAATCACAAATTATATGAGTGAAAATAATTAGAATCCTATTCAATGCATCATTGGTGAAATTATTTCCGAAAGAAAACTTGTCAGTGCATGGAAGATGTTATTGAATATAGTTGTTTCCTCACTCAGATTGGAGTATAATGGTTTAGAACTCTGTGATGATAGAAAGTCATTAAATCTTTAATTTCATCATCCATATTCTCCATAACTCTTTACAAATTGATCAGTATTGTTGGTTAATTATTTAAAATATTATATCGTTTAAACCCTACTTCAATAAAATTTATAAATCATACTTCTTAAAAACCCTTAGATTTAATGGAAATATAGTTTTGTTTATTTGTATTGTATGAAAAAATGTTTTAATATTTGAACATACAATAGAACAACAGATACATACAATGATACAATTGAAATATGAATATTCAATAACAGAATTAAACATATAAGAACGATATCAAAATGAAACTTAATTCAAATTTCTTTATGAATTTTGAAACAATGAGAACAAATAAATTATGATAATTACATACATCCTCAATTTCATCAGATTGTTGGCCATAATGGAATATATATACTGCATTTCTGCTACAGAACCTATTCAAGCATTAAATGTTGTATCAAGACACCCAAAAACATAGAAGAGCCACCATATATACATACCAGTTTATTAAAATTATATATATATTATGTATACATATATATGTATAGATAGAGATAGATAGATTGATATGGATATAGATATACATAATATTATTGCATATATCAATACGAACTACTACCTGAGCATTTACTCTGATATATTAAAGTATATATACTGCATATCTAGAGACTGTTTTTTCTAGATGTAACAATTAAAAATATTTTGACATTTCACTTAACTCCAAAACATTATTTAATTTATAATCTCCTTATTTAGCTACATATATTCATCTTAAATAGCAAACACATTTTTTCATAAAAGGAAAACCTTTATCTATTTTTCTGGTCACATATTATTCTTATGTTTATAATCTTATGTTTTGTTGGAAGTAAATTTTTTAAAGCTTAGTAAAGATTTCCACTATGCATACAAAATTTGCTATTTGCAGTTTAAACAACTCAAGAATATTTCGCACACCTTAACTAAAATTTATTCCTTTGCCCATTTAAATAATGACAGAAGGACAGACTGTCACCTGCTAAATAGCTTCATTTAAATGGCGTCACTTGACTACTTAAACGGAATTTTGAACTTTTTATAAATGGGGCATAATGACATTCTCATCGTTTGGAGCTTTTATCATAGAAAACATCAATTTATCATATTTTTATCGATGCATTTAAATTCCGAAAACGAGTTCTAAAACTATTTTTATATTTCTTTATTTTACATTCACACGCGCACACACACACACACACACACACATATATATATATAAGTATATATATATATATATAATGAAGGTATTTCTTTAATATCATGTTTAGAAAGAAGAGATTTTCCAATACAAATCCACAAAGTTGAGCATACTTTAGGCATCCAGTAAGTGAAGGGCATGTATGTATATGCATATGCATTAGATTTAACAATTTTCTGTATTATTTTATACTTCACAAAATCTAAATACACAAGTGTTCTTTAGTAATTTAGAATGTAATACAGTATGTAATGTATAAATGCATTTTGTTTTAGTTTCAAATAATACACTAGTTTAAAAATATTATTAGATCTGAAATATAAGTAATCTTACTACACTACTGGCCATTAAAATTGCTACACCAAGAAGGCGACATGCTACAGACGTGAAATTTATACGATAGGAAGAAGGTGTTGTGATATGCAAATGATTAGATTTCCAGCGCAATTAGACAAATCAGGCGCCAGTAGCGACACCTATATTGTGTTTAAATGAGGGAATTGTTCAGCCGGTTCCTCCTAAACTAATTGCATTTGAACGTTGTAAGATGGAGAAAAGAAACCAGCACGTTTCTGACTTTGATAAAGATCGAATTGCAGCGTACCGGGATTGCGGTTTATCTTATCGCAGTATTGCTGCTCGCGTCGGTCGAGATCCAATGACTGTTAGCAGAATATGGAATCGATGTGTTCAGGGCGGTAATTCGGAACGACATGCGGGATCTCAACGGCCACCTATCACTAGCAGCCGAGAAGACAGGTATATTATCCGCATGGTCGTAATGGATCGTGCAACCACGTCACGAGCCGTGAGTCAAGAAACGAGGTCGTTTGGAAGAAAACAACTGTCTGCACGAACAATTCGACGACGTTTGCAGCAGCATGGACTCTCAGCTCGGAGACCATGGCTGCGGCTTCCCTTGACGCTGCGTCATAGACAAGAGTGCCTTCAATGGTGTGATCAACGACGAATCTGGGCGCACGAATGGCGAGACGTCATCTTTTCAGATGAATCCAGTTTCTGTGTACAGCATCATGATGGTCACATCCGTGTTTGGCGGCATCGTGAGGAACGCACACTGGCAGCGTGCATTCGTCATCGTCATACTGGCCCATCACCTGACGTGATGGTATGGAGTGCCATTGGATATACGTCTCGGTCACCTCTTGTTCGCATTGACGGTGCTTTGAACAGTGCACGTTACATTTATGGTGAGTTACGACCCGTGGCTCTACCCTTTTATTCGAGCCCTGCGAAACCCTACGTTTCAGCAGGATAATGCCCGACCACATGTTGCTGGTATTGTACGGATCTTCCTTGATAGGGAACATGTTCGGCTGTTGCCCTGGCCAGCACGTTCTCCAGATCTTTCACCAATAGTAAATGTCTGGTCAACGGTTGCCAAGCGACTGGTTCGTCACCAAACGCCAGTTACTACCAATGATGAACTGTGGCATCGTGTTAAAGCTGCATGGGCATCTGTACCTGTACATGCAATCCAATCTCTGTTTGACTCAATGTCCAGGCGTATAACTGCTGTTATTACTGCCAGAGGTGGTTGTTCTGGGTACTGATTTCTCAGGATCTATATCCAGCCAAATGTTTTGTAAATTTAATCACTTGTTATTTCTAGTATAATATATTTGTCCAAAAAATATCATTTTGTTATTTGCATTTCTTCCTGGTGTAGCAATTTTAATGGCCAGAAGTGTACATTGACATAAATTAATTTTACAGTAAGTAGACTACTCGAATGAAAATTCCAATTTATAAGTATGATTTTTAATTATAATAATTTTAAATTTTTAATAATATGTAATTTGAAACTATTAAAATATTTAGTAATGTATTATGAAAACTTTTTTTATTTTAATGTTAATTATATCTCTTTATTTAATTAATTTAGAATACAATTAAAATAAAAAATACAAATAATACATATAAAACATTTTAAATAATTATAGTGCAATAAATGCATTCATTTATTTTTTCATTATTATTTGTATGATGCATATTAAACCATTTAAATGATTATATGAATTTAAATAAATTCATTTATATGTCCTGAAATTTGTAAGAGATACAAAATAAAATACTGATTTTGTTTTTGAAATAAAACCTTATGTGTTATAAAAAAACAGGGTCTTGAGAGTACGCTTATTATAACTGATACTAAGATCTTATTAGCTAAAAACCATCTATGTTTGTAGAATAAGCAACTCTTAAAACGTGCCCTTTTCAATAGTTTAATTTTTTTAACAGTTTGCTTTAAGTATATTTGTGTGCAGCTAGATCACTTTACATAAAATTTCTGTACATCATTTCAGTCGTCTACGAAATAAGTATGTTTTAAAATGTCTCAGTGATAGACTTTTGATTCTGAATTCTTGGGATCCATAATTGTAAAGTAATAGAAGTTATAGCTGAGTATCATCAATTTAGGTTTATAAGATATGAATGTTAATTTTATGTAGAGAATATTTTGTGATAAACAAGAAGTTTTATGCATTAAAATTCCTTTCAAAATAACAAAATTTAGATGAATATATTTGAATTAAAATTATCCAAATAGTCATGAGAGATTGGTATTTTTATCAGCAATAATTCAGTATTAATTAAAATTATGATGCAATGTTTTAAAATAACGAGACTGTTTCATAATGCAGTCAATTTGATCTTTTTTTCTTATGCCAACAAATATATAACGATATAAATATATCATTTAAAATATTAGTAGCACAATAAACCTAAAGAATTATCCAAAGAAATAATTATTATAATTACTTTAGAGTAAATAATATAATTTGTTTGCATTTATAACTTGTTGTAGTAAATTAAAATAAAAATAATTAATTCTAAAAGTTAACATTTTATACTCAGAGAACTTTTGTAATGCATATCTTGAATACTTGTAGATATATATGTTGTTTGATGTTTATGAATTAAATTTTCTGAGATTTCTGTTATTACAATGATATTTTCGTATTTTAAAATTCTTGATTCAAATTTGTTAGAAAATTATATTGTTAAAAGTTGTTAATACTTTCTGTAGTAATTTCATTTAATTATTTACAGTAAAAGGTTTAATATTAGTATTTGAGTATAATTATTCATAAATTGTTTCCTATTTCTATTTTTAAAATTATTTTTATTGCAGTATTTATAAGAATCTACTAAAGTTCTTATATAAACTATAAGAGAAAGGATTGTCAGTTTTCTTAAAAATAAAATAATTCTTTATTAATCTTTGAAAGGGATATAACCTTGGGAGGGGACTTATGTGTGAGTGGTAATTTTTTCATACCATCTTCTTATATTTGATAGAATGATAATTTTGTTTTTTATTTGTATTATATTTTATGCTTACTCTTCTAAAATAAATTTTAAAATGACAGAATTTGCTGCTTAGTTACAGAGGTATAAATGTCTTTCAAGTAAAAAAAAATGTTGGAAATATTAAAATAATAAAATATTGATAGAGAAAAGGAAGAATAAATATTTAATGGAATCAAAAATGTTTCAATCATAAGTTAAGATTTATATTCATTTTTCTTTATTTTTTAGAAAAATAAAAAAAAGGGAATTCATAAATACCATTTAGAAAATTTACTGAATTTCCCAGAATATCCTTGAGCTTTGTTCTGAAATGAAACAGTAATCCCCAAGATAGTAATAAAACTTTTCATATTTCCTAAAAATATTCTGATCTACTTGTAGTACATGCAGCCAAATAGAATTTCTCTTCAATTTCTGAGAGGGAACATAGTTAATAGTTGTAAATCAATTAACATACATGTAAGAGATTTTCATAAATCTTTTTATACACTATTTAGGCTTCTTAAATATGCATGTGTGTGCTATTGAATTATTATGATCTACGTTTGTGAAATAGGAAATTATTTAAATTTCAATGAGTCGCTCCTTTGTATATAGTATCATGCATATATTATCATATTGTTTTAGTAAGTATATTTGGGAAATATTTTATCAATCTGATTCATTATTAACACTCCACTCCATTTTTATAATAGAAATTAATAAATTAACTTTACGTCTATTGTTAGTTTATTGAATAATTTTCTATTCAAATATACTTACATTTTAGGGAAAAAAGAAATCAGCCCGAAAATGTAATCAAAATTAACAAAATTTTTATCTAAAATGTTGCATTTAAAGATAATTTTATTTAAAAATTATTTTTGTATAACATTTTATATTCTAATAGTATATATTTATAGCATGATGTGTTTCTTACTCTAAAGATTGCAATCGTACAAAACACGCAGAGTCATGTTTTGACAAATATTTATTAAATTGCATAATCAATTGCAATGGCAGATAAGAAGGTTTTAAAAATATATGCTTAAAACCATTTGGGTAAATTTATTTTACAATATTTCAACGAAATATATGAATGCTATAAGAATTGTGTGAAATTACTATAAACAATAATTTTTGAATGAGTGATACATGAAATGAATTAGTAATGGGGACAAAATATTGCAATTTTCTTTACAGCAGCTTAAATTGAATATTTAACAAAAATATAACTTTTGTTTAAAGAAATGGTTAAATTGATGTTTTCAAATATGATTTAAGTATATACAATTTAATACATCGATTATATTTTTCAAAAAGCATTATAAAAGATATAATTTACGATGATACAAATGCTTTTATAGAATCTAATATATCCTTTTCAGTCAAACATATAAAACCTGAACCAAATAAAAATAAATAACAGTAGTTGAATATAATGTCTCGCAAGTGCACATTAACCGAATGAAGTTTGAAAGTTCAGTAGAAAAACCATTCAGAAGTAACAGTTTGATTGTGACATAACATATGATCGATGAATTTTGCTGTATATTTTGAAATTCTAGAAAAATATCAACTCAATCCCATTCTAATTTATTCTGTCTTGAGATAATAGTATAAGTTGAATTTGATTATTATTATACGAAATGAGTTTCATTTTATATATGAAATTTATTGCCACAAAATATTCCTTGTTTAATATTACTTTTATCTCTATGTTTGAATATTTTCCATTATATAATATACTTAATTTATTTTAGAAGAGTATTTTTGTAGAAATAAAGTTATTCGTACCATTATTTTTCTGTGTGTGTGTGTCTGAATACTTATTAAATAAGTATTTACAATATTTATAATAAATGTTTTCAGAAATGTATTAAAAGAGGAAATAAGGTAAATCACTTTCATGTTTTGTCCATTAAATAATTTGAAAGTAAAAGTCATTTGAATTATATACATACTCACATATAACTCATGTATAAACTATGCTTCCATAAATTAGCTGTCTGTACTGAAATGTTTCACAATCAAACTGTGAACATCTAGGAATAATTTCCATACATATAACAGTTTTTACACGAAAAAATAAAAATCATTTCTGTTTTAAAAACAATATTTTTGAATTTATTTTATTTATTATTACACGTAATGAGAAAATATTTTATATTTACAGCATGCTTTTAGAAGTAAATACGTAATTTGTTTTCTAAACACAGGAATCCTAAAAGAGATATGAAGGATTGAGAAAAATTTGAATAATAGTTTAAAAAACATCTATCCACACTTCTGAAGTTTTACTTCTATAAATGTAAAAAATTCGTTACATTTATAAGTAATAAATGCAAGACATCAGGATATATTTCATTCACTATTATCTAAGTAGAAAGCGAGCGTATTTAATATTCATAACAGACTCTCAGACTTCTGCGTCTAAAATTCTTTCCCAAACATTAGCAGCGTGAGAAATGTAGAAAAAAAATGAATGCATCTTATATGCATTTTAACTAAAAACTTTAAAAATGAAGAAATGGAATTTTTTTTTATTTCATGTAAATAATAAATGCAGGACATTTACATGGACACCATTAACTATTACTTTTACACAAAAGTATACTTAATATTTCATAAATTAAAAACATGATTTTTAATACTGTAAAGTAAGTGATGAAACATCTTCCAACAACAATGAATAAAACAGACATAGGAATATAAAAATGTTAAATGAAATGTTTAAATGAGAAGGAAATCAATGTTTTGTTCTGCACTTATTTTTTAACGTTTTATTTGAGACATTTTAACCAGATTACATGAATGTGTGGAATTTTCAATAAAACCTTGAAACTTTCTATTGGATTTTTACACTAATTCAGAAGCTTCAAATCAGAAAAATAGAAAAAAAATTTAGCTAATGTCAGAAAATGCAAATTGCCTTATTATGGAGCATAACTAAGAAGACCCAATTTTATTAAGAAGAAATATTTCCATATTTTCACAAATGTTCATTAATACTGAAAATATGTAAGATGTGAAATTATGAATATTCTTATTAAAATTTATGCTTATGGTGGTAGTAAAAAGAGTACAATGTAAAACAAAATAAATAATGCATTATAATTTAAATTAAAAAAATTTGAATTTTTATATACAAATAAAAATGTATCACACAATATATCAATTATATTGCAAATAATTAATAAGCTCATAGTAAAACTATAACACATTCTATTTTATTGTATATTGTTATGATATACAATAAAACAAAATACTTGGCGAGAGACAGGGAAATATCTTGCGTGAAAAAAAAACCTTGTAAGTTTGTGTTGAAACTTTAATGTATGCTCAGAATCCTTTAAATAATATTATTTCATTTTTTTCTCAAAATTGTTTAGTTAACATTTTAAAGAGCAATTATTATTATTTTTAATTTCCAAAGTATCAGCTTATTGTATTATTTTAATCTATAGTGTTCACAAAATAATATTATATAAACATGTTTTTAAGAAATGTAAGAATAATATATTTTTAAACATCGTTTTTCTGTTATTACATGCGCATGAAAATTTTATCTAACTTAAACATTTAACCATTTTATTATTTATCAAACAAACATTATTTCACATTAAAATTCAATTTTACCTCCATATACCTGCATTTCATAAATAAAGCTATTTGAACATGGTATTAAAATGGTCTATTTTTCTTTATTTTAAAATGTAACACATAGTAAAGGAAAATTTAAGTAAGATTTGAATCGCTTAGAAGATTAACATATTTTTCTTTCTTTGATATTTTTGAAAAAACTTTTTATTTTTATTTAATAATAGTTTGCTTAGTTAAACATATACAAGGGAGATGTTTAACTAATAACACCTACCTATGATGAATTTCAGAAACTGATATTTCTATCACGAAAATTTTGCATTTCATTAACTACTAACACAATAACAATGATTTACGTGCCCAATTTTGTACATCCTAAGATTTGATGAATTGCATCATTTATGTGCAAATAAGACAGCTTTGTGTTTTAAATTAAAACCTAACAATTCTTAAATTTTCATCAATATTTCCTTTACATAGGCATAATTTTGATGAATAAATTTTTTTATTCTGCTTTACTTCTCACAGTTATTAGAGAATATTTATCACCACTTTACATGATTACTGAAGTCCAAATATTTTATATACTCCTTATATGTACATTGACATAGATTTATGTGCGTGGGTCAATAATTCTTCTGATTGCTTTTTCCTTGGCTACTACAAATGCTCTACGATTTTCTGTTAAATGCTAATTACAGATAAATATCAGAAAATAAAATATAATAAATAAATCTGAAAATAAGGAAACCTATATTTCTATAAATTTTTCTTGTTTAAATGTTTTTTCTCTGTAAAGTAACTTTTATTTATTACAAATTTTTTGTTTTCTGCCAAAAGTAATAAATAATATAAATTATTATATTTATGAATAAATATTAAATACATTTACATAGTTGATATCTGTAAGCAGATTTGCATAATTCCTTACATAAAAGGAAGAGTGATGTTAAAATGACTAAACTATAAATGAATTATGTCTAAACTGGATTATTTTATGTTTTTTTAACTAACGTATTTGTTTATTATTTAATTACCTTTCATTAAAATACACACGCACAAGCATATCTAATTGTAAAGCAGAGAGAGAGAGAGATTATTATTAAAAAAATTTTCTTTTGTAATTATGTTAACTATGAGAGGATCCCATGATAAATTAAATAGTTAAATATCACTGTTTCCATAAAGGAGTAAATTTCCCTGAAGAGTTATGATGATGTAAAATTAAAACTTATGTGTGTGAATAACGAATTGTGAAAACATTTTTTGTTCATAATGTTATTTTATTGTATTTTTGTCCATAATGTTATTTTATTCCCTGTATTTTATTCATTTCTGTCATTTTATTCATTAATCTTTATTTAATATATGTTTTTCAATATCTGTCACTCTAAAATTGCTTGACATCACTTCACTACTTAGCTATTTTAAAGTATAAATATTAAGAATATATCTTTTTAAATTTAATATCTAAAATGTTAATATGATGATAATAAAGTCATAAATTCTAATCAGTATATGCAACTGATAACATTTAATGTCATAATGTTTAAGTAATATGCAATTAGACACTTGGACTTAAAATTTAATATATTGAACCAATTCTAATATTTGCAATTTAAATATTAATGATTGTGGACTCATAAAATTTATGCAAATTATATTATATTTTTATTTTGACAGTAAAAGAGAATTTATTAAATGCATATCTTTTTTTATGATAGTATTAATAATACCTACATTATTGAGTCGTATTTAAAGTTTAGAGGTCACAATGGATATTCAATTTGAAAGATATTTGAGTTTTGTGCAAATGTCTTTTATTTACTGATAGATAATGTCAAATTTAATTTTATTAATCTGTAGATGTATATTTTAAGAGATATAATTTAAGATTTCGAGCAGAGCAGATATAAAATATATATTCAATAATCAATAAAATATTTACGATCTTTATAATTTTAAATGTTTACTGAATAAATACGCCTAATGTGTGTGTGTCTGTTAAAATGCTTAAAACAAATTAAGAATTTATCAGCAATCATTTATATACCAAATTTTTTATGCTCATATTCTAATCATAATTACATGTTTATGTTCTCTTAATCTATCAATTGTTTTTCTACCATGGGTCTTGAATGCTTAATTACTCACAACTAATTGAATATAAATAATACATTTGATTAATGCAACTGAGCTCTTTAGCATATATTATTTTTATTTCTGTCATGCATAGAAAATGTAATTTTATTAGCAAGAGGTAAAATAACTAAAAACAATGATTGATTTTTAGTACATGAAATGAACTAATAAATAAGTAGAGATGGAAATATAATTTATGCATTTATCAGTTTTTCATTTTTATGTAAAAAAGGTAATTAATGCAGTATTCATGTGTAAAATATTTCATAAAACATTTATTTGATATTTACTAATTAACAAAAAATCTGCTTCATTTCTTAATTTGATTGCTTATAAATTCATTAGAAAAATCCACTTACTGTTTATCAAATTTGGATAAACAGTAAGTGGATTTTTCTATTTATATATAAGTAATATTGTGTGATTTGATTCTAATTCAATAAAGATCGCAATTAGTTAATCACAAAACAGATGTCATTTGATTAAATTTTCTACAAAAACTTATCAGTATTTGAATGTAAGATTGTAAACGCAAATGTATTGTGTTTTTCTTAATAAAAAAAAATTATATCATATTTCTCTTAAAACTTGTGTAAGCTATATAAAAGTTTATCCAAATTTATTTTCATATTTATTGCTTTTATATGTCAATAAAAGAGCAATTAGTTATTAGAGGGGAAAAATTATACATATAAATGTGGAGCACATTTAAATGAAATAAATCTTCGTCATTAAAAAAATCTGTTTTTTTTTTTTTTTTTTTTTTAATATTTATTTCTTTACAGTGATAAAAATAAGTATATTTTGTGCAGAATACATTTCTTTATTATTGTTCAAACTGAATGGATTTACTGAGTTAATATAAAAATGTTGAATGATATATTTAATTAAAATAAATAAAATAAAATAATTAAAACCCAATAAAAATTTAACTTTTTGGAAAAAAGATGTATCGAAAAGTAGGCAATAAAATTCTTATTTAAAGCTTTTCTTTAGCTCCGTATGACAGTTAAAAGAAACATGCATGCTAAACCTAATATTCAGTTTACACATATGAAATAATTTTCCAATAAGCATGTGAATTACAAATATATAAACATTATCTTAGTTAAAATATTGAAGAACAGATCACATTTTTGCATTCACATAATTTTACAGGGAAAAAACGTATATTTTTTCTCTAGTGTATTTCTCACGTATAAATAAATATTTCAATAAAGTTATCATTTTTTCTTACATCACTTTCTCTTTCTTTGCTCCAATTGCTTAAAATAATGGTAGAATCATAATTATTAGAGATATTCGTCAAATATTCACATCAAATATACATATTTCTGAGTACTGTAGCTCAATTTTATAGACCTAATAATAAAGATAAAATGACATTTAAAATAATTACACATTACTTAATTTGGATGTTTATTTGATCCGATATATTAACGAATCTCCCTTTAAAAATTTTTATTAATCCTAATTTTTGATTGACTTCATTAAATAACAATTATGTTAACATGATTTTGGAATAAATCTAATTGATCTCAAGATGTATTCTATACATAATTAATTTATTCTAAACATTACACATCATTAATAGATAAAAATTTACAAAAACGTAGGTTTCATAATTTTTTTTATTTGTCATAAAATTATTTTGGGCACTATAATGCATATAATTTAGATTTCAATCTATTGCTATCTTTATTTGTTTGAAGCTTTTTTCGAAACCATTACGTAAATATTATGATAGAGATATTTAAGATGTTAAACCAATAAATATTACAATAATGCATTAACATTTATTTAATATTAGTTTGCATGACGAAGAACCTCATTCTGAAGAATAAAATCACAATATTAAGTAGATTTGACTTTAATATACTTTACTAAATAGGAAATAGGATAAGAGATCCATTAATTTAAAGTACTATATCGAAAATTATAATTTCAGACTCTTGCGGATATAGTTTTGATTTTCAGAATAGTTTTCATTATCTCTACCACGAAAGATTTAATTATCAGTACACGCAAGTCCATGTAGATCATTTCAAAACAATACTTTAAGATTCATTTATTGTTATTCACCCTTCAAATGTCGTGATTTTGATTAAAAATAATGAGCAAAAATATTATTTATAAAATTAAGGGAAATTCAGATGGATTTTCATATGTATGCTGACAGAATTAAACAAAATGAAAGAAATATAAGACTGGTCTTAAAAACGGATTTTATAGTTCATTTGTCGTTTTTAAATATTTTTAATAATATATACCAGTCTTTATCTCTTCCCTAAATATCCCAAATAGAAATCTTACACTCCAAATATTCAATCAATTGAAATAAACATTTTTGATGTAATTTTTCCAGCAGTAAGCAGGAAACACAATTCTTATTTTCAAAAGATAAAGAAACAAAAGAATAAATAGTACATATAAAACATTAGAAAGTACATTTTCAGGAAAGAAATTACACTTCCAATATTTAGCATAAGGGAAAAAGAAATTTACCAGAAAGTAATACTCCCTAGTATATACAAGAGACTATATATTAAAAAAATTAAAAATCAAAAACTATACTCCTTTTTTCTTAAAATTAACATTTTTACAGATATTTAGAAAACATGCAAAAATGGCGTAGTGAATAATGAATTCAATGGAATACAATTTAAAGAGAAAATACAGTTGTTAATTACAGTTAGTGAACAATGTCTGTCTTAGTAAAAATATATTCAAGGATAAACAACCTTTTTAACAGTTACATGACATTCTTTTCAAAAGAAAACCTATCCAAACAACTATAAGAATGCTTAAACTTTTATCAGTTTTCTTAAGCTTTAATATTTAACTTAAAAACTTTTCAATTTTTTTTTAAATAACAGATTAAATTGATAGACAAAAGACCATTAAAGTACAGGGAGACATAAAATAACAAATATAATTGGTAAATTCACATTTGGAATAAATTTTCAAAGATAAATGATCATAAATTCATAAATTTTTATAACATTGTCATATTAAATCTTATTTCAACATCTTAAAAATAGATCAATAAATAGAGAAATAAAATAAGGTATGTATATTCAAAAGTGTTCATGATTTTACATTGGCGTTTGGCAGACATACTGACAACAGCTATAAAAATGAGCCTCATTAAAAATAATTCATTTCCCTCTTATTTTTTAAGTTTATTAATGTTGGGGAATTTTCCTAAAAACCTATTAAAATATTAATTCAATATTACAGATTGGATCACATTAACTTAAGGCAAACCAATGGCAAATCCATTTGCTTACTATCTTTTTGAGAATTTATTGAAAGTTGTAGAATAACATTCTAACATATAACAGTTCATAGCAAAAGTTCAACTGAAAAATGTCAGTATTTTTAAGCTTAACTTTTAACAATTTTTAGCTTCATTAAAAATTGTTTTATATAATTATAATATTTATATAAAAAATAATTCTCAAATAATACATACAGGAACCAATTAAAAATGTAATGATTCATAGACCAATCAAAAGCATTTCGTAAGCTGTAAAAATTGATTCTGTACAACTTATTACGAGGGTTACTTTGAAATTTTTGAGATGAGTGCAGATGAGAATTTACAAAATGAAAATAATGGTTTGATTTTAAAATATAAAGTATTTTAACACAGAAGAGGATTTTTTACTGACTGACTTCAGCTTGTTTAGCGTAGAATACATTTTAAACAGAAGAGAAATTCGAGTTGACGCGAAAACATTTTCGCGCTATGATTTTCTACAATTTTAAAGCAGGATTAAATCAAGAAGAATGCGTTCAACGGTTGCAATTAGCATTTGGTGATGAATATGCAGCTCATGGGACTGTATTCAGATTGTTTAGATTATTTAGAAAAGGTCGCAATTTTTTTTCAGGATGAAAAACACACAAGAAGGCCGCCGTCGGCAGTAATCCCGGATAATGTGTCTGCCATATGAAAAATGTTAATAAATTATAATCGTTGTACCTATCAAATGATACAGATAGAACTTAACATTGGATCCGCAGCCATACACAAAATCATTTATGGAGAATTACATATGAAAAAGTAGTTTGCCGTTGGTTTCCCCATAATCCAACTGAGCACCAAAAAGAGGAGCATGTCAGAATCAGTAAAGAAACTCTTATATTGCTAAATGATGTTGGCCACTGCATCATTTCTAACATTGTAATAGGTGATGCAACGTAAATATCATTTTTTGACGTTCCAACACGTCAAGAAAGCAAAGTATGAGTCTTCGAAGATGATCCTATGCCGACAATGCTGAAAAAAAACACGCACTGAAAAAAGTGATGTATGCCGTTTTCTTCAGAAGTAGGAAATTGGTCAAAGCCATCAAGTTAGAAGGACAGAAGACAGTAGCAGTAAACTGGTATACCACTAAATGTCTTCCAGAAATTCAACAAGAACTAAATGTTAGGGGACTAATGCTTCACAATGGCAATGCAGCTTCACTTACAGACGGATTAACAGATGAGTTTCATAAACAAAAACAAACTAAAGTGATCGAAAATCCTTCGTATTCACCTGATCTATCAGTGTGTGACTTTTGGTTATTCTTTTATCTAAAAAAGAACTTATGTGGACGTCGTTTTCATTCAGAAGAAGAGATTGATGTGGCTATAATTGCATTTTTCTCATCTATTCCAAGAAATAAATGGCTTGAGGCATTTAATTTGTGGAAAATTCGTCTACGAAAGTGCATTGATGCTGTAGGATACTACTTTGAACACACCGAAAATTTTATAAGTATAACTTTAAAAACCTAGTTATATCTCAAATATTTCAGAGTGACCCTCGTATAAATTAAAATTATTCCAACCCACAAATAAAAAAAATCCTCTTGTTTAAATATTATGATTTATTAAGCAACGATTCTAATTATGAATGAATAAATAAATATTGCATCCACAATTTATTTTTAATCTCACAATTCAAAGAGACTTTATTGATTTAAATACATATTTGAACCAAAATTCTTAGAACAATGAGTTATAAATTATTGAATGCTCATTATCACGTGTTTCACTACATCGTTTTAGGCAATACAACCTCAGGAATAATTTGATGTGCATACTAAAAATTACATCTGGATAAGTTAAAGAATTTCTCAGCTACCACGTGTAAAATTGTCCTCAATTCAAAAATATCGTTTATTATTTGAAGGAAAATTTTGTTATAAGTTACAAAGAAAATAACCTTAAAATTAAAAGTCAAAGTTATGAATATATTCTAATTTTATATCAAGTTTTTTTTTTTTTTTAATGCTTATAACTTTTTTTCAGGTATAACCAATTACAGAACGTTATAAAATTACAATTTTAATATATGATGTAATCAAAATTCAATTAATATATTTTCCATGATAACATTTTGTTTTACCATGTAAATTTCTATCTTTATTTTCAAAAATGATGCATAGTAATCAAAATAAATTTTATTTTTAAGTTCGAAATGTAGCATTTTCTTTTATCTAAACATAAAAAGTTTCAACGAATCATACATGACTGTTAAATCTATATGCAAAATACATTAAAATCATCTGAAATTAACTTCAAAATTCTTACATAACCATTTTAATATGTTTGTAATCAATATATAGTATTATGACTGATATGAGAAATAAAATTTCACTAATTAATAATATACAAATGTAATGGTCTAAGAATTTTATTCTAAGAACTACATGCTTATAAATTATCTATGAATTTCTATATGAATTACTAACTTTTATTGTTCCTTTTTATAGGTAAAACATTGCAATTATATGAAATTTACTAGTTCATTTAGCTGAATAAATAAGGTATGATTAAGAAATTAAATTCTCTTGTTTATGCCGACTAAATGTTTGAAAAATGTAATATATTCAAACATTATAAATTCAGGGTAGTATATAAATAAATACATTTATTTCTTAAGAAAATGTTTTCTGCATGCTTAAATTTAATATTTTTCTTGACTAATTATCTATTTTTCAAAGACAATTGAAAAAAAGTAGCCACATCGTTGTTCAAATGCGTTTCTCAGTGAGATCAAATTAACAGTCAGCTCTTGAAATTAT
>CM057814.1:110202388-110384888 GCA_030067965.1 Latrodectus elegans | reverse complement strand
ACTCTTTTAACTTTATAAAACTTAAATGCTATGAAAAGTAAAATATATTTATTATACTTTTAGAAATAAATGCTGAATTTATGTGGAAAAATTATCTCTTTTTTATCAGCATTGTGTTGATACACCTAAAATATTTTTTAAAAATCAGTGACAACTAATTAAATTGTGGATACTTATTTACATTTGCCTATGATGTAATTTATTATCACTTGAAAAATAAACAAAATTTGAATACAAACATGACAAAATGAAAGGTAAAATAATTTCAGAAACAATGCAACTTACTGCAGATCAAACACATTGTGTTCATTTGTACACAAACATCCAATCTTGAATACAACATTTTCATCGAAATTGTGTATACTCTGAAAAGTAGATAAATATTTAATCTTGAAGTTAAATTTAAGCAGTTTAATCGTTTTTTGAAATAAGGTAGACTAAGAAGGAAAAAAGGAAATACATATGAATAAAAGTTTTTCATTAACATATGTGGAAACATAAGTATCATCATTAACATAAGTTGATTGTATAAGTTGAGGTTTTGTCATTTCCATAGCTTCATTCACTTTAAGGTATTTATTTAAACACAACTTATAATATTTTTTATTTACTTTTTTGCTAATTAAATTCAAATGCTTAAACTTTACAAGATTTGTTTATAAATATAAAGCATAATAGTCGTGTTTTGATATATTTAATAAGCATATTTTTTCTCGAAAATATTTAGAGATATATATTTTTATAATTTATGTAATTACATGATTTTTTTATAAGTATAAAGAAAACAATTACAATTATAGAATAAAATAAAGTATATGCACCATTTCATCTAACAAATTAATGGAAACATAGCAACAAAACATAGTTCTCTGAAATCCATTCCCTATTCACATTCTGGTAGACAGCCATACTGATATCACTTAAATATATAATAAAATATCTTGCTTAAGAGTAGAAATTTATAACTTCTAGCTGAATTCAAAAATATTTTTAACATTCATTTAAGTTAATTAGTTTGATTTTAATTTTAAGTACTTTAGTATAAAATCGAATAAGATCTTAAGAATCAATTACTCACTATTCCTTATTAGGAATTCTTAGACTTCAATGTCACCCCAATATTTTCAATTTAACTTCCGATTACGTAAGATTTTATTCTTTATAAATAATTAAAGATAAGATTAAGCTAGTCTTCCCTTTCAGTGATTTATCACAGGTTGCTCATACGACCAACAAGTAACTGTTTAATACACTACTGTGCAAAATGAAAGCAACAGATGTATTTTTTGCTATATTTCCCAGAGAAATCATCTGAGACACATGGTATTCAAGAATGTGAGATGATTGATGAATAAATGGTATGGAAGAATAGTTGCAGAAAATTAAAATAATATGCAGAATTTGCAATCAAACAAAGCATTTTTATTGAACACATAATATCGTTACTTGGGATTATCTGTTGAATAAAAAGAAAAAAATTCAGATATTCCTTACGGGATGTGCATTCCTCTTACTGCAGTGATTATATTGCTTTTTATACACAACAACAAATTTTTTTTTAAATTTTGTGAAGTAAGATAACCTGTTTCTCAATCAGAATCTCTTTCAGTTTTCTTTTAATTACTGTGTGTCCTCCAGAGGATGTAATTGAGCATCAAGGCACAACAAAGATTTAAACTAAGGGAATACGCTTGCGAATCCATTCCAGTGATATATTCCTTTTCCAATGGCAGTTGAACAGCAGGAATTTTGAATGGTCTTTCATTGTCATCCATAAAAAGCAATGTCTGCTCTAGTGCCACATCGGAATAGGTGCACACTGGGAAAGATAACAACCTTACATCAGGCATTCAAATCCTTACACATCACATCCATGCATCTCCCTTTACAAAACCTGTATAAAATGTGGAGCTCAGTCTGCTTCATCAGGGTATTATCCATACCACAACAACAGCTTTATTTTTACTGCAGATTTATTTTCTTTTAATATTACAGAGATGTAATCATCCTCATTCTAAATCAAGTGGCAATGAGAATCAATTGTGGCACTGAACGATTCTCATTCATATAGAAGATACGATTACATTGATAATTGCCCAGTTTTTATGCGCCTTGTACCACATTAAAAATGGTGAATGTGTCAAACTTTGAAAATGAATCAGAGCTGAGGCTGGTGAAGAATAGACTACCTTTGTTCCTTTGAGAAAGCGCGTGGATAAACAAAGCCACGACATTTGTTGCCATCTTGCTGTAATTCAATTGTGAGAAATGACGCTTGCTGACTTATTTCATTCTATTTTTGACTACAAAATAATTTATGTGTAATATATTGCAATCGTTTTCTTGAGGTGGACACCACCAATCACAATTACAATGGTGCAAAAGTACACTTTCTTGATTCCGACAAAATTAGCTACATAAGTCACACAACACTACTCCTTCAATTCTCCAATCAATCTTCAATATGTGAAATCGTTTTGGGGATTTGATAAGTCCATACTTCACGAACGAGCTCATTGCTGTACTTGCAACGAATGGATTTATCTGCGTCATCGTAATCTTGGCTCAAAAATTTCTTGAGTTGCTCATGCCAACCACATTTACGCTCACGTCACCTATGAAAAATTTATGTTCGCATTCGCAGACATTTAGTATTTCTATTGAACTAAAAGTCCATTGCATTAATTACAAGGACCCGTTTTCTGCTGTGGCAAAGATAAAGGAGAATTTACTTCATTAATTAAGTTTTTCATACCACTTTACATTTATTAGAGCATTTTCATACTCTTGTAAATTTCGTTACAGTATAGAAAATGTAAAGTACGATCAAATGTCTGCAACTTCAGCATCATTTCAAATTCAGCGTTAGAATATTCAAAAAAAGATTTCTTACTGTTTATATTTAAAATGAGTTATTTACAGAATATATGTAAATATAGCTAAAAAACAATATTTTTAATGTTTTCAAATATATTACTTTTTGTATTTAAAATATTTAAAGAAATCCTTCCGAAATATCTAAAGATATTTGAAAAAAATATTTGGGGATTTTGCTTTATTCTAATAATTAATTGAACCCAAAAAGGCTGGAAATATAGTTAACGGAACTAGCATCAATTGCGTATTATACATAATAACATTTACTTCAGATTGTAGTATTTTTAAATCAATCTTCACTTGTATCTAATGAAACTGAATATTTTAATATACATATTTCTAATACATTATGTTCACTCATTTTATGCAGATTTTTTTTTCCTCAAATTATTTTATTTTACGGTATCATTTATAATAATGTAAAAAAATAAGTATAATATTAGATAGTTCAAAATTAAAACGTAATAGTAAGAAAACAAGATGATATTTGTATTAAAAAGTAAAATATGTAAAATAAAATAGCATTTACCATTTTTTTCTAATAAATAGTTAGAGGCATAACACAAATAAACATACATTCATATATATATATATATATATATATATATATATATATATATATATATATATATATATATTAATTTTAACTAAACTAAAAAATAATCTCATGTGTAACAAAACTAACTGTACTGAAAGTGAGAAAAATAAAAAGGATAAACATATATGTTTTATATTTATTGGATATTTTAAATTTCTACCAAAACTTCATGATAAAAACACAAATGCTTTTGTAACTATTGAACCAAATTATGAAACATGTAAATTTATAATTTTGGATTAATCTAGAAATTTTAATTTCTTCTGACTACTGCTAAAATATTTGAGCTCATGCAATGCTATTCTTATTCTTCTATAGAAATATTAATTTTATTTCACTAAAGTAATAATAGTAATGTCAAATCAAAAATAAATAATAGATGCGGATTTCAAAACATTATAAATTCATAAATTGGTAACATAGTACTTCCAAGCAAAATGTCTGAAGCCATTTTGACCTTTTTCACTTGTACATTTTCCTGTTAAATACATTTGAATTTTCTTTTCATCATCACTTAAAACTAATAGTTTAACATTAAATAAAACGTTTAACATTTTATCTTGTCTTTTGAAGAGATCCGTTTTAAGTCCATACTAAGGATATAATTCATGTATATCTAAAATATACCTCACTTAATGTCAGAATTTCAAAATTCATATTTAAATTTATTAGGTTATTAGTTTATTTAAATTTATCCAATGGTATTTATTTTACATATTTCTGTAAAATATTTTTTATCATTCTGAAATTTAGCAAATAAAGTGTATTGTGATTTTTACTTGAGAAACTGATCAAAAAATTATTTTTATATATTTTTAGCCTTTATCTTTTTAATCAGTTTTATTAATAAATTTACCATGCATTACATATCGTAAACTTAAATTTTTCAATGTAATTCATTTCATATAATATATTTATTAATCTGAGACCTAAATCGTTTCAATAAAAGAAGATTTCTTCCACATTTTGTTTAACATGTGATGTAAAAGGACAAAGAAAATATTTCTTGTTTATTTTATATAATGTTTATAATTTTTTCCTTAAATATTATACTGTAAATTTTTACAAGAAAATTAAGTAGTATTGAAATTAATTCTGAACAATATTATCTACATACAGTTAATAAACATATTATCAATATGCATATAGTCTTTTGAATGTACTGTGATAAATCATTTTACTCTAATTGTATTAGATATTTATCTCCCTAAATTCAAAAATATGCTATTAAAACTGTTAAAACATAATTTTCAGTTTATTTAAATGTTCTCAAATAGTTTATGATATAGTCTGTTTAAAGTTTTAAAGTAGTTAATAGTTTTTACACAAGTGCTTTCTTAATTTATTTAAATCAATTCAATATTCATCTGCAAACCTTTTGATTTCACATTAAGTATTCTTTATACTACCCTTTTATAAACTTCCTTACAAATTAAAGATGCTCATTATAACATAAAATATACATAATTTACTTTATTTATTAATATCATTTAAAAATTTATTTGCTTATAAGTTGAAACATTCTAAACATTAATAAGAATCATATGTAGATTTTGTGGTTGATAATATGAGTACACAGGAAAATTTTTAAATAGGTTAAAGGGAAACTTAAAATGTAAGAGAGGTGATGTCAATATTGTAAAAATAAAAAGTTCTTAGTGAAAAATTATAATTAATTTAGGCAAAATAGTTGGGGGAAGAAAGAAAATGATTAGAAAATAATCTGTTAAGTTTTTCACATATTAATTTATATCAAAATGATTTCCAAATAAATGCGAACATTTTAAAAGTAAAATAATTGTAGAATAAATGCAAAAAAAAAATCTACATTTTATTTTTTATTTGGACAAAATAAAGAATAAATTACAGATTCTTTGATCTTGGTATATATATATTGTATTAATCTTATAGTTTAAAATTCTGAAAGAAATAATCCAACGGTAAAGGGCAAAGGCGGTAGCAATGGTGAAAATTTTCAGCAGTAAATAACAAAAAAGTAAATTGGTTTATTCTACTAGAAATGCTAAAGAACAGTATTCTTTTATAAGTGAATGTTTATTGATTTATTTCCTTTTAAAGTAGATAAAAAGTATAAAAAACAAACAGATCAATGGACAAAGTAATTATTTGGTTTGTGAACATACCCTTTTCTAATAGTTTAAGAAGCAGTGATTGATAAATTTTGGTTTATTTTTGAACGTTAGTTTACCTGATAATTTATTTAATAAAAATTATATAAACTTTTAAAATGCATAAAAAATATTTAAGGTAAAAATAAAAATTATTTGATTAAATAAATATTTTCTTATATATTGTAAGACTTAATTCCATTTAAACTTTCATATACTTATTTTTTAAAAATCAGAAATTTACACTATTCAAATTTATAAAGAAGAGTCCCCTTCTCAAATACAAACTTCTGCATGAAATCTCTGTTTGACATAGTTAGTTACAAGGCACTTAATTGTATTTTGTCTAATGTCAATATTGGAAATAATCTTGGTTCCTAAAAACTTTTAAACAAAATATTTATTTCAGTGTAAGATAATAAAAATAAACTATTACTTTATATTCTAAATTTTTTTATCAAAATTATGAAAGGGTAATATGTATTTTATTCAAATTATTTTGCTACTGGTATATTTTAATCATAGAATATGTACTATTAAAATATTTATCTATAACAATTGAAAGATATAAAATACTCTCCTGTGTACTTCACGCAAAATTAGATATCCACTAGTTTTCTGCTAAAATATTCAAATTTATTTTGTAATACAATGTGATAAGAGACTTAAGGTTTTTATGACAAAAAGGACACAAATCATTACATAAGTTTACCAGTTACACTGTAAAAAATTTACGAGTTGTTCTTTATCAAATCAAGAAATGTTTTATGCCATGCATTATATGAATAAAATATTCTTTTATAAATATAAATAAAAAATCAAATTTTTTTATCGTATACAATTTCATATAACTTTATGAACTGATTTTCTTAAAGACGTTCAATAACTACATTTACTCCACAATGTTAATTTTAAGGAAATACAATTGATTATTTAATTACTAATAATTAAACCTTAATGAGGCTGATAATGATAAGGGATGATATGTGTCTCCTTTTAAAATAAGTAAAGAAGTGGAAAAATAATTAACTTTTGATATTTAATGATTTTGATATTATTTCATATCGTGATATTTTCGCAGCATTCACTTTTGATATGAATGCACTATTTTTTATTAGCGTATCAGCACATGTAAATATAAGTTTACATTGTTTTAAGAGTTTTAAGTATGAAGGCGATTATGTATGTGAAAGAAAAAACAAAAAGTTTTGTTTTTCATCACTTTCGATATTATGTCGTTTCTTACACATGTATTACTTATTCAGATTTAAGGGTATAGTTGCATCAAATATGATAATATAATTTATAATTTTAAAATTAATAACTTTTCACTTGTACACAAATATAAATTTTTAAATCAAATATTTGAATTATGCTGATGTGCTGATTAAACGAAATAAAATAAAGTTGTTACATTTCCGATTTGAAATTATTTTCTGTGTGGTACTATAGTTAAAAGTATTTTTATTCAATATGGTTTTATTCACATTATAAAAAATATATATGTATATAGTTTAAACATTTATTTCATCTTATTAATGTCATTTGTTTGAGATTATGTATAACTATAAGTGATAATAAATAGTAATTTTTTCACCTGAAAGACGCATTGATTTTAAATTAACTAATAGGTAATCACACGGAAAATTAAATTTCGTAAAATTTAATAAACTATATTTATTTTCTTATATTAAAATTAAACATAATATTGTAATTCTTTTATATAAAAACTCTTGATGTGCATTTTTAGGATACAATTTATGGAATTACGAGGAATATAAAATTCAAAAGTATATTCATGAAAACGTGATCAGTTTTAGAAAATATTCATAACAATGCTCATAATATAATTTTAAAACAGTTGCCCCTAAACTATTCATGATAGTATTTAAATAAATATAAATTCCATTAAAAATTACATTTTTATTTCATTTAAAAATTTTACTTCATTTTTAACGAAGTTAAGGAAATTCAATTTGTTCTTATGTAATTAGATACTTTAAAAATATATTTCAATGAAAAATATCATATGCATGAATAAAACATGTGTGTTACATTTTTACTAACTTTTTGAATGGACATAGATAAAGAATCTAAGAAGTTCATATTATTTTTTTTACTTTTGTTGCTTAAAATTAAAAATATCTTTTGTGCGTGAGCAAAAATATTTTATTCAAATTTTCTCACCTATTAATTTTATTCACCTATTAAATGTTCAAAAATATTAGGGTTACAATAGATCTAAAATGTCCTGTCATAATATCAAACAAACTAAATTTGGTTAGAATATTTAATTGAAAATTGTTTACATGATGTTTAAATGATATAAATCTATATAATTTATCTTCTATATAATCTATAAGTATATCTTCTTTTTCATTCATAACTGAAGCTTTCTCATTTAACTTAATCTCTTGTAGGATAGGGTTGAGTACCGAAAAATCATTTCTTCTGGATGAACAAGTTAAAATATAATTAAATTGTAATACATTAATTCTTATTATTTATCCCAACAATTATCTTAATCTATGTAGTTTTGTCAAATCTAAATATATAAGAATAAGTAGGGAAATTAACACATTCTGTTTTTCTTCATTTTAAATCAAAGTAAAATAGGAAACTTTAAGTAATCACAAAATTATAGTAATATGATTTACTAAAGTACTCTATATTTATAATTCCTGAAATCAAAATATTGTACACATATTTAATATTTTTTGATATTTTAAGATATTATCCATCTCTACTTTATTGCTTTAATTTTAAAATGGGACATTAATTTACTTATTTTTCATAATCATATAATATAATATTTTTCAAATTTTTTTTAAAATATATGTATACAAAACAAAAATGTAAATTACAAATACATTTTCTAGCTATTTATATGACAGAGTATTTCAGTCACAAACAAATGTCTATGCTTGACTACAAATGACGCATTTTGTAGTCTCAGGATTGTTGCAATAACTTAAAGCCTTAGGAATGAGGTCATTTCTACTATATGATGTCACCAACATCGGATGCTAAGTTGTACAATGTAGCCTAAAACGATCAATGGTGCAGTGGTTAGCCTCAATAGCTTCGAAGAAGTAGGTCCAAATTTCGAGTCTGGGTTCGGGTATGGATGTTCATTTCTCTCTCTGGGTATGTGTTTCATTATCCCTTCACATTCTGGCGATGATTGCTCACCCACTGTATAAGGTGTCATCACATTCGGCCTGATATAACGCTGTTAGGTATATCCTAATTACAGTAGGACATTGGAAAAAAAGTGAAATGCCAGATTTACAGCATTGAAAAATCACTCAAAGGAACCGAATGGCTTAAATTTATTTAGAAAAATAGATACGAAAATGTTATGATTTTCTTAAAATGCATTTATAGAATTTCAAGAATCTTAAACAAGAAAATTAAAACAAGATGCTGAGAACTATGGTTCAATAATTATATAGAATGGAATTATTTTCAAAATAGAAATAACTCCTGTGTGTGCTTGGCATCACACTTAAAATCACAAATTAAGCTTTGAATACAGGTTCTAGATAGTTTTTTTATTTTAGATAAACGATCGTTTTTACAATCTGAATATCTAGGAATATATTTCTGTTTCTAACTTAAAGATACTTAATCAATTAAAAAAAAACAATATTAAATTTCCTGCTTTCCTAATTTAAGAACAAATTTAGTTTAGATTATCTAATTTATTAAATTAAGTTTAGATTATGTATTTCATTATTCCAAATTAAATTGAGACTAAAAGCTCTTGTTTATAGATGTCTCCATTAATATTATAACATAATTTTATAATTGTACTTTTAGTTAAAATCTGGAATTCATATTTATTGATTCTTAAAACAATATTTTTCCATCTTTCACATCAAAGATATCACAATTCAATAACAATTTTCTTTATCTTAAAAATATTAACTCAATGGATTTATATATATATATATATATATATATATATATATATATATATATATATATATATATATATATATATATATATATATATATATATATATATAATATTTCTTGCTGGTTTCTATTTTCCCATAAGTTTTTTATTTTATTTTAATTATACTAAAAAACTTAAAGGCACATATTTTATCATCATAATAATTTTTTTTATCTTCTGCAGATTTTATCAACGCATATTTATATTTTTCACTCTTATTACATGTCATACATCGATTATTATATTGAAGATACGTTTAATTATAAATGCCTTCTTTATAAGAGTTATGAATACAATAATATAAATTTTTAAACATTCATTGCTGATAAATTAATATCTTAAACTTTATAAAATCATTAATTAAGAAAATTAGTTTCTTACTTAAGTTAATTACTTTTTAAAGTATTGTCTAAAATATTTTTGATTTACTAATACATGGATGAAAGCTTAAAATTGATAAATGCGAACAATTAGGAATCCTCATAATTACACAAAATATTTAATGTTCCTCAATTAACGTTTCCCTCCATGGTAAATAGTTTAAAGCTGAAATCACTTAGTGATTTAGGAAATATTTCAAAATTTTCTTGCAAAACTGGATTGCACTAATTTCTATTCTTTAATATTTTAATATACTTATTTGACACCAAGCGATGTAATGATATTTCAATATTCCTCAAGCAGTTAACTATTGTAAAAGTAAATATGACAGTGAATTATAAGAACTTTATAAAAAAATATTAAAATCAAATGGCAGATTGATTCATTTAATAAAATTTGTTGTGTAACTTTTATTGCTATACACATCATATATTCATTAACATGTTTCGTGTCAAAAAGCATTATTTTTTTGTTTTTAAACTCTAAATTTATTTTATAAATGTTCACATCTTTAACAACTTTTAAACTAAGTAATATGTCATTTTTAAACTCAAATTATTAATCTAAATGAATGCTCATTTCTGGACATAAAACATCTGCTGCAGAATTTCAAAGTCATTTTCTTATTGAGGTATTCGCTATATAAATGAAATTCTGTCAAAAAGTGATTTTATGAGTAATGGATAGATATCACTACATTTAAATTTATATTATAAATGTATAGATATATGAGATACATTTAAGTCAAAAATTTAGTTTCTCATAAAACATAACTTAAATATGATTTGCTATTTTTTTTATTTAGAGGGAACATTATAGATTTTCATCCAATATTTGAAATATATTTTAATGAAAATTTGTATCTTTAAATCAATTATGAACAAAATGTCAATACATTCAACATAATTGCATACATTTTACAATTTGTTTTCAAACGTATTTACTAATTTAATAAAATATACCATATAGAGTCCAAACAATTGATAATTACTTTAAAATATACAAAATATTTCATATTAAATTAAGCGACATCTTTCATTATTTGTGATTAATGTTATTGGTATTCAAATTTTTATTTATTATCTTATCGTGTTAGATTTTAACAAAAACATTTAAATGAATGTAACACAAAAACATTTATTTATAGTTCACAATAAAACAGAAAACAGCAAGCCAAAAATGAAACATTATTAAAATTCAACAAAAATATATTCAGATTATAAAATGTAAAAAAAGTTATATTAATCAAATTAATAATATAATTACACCAAATTTTTTGGAAATTCAGAAAAAACATTTTTTACAGAATGAAAGTTTAAGCATTGAAATATTTTATTTTCAGTCCTTCTAAATAAAATATCTTATATAGTTTCAAAAATGTAATATATTTTGATATATATTTTAGCTATTTAACAGTGTCTTTATAAGTTAAATTTTTTTACCATAGCATAAAATTTAATGTAATTTAATATCTCTATTCGTATTACGTTTTCTCCTAAAGTGCCTAAGAAATTATAGTCAGTTCTCAATGCAATGCTTTGTGCATTTAGTTGATTAAATCTAAAAACAATGAAGATATTACTAAACTAATTAAATCAACATTCTTTTTTACAGCACTAACTACAGTTTATATGATTTTGTAGTTTTACAGTTGTAAGTAAAACTACAAAATCATATAAAAACAGCTATATCTCAAGATATCATTTCTCTAGATTATTATTGATCAATGTTCGTGGACCCACATCTTTCCAAGAATTAAAAACAGTCAATGACCATGTGTGGGCTACATTTCATTGGGCTTTCCGAAAATCAATCCCCTTAGAAAATGATGCTCATTGGGATATTTCACTCGCGGATGCTTCTAATACAGCTTAACCACAGCTAATACGTACACTATTTTCCATCATAATAACTGCATGTTTCACGGTTAATCTAAAGTATCTTTGGGGAAAATATAAATACTATATGAGTGAAGACACTTTACATCGCATGCGTAGAATAAATGATAATCCCAACTTTCAGTTTACATAAATTATATACAATGAAGAGATGTATGTTTGTCAAGAAATCACTGACAAAATTAGGAATCATTGATCCAGATACATCTGATAATGAAATTTTCGATCGTGATATACAATGAGAAACGCACTTCGATGTTAATGAATTACAGCCATTTGTTCTAATTAATTAGCCAAAATCGTTATTAAAACAACGAACAGCATATGACGCAATTATAAATACAATATCTGACAAGAGTTGTAGTTTATATTTCTTTGATGCAGCTGGAGACACTGTCAAAACTTTTACTATTTCCATTATTTTGGCCATTAGAAGATCAGAAAAGGATCATGGACTTGTTTTTGCATCATCTAGTATAGCATTAACTTTTTTAAACGGTGGTCGAACAGCACATTGAGCATTGAAATTGTCATTAAATATGCAGATAATAAAAAATCCAGCATGCAATATTAGCAAATATTCTGAGATGGGAAATCTACTAATTGCATGCCAGCTTATAATATGTGATGAATGCACGATGGCACACAAGAAATTATTGGAAGCACTCAATCGCACATTAAAAGATTTGAGAGAAAATGAACAGCTCTTTGGTAGTGCACTCATTTTGCCAGCTGGGGCTTTTCGACAAACTCCATTGTACCACATTCAGCACCTGCAGATGAATTGAATGCATGTCACAAATCATCAGTGATATGGCGGTATGTGAAAATATTTTTAAAGATCAAAATGCTTTTTTAATTACATCAAGATGAATATTCTGAAATATTTGTAAAAAATTGTCAAATATTATAAATGGTAAAATGGAAATGGACGAATACACACATCGTATAACATTACCAGAAAACTTTTGATACATTGATGAAGTGCAGAAATTTTCAAATAACTTTTTTATTTTATTGCAACATTCAAATAGCAAAATCCCCTGATGGATTGATTGCCAAAGTTTTTCCATGTTTATCACAGTACTATAAAATTAATCAATGGGTTAGTGAGCGTGTTATATTGGCAGCCAAAAATATTGGTGTGAATTTAATAAATTGGACAATTCAAAATGAAATGCCTGATGAAGATATAACATATAAATTGATTCATTTCATGATGATATTTGATAATTACAAAATTATTGTTCAAGTGAAACTCGTTTACAATAGTTTTTAGTATCACAAGGGAAGAAGCATGTTTATTCTAATATCAAATTTGTATATCTATGATTTGTACATATTTTACGTTCAAATTACATATATGTAAGAATGATTTTATAGATAATTTTCATTTTGCTGTATTGTATACATTTGATCATTAATAAATTATGTTTGAGTTACCAAAACTGTATTTTCATTCAAACACAGCAACATGTACATGGGTACAGCTAGTACATAATAAAAATCATTTTAGAGTAGATTTCATAAATTTCTATTTTTATTCTAAGAAATTATATAATAATCACAAACAACAGATAAAGTGCAGAAATTTTCAAATAACTTTTTTTATTTTATTGCAAGATTCAAATAGAAATTTCCTCAAGTTAAAATACTCTGATAATATCAGCAAAAAAGCTTCAAGCTTCAAATAATTTTCATTATCAAAATAATATGTCTGATAAATAAATGGTATACATTTTCCCCTAATGAAATTGAGTAATAGGGAAATTCAATCCTTCATACAGGAAGTTTATTTTAAGAAAAAGGGAAAATCCAATGTCAATGTAATTAAATTTGATTTATTTTCTATTTTAATCTAGTGAAATTTAGCATCAGATATACAAGTTCAAACATATTAAACATAAAGATGTCAAACATAACGCTTTATCTTTTCCATGATTTCTCTACCCTACTTTTCCATTAAAAATTTAAATAACTTTACCCCCAACTTTCTGACAATTATATATTTTTAAATGATGATTTCGATGTTAAACAAAAATGCATTAAATTTAATGCTGTAATGTGTTTCTCACTACCAGACAAGCAATATCATTAAACAAAGCATTTAAGTTCAAATTGATTAGAGCTTAAAATTAACATAATGTTAATTTTAAGCTCTAATCTATTTTCGTATTCATAGTTTAATTGTAGTGTTGAATTTTACCGAAGCATGAAGATATTTGCAACAATTAAACTGACGTCAATGTACATCTAACCAATGTTCTGGAATTAGTTACTTATTTGATGGTACACTGCTATCATTCATTGAATTTACTTGTACTTTTAGATGAAGGAAAATTTGTTATCTCGTGTATATTAATGTTTACCTACATAGAAATAAATTTATTTATTCTTATTTTTATCACTCTCTAAGACGATAGACTTAGGAATAAAATAAAAAAAAATTGCAATGTGTTAACTTTCTTTAAGTTTGAGCATTCTAATTAATATAGATACTTATTTTTAAGTTATATAATCATTAGTTTTATATGGATTTTCTGTCAAGTTAAAGTGTATACTACTCACGCACTATAGTTATTTATATCTCAATTAATCATCGTAATTTACTTGATTTGCGATTTCCATTTCTATTCTAGAAATGAATAATATGAATACTGCATATTGCTTGGTTACATTCATAATGCTTTGTAATACACTATTACATTTGTTAAAAAATATTGAAAAACTATGTGAAACATTTTATTTAAATTCAATGCATTAAATATATTATGTTATCTTACAGCAAATAATAAACAAAATGAGCATATTTATTATGATAACAAAATAAACATTATGATGTCATTTTCAACAAGCGCACTTCCAAATAAAGCATCTACTCAGAAATAAACTAAATAGATTAGTGTGTCTGTGTAATATTTTTCCCGCATTTGTAAATATATCTGAAATGAATAAAGGCAAAAAGTAAATAATGAATACTCACAAAAAGATCTATGGTATATTTACTAACCCTGTGGCACATTACATATAAAAAATATGAAACATATAAGTAATGTAAAAATACCATTATTTCAGTTGTTTATTATTATTATTATTATTTGCAAAAAACATACATATATGATATTTACTAGAAGCATAATAATGTAAATACAGACTAAAAAATCACACAATATAAAAAATGGAATTTCTTTGGAAATAAATCATAATTCTTCAAAATAATTCACTAGAGAGTTATTTTTGCAAAGCTTTTACAAGAGTACTAAAAGAGTGTTTAATATGATTAAACACTCTTTTAGTACTGACATAGAATGACATAGAATTACTAGAGGCCATTTCCTTTTAAGACATTTAATTCAATATCCTCCTTGTATCGTTAATGTTGTATAAATAAGTTATAGGGTCATATGTCACTTAAATTTTAATAATGAATTCTTAAATTAAATACAAATTTAAACGTCAATTCTTAACAATGTATATTTTCTATCAGCACAGAAAATCTCGTGCATATTTTATTGTTTAGGCCAATTATTTAAAGTGGGAAAAGCAAGGTGTTACAGACAATATAATTTGTCTATATTGGAATAAAGTAACTATATTTATTCAAGATATAATTGGTGTCAGATATTAATTTAATAAATCTGACATAGAGTCAATTCTGATACAAAATTGTTTTCTAATGCAATTCTAGTGTTAATTTTGTTGCAACAACCTACTACCCTGTACGTAGTCCTGAGTTGGAATCTTCTGGTTAGATTGAAGCTACCGAATGGGAGATATCGTAATTTATAAGAAGAGACCAGCAGAAGATCCTGTGATACTTGGTTTTGCACACACAAAGGTATCATTTTACATAGAAGATATTGCAACTACTACATAATAAACGAACACCAATACATACTCAGGTTCTATAGAGAATACGATGAATCTTTGGTTGAGTAGATTCGAAGATACTACATTCCATTAGCTAGAAAGAACGCCCTAACCAACAAGGCCACTGCAGCTTTGCAATCATGTTGTTAGATCTCAAAACTATGTAAGAATTTTTGAGCAATTAAATGATATTATTAAGAGGAATTTTGACAAAGTAGCAACAATATGTGTCCTCAGAAAAATATTAAAATATTATAGTAATTTTCTGATTTTAATAAATAGAAATATTTTCACAGTTGTTGAAAACAGCCTGGATCCATTTTATTCATTTTATAGTGTTTGGTAAAAATTGAAGCTAAACTACAATGAGTTGTGATTAAAGTGTAGAATATGTACGTATGACTGATTTGCAGAAACAGATTATAATTGAATTTTGTGATATAAAAATATTAAAAAGGAACTGATCATATTCATATTTTAAAAATGACAGACAAATTAAAAATGACAGACAAGAAAATGACAGACAAATTATTAAAAAATATTTTTTAATTGTTATTTACTTGAAAAATAATTAGAAATTAAGCTAAAATATTTTACAGTTAAGGCACATAAGGAAGTATTTGCTATAATAAACCAAATAATTATGTAAATTTAGTAATAGCAATTATTAAATTTATGTACGATGTGTAAGTGTTTAGCAAATTAAAAATACAATTTTAAATGCTTCCTTTAAATTATATATTTATATATAATATATATATATATATATATGTATATGTATGTATATATATATATATATATATATATATATATATATATATATATATATATATATATATATATATATATATATATATATATATATATATATATATATATATATATATATATATATATATATAATTTATACTATAATTTTCCACAATACTATATAAAATTTTGTGCCTTGTTGAATGAATTAATAAGATCTACAAAAGTAAAATTTATTCAAAAGATTTTTTTATTATAAATAAATTTAAAATTCAAAAATATCTTAAGAAATATTATGAAAGTTTAAAAAATACTATTTCATTAAAGCAGTTTTAAAATATAAATTTTTAAAGATTGTTTCCTAACATTTTTTGAAATTTAATTCCAAATAAAGGAACATTTCATGCTTATTTTCCTATTTTATTTACGATTGTACTTATTTTCGAAATATGTTTAATATTTTTACTTAATGAAAAGTAATTTATAATCAACCTGAATAATTTTTTAAACTTTGACTTACAGATTTATAAAACCAAATCTTTATAAAACTATTTGTCTTCATTAAAAATATTAACGTAAGTAAATTATATTTTATTATAGAAATTCTTATAATGAATTTAGGAACCATTATGTAATTGAAAATTTTATGATTGCACATAACCTAACATTTACATTTTGGAATATAGTTTAAAAATTATTATATTTAAGCCATTATAATTACTTTAAATATGCCAACAAGTGTACTGGTATGTAATGTCAGAAAAATAGAAACTCTTTTTTCTGAGAAATTTAAGTGATTAATAACATCATTTTAACAGAATAGGGATAATGGAAGAAGTAATTTAACTATATCAAATAAATCACTGTTAGAAATTTTTTTTTTTTCAATTTTCAGACATTTCGGCTTATATCTTCAACTAACTAAGGAAAAAGTTGCAAAACTTTAAGGAAAAATTATATTTTTCATAAATAACTCCAGTAAAAATAAGATATATATTATTAAACGTGATATATATAAGGAAAAATTTCAGTTAATCCGTGATATACCTCATTTTATGCTTTTTAGAGGAAAGCAAAAAATGTAGATATTAACAGCATTAAGCAGGTAGCATTATTTTTACTTTTACTACCAAAAAATATTATATTAATTATTCATTTTAATAAATGTCACTAAAGCATAATTACTTTTTTTAGTAATATAACTTATAATTAATTAATTACAGTAATTATTACAAATATATAAGAATAAGAAACTTGACATATAATAATGAAGGAATCGTTATGCTCAATAAATCACGAATATTATAAAAAAAGTTTTTGATTAATAATGTTAGTTACCAACAAAATTTGTAACTTATTCAATATAAGTTTTATAAATAAATTAATTAAAGTTAATAATTATAACCAAACTAGCTCATGTAGATTTTTTTTCCATTATATAATAGCTTTTATTACTCATCAATACGGTATTTATTTTTACACATTATTTATTTTTACGAAAACATTCATTTCAAAAGTGTGAATGTTCAAATCCATTTTCATTAATAGTATATTCTAAAATTTGAGTACGCTTATGCTTATTTTTTTTAACAATGATGGGCAGGATTGAGTAACCAACCTTTCGCCATATCAACGCCAGAAACTTCTACTCATTTGTTGCTATCCAGTGGGCACCTGTGTACCAAGTCACGGAGGTGAGAATCATTACCCGTACCAACCCGTTTATAGAGAATGCCATATTCATACATCATCACACAAGAAAGGACAGATAAACACAGAAGGAACAGAGTATGTGCCAGCCAGGACTCGAACCCGGGATCCAGAGCCAAGGAGTCAGGAATACTAACCACTCAGTCATCGGTTGGCACATGAAAATACTAATTACCGTAATTTTTGTAAATGATGCATTTTATAAATATAAATGTAATAACTGTTAGCATGATTAAGTAAAATACATTAATTTTTATTAGCTCAAATCTGTTATAATATGTGTAAAAAATAAGAAAAACCAAAATTTAAATAAGAATCACCAAATGTAATTGCTTGGAAAGAACTGGATTTCGGTAAAAATCTTTGGACTGACTATGTTTTTTCCTTCCAAAATCGATAGTAGCAAGTGAAGAAACTTTTCGAGAAGATGGAAGGATATTGGTGAATCCTGGGAGCGAGAATCCACTTTACCCACTGGAGCAGATTGAGCGACAAAAGTTGTGGAGTAGTTTATATTTTATGAGCTGAAAAAATTACCTTCCTCTGCTAAAAATTTGCTACAATATTTCATGTGCAAATTTTTATCTCAGCGTCTGTCAAAAGAAGTATCCTCCTCATAAGATAACGGTTTAAAATATTACTTGTTTAAAAAAATATTTAAATCACACACAATATATTTACATATGCTTAATTCAAAATTCAATAGTATCAGTGAAAACCTGGAAATTTCTTTTAAAATTATTATTATTGAAATTTCTATATTTAAGTTATTGTAATTTGGAAATTATAAAATATGTATATTCAATTTGTCTTAAAAAATTAAACATGCTGTTAGAAAATTGTGAAATCATTTTTAGAGTACCATGTTGATGGGAATCACCTGCAGCCCACATCGTGGCAACTTGGATAATGTTTTCCTTTCAGTTGAAGGAAATACACTAATGGAATGTTATCAGGACATGAACATAACAGCATATTTTGAGGCATTCTAAGGAGATGAGTTGCAGGAAGACCACTAGCTAAGCTAACTCTTCGAGAACTGGAAAGAGCTTTTCTGGAGGACTGTGGCGGAATACCCCAGCTCTTCACTTTCTGGATGCCTGAAGTGTGCTCAAATTTGTGGATTTGTATGGAAAAATCTCTTCTTTCTACACATGATATTAAGGAAATACCTTCATTATATATATATATATATATATAAATTGCGTATATATATATATATATATATAAATTGTGTGTATATATATATATATATATATATATATATATATATATATATATATATATATATATATATATATATATATATATATATATATATATATATATATGTATATAAAAAAATTGCGTTTTTTTTTCTTTGGTAACCTAATATTTAGTAAAGCGTATTTTTTCTGCAAAACAAATGTCATTCTTCTATATCATTTTGACAACTATGCCTATTAATAAAGTATCAATCAACTAAATTAATTTCTAGGTTCAAGATCAACTCACGAGCTTAATATAGTTTAATCAATTTGAGCAGTGAATTACAAATTATTCAATTGATTTTAAAATATTCTGAAACAGTTTCGGCTAGTATAATAAACACTTACATCTATAAATTTCATTATTTACCACACTGAAATTGCCAAAAATACCACCTTAAAGGTAATTTAAGGTGGTCATACTGCTGTGTAGAAAAGACTATGGAATTGAAAATATACACTCATTCTCATAAATTAAGGACAGTGCAAGTTCAGGCAAAGAAAACATCAAAACAAATGTGACTTATTTGTAAAGTATATTTATTAAGAAAAAGGTAAAGAGCAAAAAAGATGCTATTTGTTTTACATCATTAATAAAAATTGCCCATTTTACTCCCTGCATCAAATTTCGAAAAATATCCTATTTACAAAAAACCAATATAACATGGTTGGTATATTTGGTTAATATATAGTAGGCCCCCATAAAATGTAATACAAGCCGCGCAAAGGCTAGGTATGCCTATGCTGAGTATTAAATTATCGATCTGATCTTGGAGATCATTGCATACTCATTAAGATCAATGCTCTTCGAAGTTCCGTGGGAGGAGGTTGATGAGCTGCAATTCGTCGGCCATACGCACTGCCGTAATCACGATTGGTATCAAAAGAGAATTTCATACAGTTCAACATTACAAATTAAAACAAATATTAAAAACTACAAAATGCGCTTACAACATTAAAAAATTACTTAATAGTAATCTTGAAGATAGAAGAATCATTATGCCAACTAATGATGGTTTGGCCAGCAAGGAACAAACTATTGGTTGCCCACAAGGCTTCTGTAGTGGCCCCCTTCTATGGAATTTAATAGCAGATACAGCCCTTAAAAAGAACTGGAGAGATATAGGAAAACAACCTGATCTAGAATGCCTGATTCATCTTCAAACATTTGCTGATCATTTCACTTTTGTGGTAGCGGCAAAAAGTGAAAAATTGGGCAAAGTAGAAACAAAGGCACTGGCTCATTTTAAAAATAGTCAGATGATAATTTTCTTCAAATTTCGCTAAAGAAAAAAAAACAAATATTTTCTAATAGAAAGGCTTAAATGTGGTCTACATTTTTTGGGGGGATTAGGAATGACTGGATTAGGAATGAGGTACTTTTCTTTACCGGCCACGGACAATTTCCATCTTACTTCCACAGGTTCCACATTTCTGATTCCAAAGATTACACTTAGGGAAAAGAAGGCAATCCACTCCACTTCATGGCAACCTGATCCTGAACATTATCCTGGCATTTAGCCATACCCAGCGAAAATTGGAAGATCCTCTTTAAGAAGAGAATTCTGAGAAATTGTACAAAATCAAATAAAACAGTTGAATTCCTAATAAACAATGAAAACTTAGTTTGTTGGATTGGAAACTCTTCTACAATTCAGCTAAAAACATGTTTTGACCAAAGTAAGGCTCTGTCTTTGTAAATATCAAAATCTTTCTGAATATGATTTATAAAGTTTAATTTAATTATAATCAAGAACTTTGCAAAATTACAATTATTATATTAACTGTATATAATTCATCATAGATTCCATTATATTGTCATCTTGTTTTCATCTTTACAATTAACCGGACATTGATTGTATATTGAAAGACATGTTGTAAGATAATCAAGTTAAACTGTTGTAAAATTTTTATAATGACATTTTTTAAAATGTTTTTAATTAATAATTAGAGTAGCTCCCATTAAACTAGTAACGCTGCTTGGAATTAGGTACAGGTGAGTTCACTGGTGTCAATGTCAATGTCAAACATGCTCTATTGAATTCAAGTCCGGTGAGTATGCTGGCCAATTAATGCCGGTGATATATTCCGATTGAATGCATTTGTCTACAATGTTTGCATGGTGAGGATGAACGTTATAATTCATAAACAGAAATTCTGCACCCATAGCGCCCTGAAATTAAAGTATATGTTGTTCCAGAATAACATCTCGATATATGTAGCCAGTCATGGTTACATTTTGAACATGCAAAATAGTTCTGTAACCCGGAATAATTCCTCTCCAAACGAGTAATCCTGTACCACCGTATCGGTGTCGTTCAATAGTGTTCTCTTGTTGGTAGCGGGTACTTTGCCCTCTCCATATGAATGTCCGGTGAGTATCACACTCAAAGAAGTACTTTGTTAATTTATCGAGTTATTGATATGAATTTCACTGTCAATGTATGTAAATGTATATTTCACTGCCAGTGTACTTTATCTTATTATTGATCATATCTTTGCACGCTTCTACCCATTTTGTAAACCATTAGTAGTACATTTGTTCTTTAAGAGTGCGTGAATGGATGAGATTAAAAATCAAACTTGTAATTGTTGAATATAAAATCTGATGAACTTCTTCTGAAAATTGTGGAATTCTTAAGCAAGCAATAATGTGAATAATTACTGAAATAAAGATATTAATTTCAAACAGGGTTTAATATGAAGTAATATTTTGTTTTAATGATGAATATACGATTTGTTTTATACTGAAAAGGTTTTTATTAAAAGTAAGTTTTCGTATGAGAATCATATTTGGAGATATTTTTTACGTAAAATGAAATGTCATTAATGCATTTGCTTTGGAATATCAATTTAATTATTTTTTTTTATCTTCATTACCAGTTTTATAAAATATTTTCTCTACTTGATTAGGCTGAATAGTTTTCAAGATATATATTTCATTATTTATATTTCACTGAAATAGGATTATAAAATTTATCAGTGTGTGAAAACAATTTCTTTACCAATTTTTACATTCCACTAATTGTCCCTTATATCCTTTTTAAAGTATACTTTGTTATTTTGGTATTTTCAAAGCGTATATTTGCTTCACAATATCTTAAAATCATTAAAAATTATTTGTACTATTCTTGCGAACACTTCTCCATCATAAATTCGAATTTTTATCTGACTTCTGATGATCTATTAAATTTCGTATTTTATTTTATTTTAATTTACTTGTGTAAATATTTATTAATTAGCAATAATTTAAATTTCATTTGTTAATTTATATTTTTAAAAAACATTTTTTAAAAACATTATATTTTTCAATGTTAATAAATAAATAACATTGAAAAATTTAATATTATTAAGAAAATAAGTGTAACTATTAAAAGAAATAATTTTTTATACACATTTTGAATATTTTAAGAGCTTTTAGTGTACTATATATTCCTATTATTTAAAGATCCAGGATCATAGAACATACGTAACATGTACGTTATCCCTATTACTAGAAGGAATAATATTCTTTTCGTGCTCGGCTAACACCATAGTGCTAAAGGGCATAATATATGGACATACTACATACATTACTGAAGGGCATACTTTACACATTACATGCCCGGTTGTTCCAAGTACCTATCAACAGTTATGGTGTCATAATAAGAAGTATTGCCAGCTTAGCTACTGATCACCTTTGATGAAGATAGTTAAAACTTGAGAGGCAATTTGTAAAAATGAGCAGCAGGATATTTTGATATTGATATTTAACAACATTGGCTGTTTTAATTAGTTATGGCAAGTTTTTCAATTAAATAACTGCTACATAATTTCCAAAATGAGATATAAATAAGAAAATAAAAAAATGGTATTTAATGAATACAATAATTATACTTCAGAGTTTCACAAAAAATTCAATATTTTAAAAATATAAATTAAATGCAAAATGTCATTTTCTAATAATATTTGTTAAATACAAATATATAATTCTACAAGTGATGTTGGAGATTATAATACTGCATGTGTGAAATTTAGATATTTTGAAATAAATTTAAACTTAATATATAAGTTACAAACTGCACGAGATATGCAAAAATATGTAAGACATTAATCACATTAGAATTCTCGGCAACATTTAGAAGTGAAAATTCCAGTTAAAGAATTTTATGTGTTATCGATCTTAAATATGTCTCTGGAAAAAAATGAAATAAGAGAATGATATGTCTCGCGATTGTCTAACGAAGATTCGAAATAGTAACTAAAAGAAATATTACAAAAATCAGTAAAAAATGCAAATCGATTTCTGTCGCGAATGTTATAGGAAAGTCACACTCCAAAAACTTTCTTTTGTGTCCTATTTTCAAAATATCTCAAAAAGGTGAATACAATGTTGCAAATAACAAAGTGTTCTTGCGAGTTAAATTCGCTTTGAAAGTTTTAAGAACTAAGTTTAATCAATAAATCAGTAAATCATTCATAAAGAAAGGATGTCTCTTCAGTTTTCGATATTGGTGAATGTACTTATTTATAAGGAATATTAAAGTGAATAATAACTAGAAACGAGAGCCAGAGTGAAAGAGAAATAGGTTATAGATTTTACATATATATGTACATATTAACTATAGCTAAATGAAAAAAATAGTTGTTAAGGGTCTCATAAATATATAATGATTTATTTCTTCATATTTTCAAAAAGCTGTTTTATGATTTTTTTAGCAATTATGGAAATCTGAGCCTCCAATATGTTGAGATCTTCGATAACCATCAAAAATACATATTGTAACTTTATGTATTTTTGATGGTTATCGATGGTATTTTTGATGGAAATTATGCTATAAATTTTTTGATATTGTATTTAATTCATAATTGTAATAATTAACATTAAATTTGATATTGTATAAATTAATTAATGAATAATGCTACTAAAAATATACTATTTCACCCAAGTATATATCACAAATGCATTACGTTTAAAATGAACAAATGCATTTATGAAAATAAAATAAAACTAATAGAATTAAATATTTTGCAATATTATTAAAGTTATAAAGTATATACTTATATATATATATATATATATATATGTGTGTGTGTGTGTGTGTGTGTGTGTGTGTGTGTGTGTGTGTGTGTGTGTGTGTGTGTGTGTGTGTGTGTGTGTGTATGTCTGGAGGAGTGTGTACTACACTCGTGTCCATAAATTAAGGATAATGCCAATTCAGACAAAGAAAGTAACGGAAAGAGGCTATAAGTTTGACACCATTAATAAAGCTTGCAATTTTTACTCCTAGAGCAAATTTAGAAAAAAAAACTATTTTAAAAACCATATAATATGGTAGGTATGATTGTGAATGCATAGTATGGCCCCAAGACGATGCAATACAGGCCGTACAAAGCCTAGGCATGTTTAGTATCGAATTATCAATCTGATATTGGGGAATATTACACAACTCATTAAGCAATGCTTTCCGCAGTACCGGTAGACATGTGGAAGGGGTTAATGGGCGGAACTTCACCTGCCAAGCATTTTCCACTCATGCTCTATTGGTTTCAAGTAAGGTGAGTATGCTGTAAATTCCATATGGGTGACATCCTCCGATTGAATGCATTCGTCTACAATGTCTGCAGGGTGAGGATGGGCATTGTCATCCATAAACAGAAATTCTTTACCCATGGCGACCCCGAAATTATAACATCTAGAACTACATCCCGATAGATGTGACCTGTCATGGTTACATTCCTTACAGGCAGGTTAGTTCCTGAAACAAGAAGAATTCCTGACCAAACGGGCAATCCTGCACCATCGTAACGTTGTTATTCAATGGTGTTCTATTGGTGGTAACGGGTACCTAGTTCTTTACATAGGAAAGTTTGGTGAGAATCATACTGAAAGCTAAACCTGAACTTGTCGGCAAACATCGCATAAGACCAATGCGACGGTACTCATAATACATGCTTTCTACTCCAGTCTAACCGCAGGTGACAGTGATTTGTGGTAAAAGAGGAAAACAACTGACAGGCCTACAAACATGTAGACAAATGTGCCCTAAGCGTATGTACACGTTCTGCTTTAAAACTATCGTACCGGTAACTGAAGAAAGCTGACGAGACAGGTCTAAAGCTGTGTGTGTGTTTATCCGTCTGTTTATTTTGGCAGTATCTACCAAATGCCAGTCCTCATTTGGCGTTGTAAATCGGGAGCGACATGCGCTGTAACATCTACTCACATTACAGTGATCTTGGAACTGTCGCCAAAGCCTAGAGATGACTCTCTGTGTGATTCCAAGTTCTTCAGATGCTTTTAGCTGGGTGCGTCCACATTTCAGATGGCGGATAATTCTATCATGGAAACATTATTCAAATGTTTCCTTTGTGCCATAACTGTGCGGTTATTGTATTGAAAGGCTTTTAAAGTGCTTGTGAACATTTTACTTCTCTGCAACCATTCTTTATATACCCCTCTCACACACTCTCTTCATTGTGACGTACGATAGGCATCATCTGGTGCTTCTTTTAATTTGCATATTATTTATTATTTTTAAAGATGTGTGTGTTAATTTTAAATGCGATTTTTTTTATTTTAGAGTTCAATTTCTGTGTGATTCTGAATTATCCATATTTTATGGGTAATAGTGGGTACATATATATATATATATATATATATATATATATATATATATATATATATATATATATATATATATATATATATATATATATATATATATATATATATATATATAATAGTATGTAACAAAAACATTTTGAATGTGATATCACACTTTATAACGACAGCATGCTAGTTTTCATTGACACAATTGGAGCTTCAACAAGAGCCGCAAAACATTTGTCAAATTTGTAAATAGTTCCAATAATCCTTTTTATATTTCAGTTGGAAAAAAGTATTATGCACATACTTTGAACGCGTTCCATTTTAGTTTTGTGCAAAATGGTAGTGAAAATATTCATTAAAAAATTAATTAATGTTGTATTAGCATAAATTAAATCTTTTAATGGAAATTATTAAACTTTCAATTTTTTCAGACATTTTTCCATCATTAAGAAATATTAAATAGCGGAAATTACTTTTAATTGATGGAAATTTAGATATATTTCAGATGTTATATGAAAATATTTATTTCTTCCTATAAGTGAAAATTTTTTGATTACTTTAAAATGAAAAGAAAATAGTCTTACGTTAATTAATACTAAGCTTATTTTATAAAGCTATGTAACTACTAAATACAAATATATTAATTTATTAAGAATAATTTACATAACTGTATTTCCTACAGTAGTACACAAAACTTCATTTAAGATATTTAATTATGTATTACGTTTAAAGCTTTAAATATCATTATAAACTGTAATTATAATAATTAATGATATAAAAGACTGTACAGTTATGATTGTATATAAGGATACGTGGGTATGTCAAATATCTGATTCATTACATTTAAAGCAGTGCAGACTTTAAAAATTAAAGCATTTATTCCAAAATTTCTAAAACTTCTTAGAATCAAAACAGTGTTTTATTTATTAAAGTGAAAAAAAATATTTTTGTCATGCGAAACATAAAATTATTATTTTTTAATTTATCACTTATTATTAATTAGAAACGTTTTTCAAAAACTATAGAGCTATTCTTTTGATATCTGTTTTTTATAAAATATTTATATGGTTTTCTCCTTTATTAATATCACAATATCTGTGAAAAGGTTTTCAAAATAGGTGTGATAGCAGTTTTAAAGGTTCTAAAAAGGCTTTTTCCAAACAGTCAGGTCGATATACAGTCAAATGAAACATTTGCTTATAAAATTGTTGAAATTCCGAGTATACATTTTATTAACAATTAACATATACATTGATCTGAATCATATTACTGGGGAGAAAAAAAGTGGTAAATAGAAACATAGTATCGGTATTAATTACTAATGATTAGTTTGACTACTTCGTTATATTTTAGTGAGTAAAAAAATTTATTTACTAACTAAGTGTACTTAAATAACTTGAAAACAGAATTCTTCTCCTATTCTAATTGTGGATAAGTAACACGTTTTGCATACCTTCATTCAATCGTTAATATTAAAAGTAAAATGACCTAAAATATAAATATTATTATCTTTAGTTATTATCTTATTGCATTCTTTACAAAACTGCAGATATTTCGTGACAACTTGTAGTAAATTTTCATGATCCAAAAAATACTTTTAAAAATTCATGATATATTCTAAAGACGTGTATCAGTTTTCTGGCATTTTACTTCTAAATAAACATCTTTGTACGACTATCTTCTCATATTTCGAATATTAATACATGTGTGACGTATAATATAATTATAGAATCAAAATCAACTTGCTGAGATAAGCATCTATATATATTTACTAAATATTCCTTTAGTATATCAGCATAAAAATTATCACATAAATGTAACATATTGCTCATATAAGTTATCATTTACAGAAAATATCATTTTATGTCCTTATCAGATTAATATTCAAAGATAAGGCAGCATTATAATTATAAGCTACTTTATAAACAAAAGTGATATTCTACAGAATATTTATTAAAATTTAGAATAAAGAAACAAATAAAAATATGCAGCACATATTAAGGAGTATAAGGGGATATTAAAAAGCGTTTCATTAACTTTCAAATATAATCCAAGAAAATACTTCACAATTGCATTGATTTTCTATGAATAAAATAAATTTAAATAATAAGTTCACATTTATTATTAATTTTTAGCAGAATATTAAAGAAAAATAAATTATGGTAAAATAATTTTTACATAATTATACTCCAGAAATAATACTAGTATTCGTATGAAAGCAAATTAGGTTTTAAAATTTTAAATTATTCTCTTTTTAGTAAGAAAATTTAATATTGAGTCAATATTACAGGATACCAAATAAAACAAACATGGTTCTAATGATACATAATGATGTAATAAATTAATCTGCACAACCTGCTTTTGAATTAATTACCATAAACATAATTTCACAAGTTATGTTTATGATATAATCGTAAAATATATTGTATTTATTATTATTGAATGAATCTTAAAACGTTTTATCTTAGCAATATTAGCTTCAATTAAAATGTTAGCAAATAATATTAGTTATCAAACTTGAAAACGTAATATTAATCATGAAAAATTTTGCTATTTAATAATTTATTTAATTCAAGCTATTGTTGTAGAAATTATATTTTCAGAAATAAATAGAAAATAAAGAAAGCTATGTGCTCCATTTAATGCAATAAACGTAATTGTTTTATTTGTAATTAAAAAACATAAAATTTGAATTAAAATGCATTATGACTGAATATTATCTAGATTTCTAAAAAGTTTACTAAAGCTTATGTTAATGAATTTCAATTATTATGCAAATATTATTAGAAAATTGTTCTTACTTATGTTTTCATTATTATGTAATTATTATCCTTAAAATTTCAGACATAAATAAGATTTAGATTTAAAATATATCATTTTAATATTATTAATATAATGTAAATCTCTAAGTAAATAAATGCATTTCCCTCAAGATTAAAATTCTAGCATATTGAATTATCATGAATAACATAAAACACTTTGGTATATTTTATTTACCTATTTACAGGAGCACTTCAAATCCAAAATACTCATTTCAATGAACAAATCAGGAGAATTTAATTTTAATACATGTTGGATGTTTGAGGCAAATCTTGATTTCATCTAATAGAAAACTAAATATTTGATGAAGGCAAATAATAATAAATTATTTTAATAACTTGTCTACAATTTTAAATTATTTATTTGAATTAAATGAAAAAAATCTTTTCATAAATTCAAAATGTTAATTTTTATTTTTCCATTATCATATATCGCACAGATATTATCTTTTATTGGCACAAATTTTCCTTTGAAATTTTAACAACAAAATTTTTTCTTTCTTTTAAAAATGATCCGTTATTGGTGCTGAAAAATCATTAACTGAAAAAAAAATAAAATTGTTGTATTATTCGATATAATTTAATAACTTATCTGCCCACACATTCATATTATTAATCGTTGTAGAAAATAAGAATAAAATATATGAATAGTTTGTTCATACATAATTATTCATTGTATAGTATAACTAGTAAAGACTGGATAAATTTTCTTCACATGCCATCATTAGATGTGATACTCAGTTTTAGACTTATTATGTAAATAAGTGTATGTAACTAGTAGATTTATACAAGAAAGTTAATTAATCCCTATGTATATGCTATTTTTTACATAAATCCTAAATTGCAATAGTAATAGTAATTTGCTATATATATAATATATATATATATATATATATATATATATATATATATATATATATATATATATATATATATATATATATATATATATATATATATATATATATATATATATATATATATATATATATATATATATATATATATATATATATATATATATATATATATATATATATATTGTAAGATCTTCAACAACGCAGTTAGTTGTCTTTACGCATGAATAATTATGGAATTTATTATTATATTTGCAACTCAAGTTTAATTAATTTAAAATCTCCATTTGCATTACATAATATAATATAATTTATGATGTCACATTTTAAACTAAAGCTTTGTAATGAATTGTTTTTGCTACCTTTTCTTTACCTTTTCACTTAATTTCACTCTTTTTGTTCACTCTTTCACTCTTTTTCACTTAATTTTTAATTTACACACTCAACTTATTTGAAATTTTTTTTTCCTTTGAAATGAAGTGAGTTTAAGATTTCATCAAAAAAACTATTTAAAAATAATTTTTTGTACATTAAGTTAAGTAAAATCAACATTACGATGCTAAAATAATTATTAATTTGTGTGTTAACGTGTATGAATAGAGTGATTGTTCTGTAAATACATCATATTTTGCATAATGAAAACAGTAAAAAACTGATGCATACATTTGCAAAAATATTCAATATCAATAGCTTATAAATATATTTGCATTTTAACTTATATTTTAGACTTTTAATAAAAAAAAATTTCCTATGGAGAAATTTTACAACATCATTAGTTACAAAGAAAACTTAGCAAAACTCATTGTTGTATTAATTAATTGATTAGCAAAATGTTTGATTGTTTTTTTACTTAAATCAATTACATATTTGTCTTAAAATGTTTAATATTAAGTATGGAATTATTAACAAAATTTCATAACCAAAACAAATTACAATAAAATTAATTCCACAATCACATTACATAAAAATATTTTAATTTATAAATCCAGATTTGCAAGGAATGAAGAAATTATTTTCATAAAATGCTAAATTTAATTGATGGCTGTTTTATTATTATAAATATGATTTACAAATGCAACGCATTATCTTTATAAAACTGCTTTATCTACATCGTTTGGAGAAATTCTCCCAACTAAATTAATGCTTTTGCCACATTCTTTTTCGTAAAAATGACTTACCTTTATTGCTACAGCACTTTTGCAGAAGTTGCATCGTAACGACGATGATTTTTTCTTCCTAAACTATTCGATTTTCTATCAGGAAGCTAAGTAAGTTAACTACCTTAGGAAGGGACAGAGTAAATAAGAATTTAATGGCTGGTTATATTGATGTTAAGCCCTTCATGTTCTTAACTAGCATCAGATTACTGTTTCTCTCATAAACTGTTTTAATGTCCCCGTGGATGCAAAGAAACTCATGTTTATGAAAATTAACTCTAGAAACATCCTCCTAAAATAGAAGTTTCATCGTATGCGTTGTAAAGGAAAACTGTCTCACTAATTACTGCGTTCCTAAACATGGACAATTCAGGGAAAATATATGCCATTTAAGTAAAAATATGAATTAATTGACATTTACATTCCCGTGAAACTCTATTTGGTTGCATATTTTTATATAAAATTTTATAAAATACAATATACTATTTTCATTATACGGTATTTCACCTTGTAAAAATCACATACTTAATAAAATGATTTCTGAAAAGGTAGCTCTATGAATTTGTAATTTTATATGAAATAAATAATTTAAAATTCATATCTTTCAAAAAAAATTGAGAAGTGAAAGAAACATTTTAATTTTTTCTATATTTTTTAGACATTTTTAGACACGTTAGAATTAATTCAAAAGGAATTTATAGATTTAAACAAGATAGATGAATTGATGAACTGTTCAAACGAATGGAAGTTTGCTATGTTTTTTAACTTCAGAAAATATTTGAAATTGAAATTTTATCTCACCGACAATTTAAAATCATAACAATCATTAAATGATCAAAACGTATCGATTACTTTCATAAATATTCGAGTGAAATGATATACTTTACATTCTGTGTTTATTCCTAATTGCTTTCAGAAGTTATAATTCTATTTAAATTCCATAAATTACAATTTTTCAAAATAAAATTGTGTCAAATAATTCATATGAGTCAAATACCTAATACATTTTGTAGGATCTCATTATATAAAAATGTTTTGCTTGTTTAATTCACATATAATTCATATATAATTAATATATTCATATATAATTCATATATAATTAATATATGTTTAATTCATATATGTATATATATATAGCAATTTTCCAAATTTCCCTGTATACTCAGAGTAACGTAACGAATTTTCAAGATTAAGAGATTCAGTTGATATATCCTAAAATTAATTATATAGTGATCCCATTATGTTTCTTCATGACACGAATGAATGAAAAATTATTTCAATAAAGGCAGACAAATGCTTATATTTGCTGCGTTACTGAGTCCTAAGCATCGATGCAAGAAGATTTATTGCATCGAAAGGTTTACATCTAAACCAATCCATAACATTTTCCTTTTAAACGTTAACTGAATACCTTCTGATTGAAAAATCATTTATCATTGCTGATAAAATAGAATTGACTTTTTTTTAGATCTATCTTTCAAATAGCTTTGTGTACACTATGTTTTTCTAGGGATTTAGTGAAAAATGATGCGATGAATGAATAATTTTAAGGATTGAGATGATTATATAGAATTTATTATGTATAATTTGAAGGATAGGAAGACGAGGAAAAAGATATGAAAGGGAAATTATTTTGATTCTCTGAATTTAAATGTTTACCGGAGTTCTTTTGAATTTTGATGACTTGCATTTTCAGTACCTTATGATGTACCGATAAAAAGATCTTGCTTCCCGATGAAGGTTCATATTATGAATAAGAAATAAATTCTCAAATTCAACAATTAATTTCAGATTAATCTTTTTTCGTGTTGGGATTGTTTCGTTAAAGATGTTCGTTTTAACAGTAAGTTTTATCTTTTAGCATTATTGTTTGAAAACGTAATTTATGAAAAGAAACTATACTGTTTAGCTAACATCTTCGAATTATTGATAAACTGTATTTTGCTAAATTAGTAGTTTCTATAGGCACATTAGATTTAAACGTTCACATATTTAACACAGGGAATGATGCCTATACTTTACATATTACAAAACAGATGACTTATTAATGAAATTCTTTAGCTATTATATTGATAAATGAAAAAATATATCAATGAAATAACTGTGAAATATTTATATATAAGAAATAAATAAATAGAAAAGTTCAAATATTAGTTTGGAGTATTATTCTGTTTAAATAACTAATATGAAAACTTACTCAGGTCTCAAGAATGATTAATATATTAGTTATATCTCAACTTGTAAGATTTATTACATAAATATTTCTTCTGTATATATTATCTCAATCACTATCTTTTCATTTATACAGGAGGAAATATTACATTTCAATTTATTTTATGATATTCCATAATAATTGTTTGGTTTCCCCATCAATATAAATTGAAGCAAAGAAATTGTTGCCAATGCTCAACTTGTAAAAGCAATATAATTAAAGAAAAATTTTTTAAGTTTTGAGATAAAATTATGGAATTGCTTTTTGATGTAATAACGATATGATCAGTGAAATGATAATCATCAAAAGGGCAATTCCGATAGAGCTCTTAGCATAAGATCATTCTTATAATTTCTTATGGGTTTGAAAACCAGTAGGAGTAATCTTTAAAGTATCTCAGCGATTTAGAAACGATATTCTGCATGGTGCCAATATTCAAGTACTTACCTCCAACAAGACTGAAACCAAATATACAAATCATAATAAATTCTATATTAATTTGTATTGTGCTGATTTTTCATGTTGAAGATCACGGATGCTTTGTATTGTTTTATTAAGGTGTTCACTCTCCTCAACCTGATTGAAAATAGAGGCATATTTTACAATAAGCTCTTTCTTATTGTTTATTTCATAAACTATACAAGTTTGACGATGATTCTATGATGTGGTTACTTTCATTGATCAAAAATTCACATTTCTAAATAAAAATCGAAATGAGTTAATAAATAATGCTTTAAATCCTATGGATAATCTGAAATAAATTTATAAATTGTGAAGTATTAAATATGATACATAAATCAAATGTTATCACCAGATGTATGAAATAAATCATTTATAACAAGGGTGATTTTGAAACAAAATTTGTAAACAAAGTTTTCTATAAATAAATTTTTCACAACTCAGAAAATGATAAGCATTAATTTCAGCATCATGCAAAGACTTAATATAGTGGCACTAATAAAAGAGAATATATAAAGACCGTTTTCATTTTTTTGATAATTCAGCAATGAAAAAGTTAATGAGATTACTTTAAACTCAGAAATATAATAGAATAATAATAATTTCACCAACAATTGACATTAGTAATTTACCACTCCTGTGAATTATAGTTTGTTTCAGCCAGAAAAAAGTGGTGTTTCAGGTAACCAGTTTTCAGTTTTCAAGCTGTCATGAAGGAGATAACTATGTTTCTTGCAATTTGCTTTGATGATGCCGTTGTAAATATCAATTCCATGACGCGAAACCTATTTCTGTCGTTTTCTATTAGGATAGGCTACTAATTTTAGTTTCTTGAAGAAATTGAGGATATTTCATAAAATTGTTTTATTTAAGTAAGCAAGCTCGTTAGTTGCTTTACTGATGATCATCAAATGAATCTCATGAATAACTCACTTTTTAAATAGGTTAAGAGTTCTCCAAACTGATTCGTTGATATTGACGTATCTACAAATTTCACATTGCATCAGATTCATTACTATTAATTTCTGGAATGATTAATTCAAAAACAATCTAATCATGATTTCTGCGTTTATACTTAAAATATACTACTATATGAAATATAAATTGTGGCATTTAATAATATCAACTTAATATGTGTTTTTTCAAAGCTGACAGGAAAAATTCTTCTACTTTACTTCAAAGAAATGGAGTTTTAATTGTCTCATGTCGATGTTAGATTCAAAACTAAAAAAAAAAATTGGAAATTTTTTTTAAAAAAAGCAAAGATATTTTATAAGCTGTACTTCTAACCATATGTTTTTGAGCAATGAGATTAAAGTGTCTTAAGTGACTAAATAAAAGTATAGTTATCGAAACAGACAAAACAAAACATATTAATAAGCAACTTTCAGAATTATAATCTCAAAGAATGTTTTAAAATATACTAAGCAGCTTTGATAAACAGTAGATAAACTTTTTTTTTTTGCAGACTTGGCTTACCATTGATTTACATTTACAACTTTTGTAGCTTAAAATTCTTCTTCAGAATATAAATTTTAGACACATAAGAATATGTGTGTATAACTATTTTATAAATTTTAAGCTACATTGCCAACTTTTTTGATGATCATCTTTGTGTTTCATATTTCCGAGAAAAGTTTTACAAAATCTTAATATTTATGAAAGAGATGATAAAATATTAATCGAAACATTAAAATAATAAGGTATTAGTTTAGTATTTTGAATATATTTAGAGTTTTGTGAAATTCGAATTTATTGCCCTTAGTTCTTTATTCTTGAATTTTAAAATATGATTCCATTCTTTATATTTAATAATAGTTTTAAAAAATATATTTAATTCATACAATCCTTTTTATTTCACTTTTTATGTTAATTTATTTTGACTGATCTCGCATTTTCAATTAAATAATTATTTGTGTTATCGTAATTGTTAAGTTTTGATTTAAGAAATTAAATGCTAATATTAACAAAGGTATGAACTTAGTTTTACTTGTTTTTTATTTTTATTTAGGATAGAATGACATTCAATCGATACACATCATCCTGATGATGATATTTTTTTTATTCGTTATTTATTAATTTTTTAACTGTAGAGAAATGTTGCCACCACCGAAAGTTCAAATTTTTAAACAAGTCTTCTTCTAAGCGATCCGTGAAAAAATAAGATCAATTTCTAAAATATTTTGACCGGCATTTAGTAACACTACTGGTCAACCCTGTTGCCAACTTTCATATATAGAGATTAAATGAAGCGAAATTTTTGCATTTATGCTTCACATGTTAAAAGATTTAGCATCGTTTATAAAGAGATATCATGTAAATAAAAAACTTAATTTCAAATCAATGCAAAATAACATGTTAAAGACAAACTACTATTTTTATTGCATATTTTATTATTGCGTATTGATTTAAAATTTAATTACTTTTATGTAAAGTCTGACTTATCAAAATAGAATTGCGGCTAATGTTTTTTTAATATGTAATCTCTCTTTTGGATTTATATTTCAGCTTAATAATTACTTAAAAAATGCAAAGCTAATTTAAAAATGCAGTGCTATTTTAGTAAGGTAATTAAAATTACGAAATAGCAAAGAGGAATGAACTTATTTCAACTGAAAGCTATTCATATCGCCTTCCATTTTCACGGCATATCAGTAAGTTGAATAGATCAAACTTCTAAATTTATTTAATGTTTCGTTTTGCACAAAATCACATCATCTGAAAATTCATAACATACATTAAAATTGTGTAAAACTAGACACAAAATCATTATTTTTAAGGAAACGAATCATCAGTAATTTATTTATTTTGTTTCTTTTATTATGCATTTTCTTAAACTAAGTAAAATATATAATACATGGAACAGAAATTTTAAAATAATTAGTTTTTTTCATATTTTGTAATTTATTAATGTATTGAAAATATGAACTTATTTGTGCAAAATATATTAATGTTTTGGAAATAATAATTTGTACAAAAAGATATATTAATATTAGAGAAATGTTTTCTAAGAAATAAAAATCATGAGAAACAGACACATTTTACAAAATTTCACATCAATAGCATTTTGCATTCAACGCTTCTGTGAGTACCACTTCAGAAAAGTGTAATATTTATTTATAAAACTATTAGCATTCCTATCGCATGTTGCCGAATAAGCAATGGCACACTTACCAAGCGTCATTTGCTTCTGTAATTTGCCATAATTACGTCATCAGTTACAGTCATTGCTTAAGGCTTTTCATTTGAAACATTGACTGAACGTTATGATATCGTCGGTTGACGGAAGCTTCCTAATTATTCACAAGCTTAGGAGCTCAAAAGCGTGTGTGAATATAACTTGAATTTAGTTACTGCACATGTAAGGATGGTTTAATTGAATTTCTCTCAATGTGGGCTGAAACAGAAACTTTGTGTATGGTAAATTTGATTTGAGAAATTTTACTTATATATTGCATATCGAAATCCGTCTTTATAGTTACATGTATCCTTTTTGTTTTATTAAAATTAACTTAATGCTCCTTATGATATAGACCTTAAAACATAAGAATAATCAACTTAAAACATTCTTATTCCAAAAGGTATTGGATAAATCACAAAATTAAAAAGAAATGAAAAATTCCATTTTAAACATTTACTATGGATGATGTCATTTATGTTTGCATATTGCATGTAATTATTGAGAAAATTACATTCTGATATGAATTATTTGAAGATTATTAATACATTTTAATTTTTACAGCAAAATTAAATAATTATATTATTTATTATGATAACTGTTCAACATTCTACCCTTGACATTATTATACAATAATAATTAAGATCAGAACAATAATAAATGACATATCCATAGTGAGTATTTTAAAATATATTAATTTGTTTGAAGAAACAATATTTATGAGGAATTTCAAAAAGTACTAAATTATTAATATTACTTTTTAAGAATTAACATAAAAATGCTTTAATTTTCAATATATTTTACACGTAAAATATGTGTTACATGTGTATGACCGACATAAGACTTTAAAAGAGAGAGCCAATTGCTTACAATGTTATATTGTTTGTTGTTTTAAAATATTAATGAAAGCTATATTGAACGAATTTAAATACAAAATTGTTTATATAATGTTATTGTAAATTACATTATATGTAAGACATTGCAACAGAGCAATAAATGATTTAACAAAAAATTTGATTCGTGAAATTAAGTAGCACTGTACAAATTTCTAAATAAAATTGAGATGTTACAATAGTCATTAATGGATAAAACAGAAAATGGAACACAAGGAATCCTCAAGGAACACAAGGAATCCTTTTAAAATATTTGGTAATTAAAGAAATCACGAAAATCTTTAAAATTAACTAAATATTACAGAGAAAAATCACAATACTAAATATATATATATTTTTTTTTTGGTACTGCTTTCATAATTACTTAAGAACCCTATAATTCGAATGACTCATAACCAGTTTGGTACAATAAGCAAGTGGGATGAGGCTGAAAATTCAAAAAAAGTCGCAAAACACCAATGCAAGTAATTTTTACAAAAATTATGCTTTTATGACTTTAAGCAATAAAATTTAACTTTTATAGTTTAAGAGTGTTACTAAATAAAATTAGAAATTTCAAAAAATTTGTTTAACCATTACCAATAAAATTTATCGTGTTAGATATTACGTAAAATTCGTATTTTTCAAGTAAAGAATAAATTTTTAAATCGTGAAGGTGAATCTTATTTAATCTAAACTCTAATCTTTTTACAATACTATACAAGGAAATTTACATTAAAAATTTATAAATGGGAAGTAGAATATTTTTAGAAATAAATGATATTTGATTTATGAAATCACCTTTTCATGAAATATAAAAAATATTCAAATCAAAAATAGATTTTGAACATAAATGTATATTTCTTATTATTTATTCGAAAATAACATGCTTCTAAGAAATATACTTCGAAGCAAAATAGTGACTAATATGATAATTTAATAACATCATCTCATCCTCTGTATTTTTAAATAATGCCCTACTTAAATAATTAGGAAATTTTATTTGCTTGTATATTTTTAAAAATTGTGAAAAATGATATTTTTGATTAAATAATATCAGAAGCTTTGTTTCCATCTGGAGCCAAGTTACAGAAATTTTCAATCTAAACATTGAGCTTAATTTTAGAGTTCGTTAAACTATGGAAATAAATCTAAATTTTGAAGTTAATGAAAAATTGTAAATTTACTTAACTATTTACTGTAACATGATTAAAAAAGGTAATTAAATTTACTTTTAAACACTAGAAAAAATATGTTTTCCAGCAAATAATATTAAATGCACAAATATTATTTTTTTTCTCTATTAAAAATTCTTTTAAAGCAAAAAGTAAAATTATTTAAAACATGTGAAAATTTGTTGTTAAGCTTGTTAATTTTATCAGGTACTCTTTCAAAAATAACGAATGCATCTGCAGATATATGAATTATTTTTAAATGTGAATTACTGTCAATAATTTAGAGTTAGTTTTTATATATAGGGAATTTAAATATGCCATTTATTTCCTATATTATATATATATATATATATAAATTAACTCATAATTATAATTCATATTCTCCTATTCATATTTTGTAAAATCTTAATTTTTTATATGATGGAAATACTTTAGTTTTTTATAGCATATTTGATTTTTATAAGCTTCCTGTTACAAATAATTTACTATCATTATTGAATAGATGAAAAGCTTTAATTTTAAAATAAGAAAAATACATTTTCATTCAATTGATAAGTTAAAATTTAATGAACTATGTGCATTATATGCCATAAAATATTTATTTATAATTTGCATTTGCAGAAATATTTATTTTCCAATTTCTCAAAATTATTTTGCATCTTAATTTAAATTTTCATTTTTCATAAATAACATTTTTTCCTATTAACCATTAAATTTGATTCATGTCATATTTCATTGATTATTAAAATTACCAATAATAACGAATAAAACTACAATTTTCTTAAAGTTGATTAATAAGCAAAATAACACACAGTGCATGAAATGTTTTTTCACAATAAATATTTGACAAGATATATGTATCTGAGTTAATCAAATTTACTTTTCAGTTGATTGAATAAAATATATGATGGTAACTATCAAACAAATTTAATCTGCTAAGGTGTCATTGATAAATGTTCTAAATTTCTGCAGGTTTTTCTTGATTACGAACTTGCTGGTTTAAAAAGACTAAATATTTTCAAAAAAATATTACAATGGCTTAATAATATCAACAAATTGAAAAGCCTTTTTCCTGGGAATTATCTTAATACTAATAATTTTTAGAGAACTTAGTTTATATGGAAAAATAAACTGTTTCTAAAATTTCATGTTATGAATTTACTCAGATATTGGAGGGCTATGATTGTAATATTTCGCAAAATTCACAGCAAATTTCAATGATATGTATGTATGTTAGTTATAAATTTTTGTGAATTTTATTTTTTAAAATAATAAATTTAGAATAATCATTTTAAAAAAGTGCATAGCAAGAAAATTTTAAATTGAGAATTTCTTATTACAGTTTATAACTTTTAATTGGATATATACCTACGTCAAAAATGCATGAATAGCTTAAGGAATAGTCTTTTAAAAATTAAAAAATAATTTTTAATGATTACTACTACCCTAACAATTCCTGTGTTACCTGATTGTAATTTTCTTTCTTTGTCACTCTGCAACCATTTTATGTATTGTTAAGTTAAATAAACAAAAAAATTATTTTAAAAAATAAATGGCAAACTATAAAAATATTTCACGCTTGTTTCATAAATTGAGTTTGAAAACAAATAAATTGAACTGTCTCAAAATTTTTATTTGATCATTCTTCTTAAAATAAAATAAATATATAAAGGTACTAGTTCAAATTAAGATTATTTAATATGTTTTTATTGGTAATGTAAAACATTTATCTATATTTTATATACATGATAATTTAAAATTTCTTGCTGTTCCCTTTTTTAAAATGTACACCACTATTTCAAAAAGTTTAATTCATTATTTTAAGAATAAATTTTAAAGAATATAATTTCTGGTCATTCTTGCAACATATTAAAGTTTATGTTAATGCATTTCAGTATTCTTATTTCATTAATTTTTAGAATGTGGTATATTTTTAGGATAAACTGCAGTCTTTATTCTACAATAACGTCATTTTTTAAATAAAATTACATATATGAAAGTGATTGAATGCAGGAATCATATTGCATCGGTTAAAATTTAACAAATCAAAAAATATTTTAGTTTTAATTAATAAGAGAAAAATATAAATTCTAAAATATGTTTAAAAAGTATGTATTTAAATCACTTAATAACTAAAATCATATGAAAATTAATGTATAAAATGAGATAATATATTGAAATTATATATTTTCTAAAATATATGTTTATTTATTTTTCATATTTCATAAGAAGGACAGATTCTTAAGGAAATTTCTACAGAAACGTTTACTTTAAAAAAAATTTATTTAAAAGCAAAATGTATTCATTTAGTAGATTTTGACAATCAAATTTCCTAAAATTTTATAATATTCTTTAATTATTTGTCTTTGCTATACATGAGAATGATATTATAATTTGTTATTTTATATTTCCTTGTAACCCATATAATTGAATTATTTAGAAGAATAAAAAAATTTAATTCTTTTGTAGTTGATTTTAATGTATTATATATCTTTATATTATTTAAAATTTTAATGGAAAAATTTTACTAATGATAAGCATTTTCAAACGGTAATATGTTTTTGAATAAAATACTTCCGATATATTAGCGAAAAAAATATTAATTTGTAATTTCTCATTTTTATAAAAATGAGAAATTACAAATTAATAAAACTTTTTGAAACTTTTTTCGTGTATTATTTATCAAATGATTATTTGCTCACAATTTATAATTATTTATGTCATTTATTCGTACTACATTTAAAAAACGTTAATAATATTAAAGTTTTGGAATTCAGAGTAATTTTAAATTAAATCAAATATATTTTTAACTTTTTCAAAGAGAAGGAATAATTAAATTTTGCACCCTTATTTTTAGATATTGCAATTTATAAGTTGAGAGAATAAGACTTGTTACGAACTTAATATTTTTTAAATTTATATTTTAAATCAAATTGTATTTAAATTTAATACAATTTGATTTCTAAATTATAATTAAATTCAACTTATTTGAATTTACTTAGCTGCATTTAAATATAAGTGTATTTAATTTATTTTTATTTAACTTTATTAAACTGGTTAGATTAAGTTTTCAAAAAATACTTTTTGTTCATGTATATGGTACACATTAAATATAAATATCTTATATTAAAAAAGATAAGAAAATTTATAATGCAAAATAAAAAAATAATATGTATACATTTATAACTATATCCATCTTACCCCTACATTCATATTTCATTCATATATAAGTATTTTCTACTTAATAATAGTAATTTAAAATATCAGATATTTTAGAACTAAATCACTTTTCAATAAAAGAATATTATGAAATAAATATATGAGAATTAAATGCTTTTTTCAAAACATTTTCCACGTTATTTCTTTCAAAGAGAAAACATAATTTAAGAATATAATTTATTTTAAAATGTTCATAAAAAGGATAAAATAATCATGAAAAACCAACGAACGTATATTTAAAGGAACTCAGTAATGCAAGATCAATATTAAATTTGTAATGTTCTTATATAATACATTTTAAAATTTATTGCGACAAAATGAATAAATATTAAATTTATTTTGAATCGATATGGAGAAAATTACATTTTTATAAAAGTTATATATATTTAAACATTCTGAATTTAAAAATATTTTGTTATCTTTTACATTTTGCTAAATGAACACATTAATGTGTTTTGTAAGTAATATAAATTATTTTGATGCCTATTATAGGATACATATTGAAAGGATTAATTGCAATATATATTTTTCAAACCATATTAAAAGGGATCTATTGTGTTGTAAATAATCTTTAAAAATAAATTTTTAAAATGTTTATACTACTTTCCACATATTTTAATACTTTTTTTTGTATTTTTATGCCTCTAAAACAGAAAACAATATTATGAATATCAAGTAAAGTGAGAGAAGACCAAAAATTTGAGTTGTTTTATAGGTTTTAATAAAATCATAACTATATTTATTTCTCAAAAGGAAGTCTTCTCTTCGTCTTTTAAATGTCCTTTCCATAAATACTCTCATTGATAAAATGCCTAATATTGTATAACTGTTACGATAATTGTTTTATTAATTTTATAAATCATGCTGCAAGTATTAATATAACAATATATATATATATATATGCTTTGTATTTTAGAATTTTAGAACAATTATTATAAATTTTATTTTTTCACGTTACGCTGACCTCCTAATCTGGACATATGCTTCTCACCCCAGGCTTCTCGGTCACAAAAACACAGATGGGCACTGTAGGTCTATAAGACTGTTGTGCCACAGAGTTTAGTTATATATATGTGTGTACATATATTTTATATATATATATGTGTGTGTGTGTGTGTATTTAAGGCATTTATAATGTGAATCCTGATATTCTCTAAATTAATGGTGTTTAAAACTAATTATCATAATTAATACAGTTAAAGAAAATAATATCTTCAAATAGTTTATTCATGTTTGCTAAGGCTTACTAAATGACAATTTGATTTGAAATTTTAAGTTTACATTCGATAATGTCACCAAAAAAAAAGATAGTTATAAATATAAATCTCAAATCCACATTCAATAGATGAAATAATTACAAACAATTTTTGAATAAACATACTCCCATTAATTGAAGATGCTTTTCATGTATTTAGTTTTTCCAGAAATAAATGGAAATAACTACACTTTTATTTCCTATTATGAAACCGTATTTCGGTATATTTTCAATTTTATTAAACTTTTTGTCTATTGCGTAATAAAAATCATTTTCATTTCTGATATCCCAATTAATTCACTGTAATTTATTGAAGAAATATTTAATTTCTTTTAATGAAGAAGCCTTCTATGTATTTGTTTTCACAAATTGGATGAAATTTTGAAAAAAAATTGTCTTATACGTTATGACATGACATTTGAAAATTTTGATGCGAAGAAAATTTTAAAGAAATTATTAGACTGCATTTTGAATTATTAGAATTTTCAATTTAACTTCATAAGTTTAGATAAACCAATGTTGATATTTTAACTAAAAAAACCATCTTAGACGCAAATATATCAATATTATAGAATTGTCAAAGAATATCTTATCAGAATGTTAAATACCAATAGTGAAAATATTACTAATTCAAACAAATTAGAATTTTCAGAGAACTCATTAAAATGTTAACCTTTTTTTAAAAGATATTTCTCACAAATAATATAAATATACTTTTATTTTACAATAAAATTTAATACTCTTATGCATTCATGAATTATGGATAAAAGAATAAAGTTATAGCCTTCTAATCATAGCCATAAAATCATAGTGATGTCATAGCCTTTTTATTTAAGACTTCAAAATTCAGTTAAAACAATAATAAAACTGATAATTCCAGAATTATAAAATGCAAGAATAATTATCATGTGATATACTTAGATATTTGAATACATCATGGCATATGTTTTTTCATATGAATAAATACATTTTGAACAAGGCAAGCATAAGAATAAAAAGATATTTAAATTTTGATGTTGACCCTAAATATTTAAGCACAAAATTGAATCACCTGAAAAATCTTCCTTCCCAATTTTGCTATCATTTTTTTTCAAGCAGGATATAAAAAAAATCATTTTTTTAATCTTATCTTATAATGTGAATGATAATTTTTAATATTTCCCAAATATGAGGAATTTTTTTTTCATAGTAATTATGTATATTTAGTAAACTGATCCACAAATCTGATTATTTTAATGAAATTTAAAAGGTTTAAAGAAAAATAAAGATTAATTACAATTTTTAATTCGATAAAAATAAATGTAAGCTTTTAAAACAATGAAAACATAAACTGAGTTTAAGAGGAATTCACTTCAATGTTTACTTTCAATCTTTTTTTTCCGAAGTCTTGTATAAGAAGACATTGTTTCACAATGATAAAGTGAACAACTTAAAAATATTTCAGGTAAAATGCTTCTTCATTTAGGAACAAAATTAATGTAAATTGTAAGAAAATGTAATTAAATATTTAGGTAGAGTATAAGTGGTCTGTATTTATCAGGAAAATTTATTCGATTGCTCAACATTAAAAAGTTAACACGTATTCCTGCGAAATGAAAATAAACTCTTTTCTAAAAATTATTATTTTCCATATTTTATTTATTTAGAAATTTTTTTCTATTTTGATTTATGTTATAAAATAAACAAATAAAGAATAATTCATTTCATATATTCTTTTTACTATTACAAAATATTCAAAATGATCTTTTTAAATTATTAATAATCAAATATTCTCTTCACTAGTAATTCATGTTTCAAACATTTTTACAGATGAATAGATAAAAATAATTCTTATCATGTAGAAATAGATAATTAATTTTGAATATATAAGTATTTTAATATTAAAGTATCTTTTGAAATAATGTTAGCTTGAGATATAAAGAACACTTTAATATGATTTTTTTTATCTAAGGGTATTATATATTTTTCTTGAGTGAAAAGGCGTAGGCAATTTTTTTTTTCTCTTTTGATGCAGATTATAAATGAGAGTTCTTGTGAAAAATGGTAAATCACTTTAGTCTTAACATTGAAAAAACAGATGATTTTACCCATTATATCAATATATTTTTATAAATGTTAAATATTTTTTATGAAGGATATTTAATTATGGGTATTAAAATAACTTATTTGTAGCTAAATAATTCCTTTTAAATGCATTTTCCTTTATTTCATATAAAGGTTGAATTAAAATATATAAATAAGTAACAATTTTAATGCATTGAATATTAAAATATTTTTTGATTGGGACAAAATTATATTTAAACAAAAACTGTTTCCTTCATTTCAAGAATATCAACATTAGATTTCAATTATTTTAAGAATATCTTCTATATTTGCATATTCTAAATTCAACTACACAATTGTTATAAAAACATTATTCAAATAAATGCTGTTAACTATTAACTTATAGTTTGAATGTAATCTTCTACTTTATAAGATATAAAATCTTAATATAAGATAAATTAAGGTTTCAGCAAACATTCATTATGCTAGAATGATGTTGATTATGGAAGAAAATTTAAAAATAATAAAATTTTTTATATATACTCATTATTTTAAACCGGTATTAATATATTTATAAAAATCATTTTTTTAACTAATAATAAAGAGCAATATAATTTGAAAGTTTTGATTTTTATTTCATAGCTAAATTATTTCAATACATTGAATGAAATATGTGGAAAAAATTTCTGTTATACTGTTATACATTTTTCCATTTTACTGTTTTATAATTTAAAGTACACAGGTGGAATAATATATGTGAATACATTTTTGGATCATAAATATAGCTAAAACGCTGACTGGATAAAAATGATATTTTTTACAATTAAGGTATGACTCATAAATAATAGCATGGTAATTTAAGCACAAATGTAATTAAAATTACGACTGGAAATCAAACTTCTGTAAGAGACAAGTAAATTTTATTTTTAAAGTTAAGCAGTATTGTTGCAAATAAAAATAAATTCCTTGAATTTGCATTTTCAACTAAATAATTTGCGAACAAGATCTCACAATATAACCAAGTTGAAATTACAATGTAAACTAATTGTGAATAAATAAACTAAAAGTGAGATTAACTAACATCAAATGGTCCACTTACTAAAAATAAAGTTGTTTGATATTTTTTCCTTTACTATATTCAAGTTTAATGTTTATAATATGAAATTAATTTATTAGATTTATTAAATGTATTCACCCCTTTTGAAAATATTTTAACTCGTTTAAAAATTTAACAGTCTTTGCGTTCCTATTTATGTATTCTAATTTGCTTACAATGAATTGAAATTCTTCGAAATACTTTAATATTTATTAATTTTGACAAATTCTAATATTTATCTTGTTTTTTAACATATATTATTAGCCATTTGAGTATCTAATGTGCATATTCTTTTGTAAAGATAAATAATTATCTTTAATAGTGAACTATATTCATTGTACGTTAAAGTGAAACCTCAAAAATTGCAAAATACAACGAATGATGTCCATACAAAAATCCTTAGAAAAGTTATTATATCTCCCATTTTTAATCCTCTACTGGACACTCTATTGTAAAACTCTAAATTATTGGGAGCCAAAAATTTCATAATTTAATTATTTATTATATTTATGGTTATTTCATTTGTGATAATTTTCCAGCAGAATGCGTTACTTCTCTTAATGTAATTTATTATAAATTCGATTAGTGAATATATTTGAAAAATCAAAGATGATTAATGTAATAATTTAATCAGTTCTATTTTTAATTTAAAATACATTTTTTATAAAGTAACTTTTACATAAAATTTCTCTTTTTTTATAATATTTTTATTTAATTAATAAATATCATTATTCTCAAATAAAAAAGTATCTAAGGGAGTAAATTTAATAAATATATCTGAAAAGTTAAATCATTATTATAGTGTTGAAAAAGTGCTTAGAAATTTATTTACACAATAAATGTTACAGGTGATGTGTATAGTATATAAATTCGTAATTAAAAATAAAACAAAGAATATTTTATGCACTTTATTTATGATGTTTTAACATCCTATAATAGACAGCTAATTAAGGAAATATGATAAATCAATTGAGTTCTATATTCATATTCATTTCATATTCATATAATTTTTTATAGTTAAAAATAGTATTTATGTTAGACGATCAAGAGAAATAAAGAAATTAGCCAGATACTGTTTCCAATAGAGAAAGACAGATCTATTTTTAGCAATAATTATTGAAAATAGGAGTGGTATCTTATTTGAAAAAGCAAAATGCAATGACGTGTTTAATTATTAATATTATTAAACATTATCAAGGAAATATGAACTACTATGTAAAGTATCACTGATACCATTTGAAGGAATCAAATCAGAAGTTTAAATGTACACATATATACGCTCTCACACGCAAGGTTAAATATATTCAGCATAATTTTCAGTTAAATATTTTAATCAAATTGTTTCAAAATTTGACCACCTAAAAAAAAAACTTTCTAATGAATCTCTTCTTTGTCGCAGTTAATCTGTTGGTTAAGTCACCCAAAGAAGAAAAAAATTGGATTTTTTTTTATAATTTTGCATAATGGAGCAAAGATAACATATTGTGTATTAAATTGTTATATCCTGAATTAACAAATGCTTTTCATTTCGTTATTAAGCACATTCTAGCAATTACTATATAATTTTTATCTTAAAGATGAAAAACTTCTTACGTACCTGAAATCAGCTTACATATATTTCTAATAGTAAAAAAGGAACAGCTTATAAAATATAAAAAAAAATTTCGAAACTAATCATATTACTTAAAATTGTGTTTTTATAAAAATATTTTTTAACTCATAATTCTCTAATATCAAAATAAAATGTTCTCAGAGTATGGGGATAAAATAAATATATCATGGGATATAGATCAAAATAGTAGGATCACACGTAAAAATACGAAATTTTTATTCGTAAGGAGTTGTATCAATGCCATTCAAATTTTAACTTGTTTTCCATGTAGTACTGATAGTAGTGTAGTACTGATAGTAGTGTTCCATGTAGTACATGTAGTACCCAGTACACTGCTCGAAAGAATTCTCTGAAATTATAATTTGGTAGAAAAGCTTTGAAATCAAGTAATGTGAGTAGAGGAAAAAACTGATATCCGTATTGGTCTCTTAAGATAAAAAAATCTTAATAATATTGAGATTATGGAAGTGAAGACAAGCGAGAGATATTCCCATATTTTACTATGTTTATTTATTTATGTTTGGAACCTTTGAGTCATACATAGAGAGAAATTGCAATTAGGAAATAATGGAAGGAGAGAATATAATGCATAGAGTGTATGGTCTTCGATAACGCTTATTCTCAAATTTCCAAACTCATAGTGATCCCATGCGAAGCCAATATCCACCATTGCAACACCATCAAAGCATTCTTTTGTGGAGTTCTTTGATTCGGATCCTGTAATTTTTGGACTAGTAATCGGCTCGAAATGTTACCATTAGAAATCTTTAAATAATAATCCAGTGATTTAAAAATTTAAATGATGACTTGAAAATCAGCTTACATATTTGTTGGATTTGAGTCCGAGTTTAGTATCTCAATACTTGTGGAAATTCGCGGGTTCGAATTTCACTTTGGGTATGATTGTTTGTAGTGGTTCGGAATCCACTTTAAAACGTAGGTCCCGGTCTTATTAGCCCTCGTATGCAAAAAATGACCTTTGAGCGACAAACAAAGCTAAACCTCGATACTTGTGCTATTGCTTCGCATTCTACTAAGAAATTTTGCTTTTCGGATCACTATTTTAATTTGAAATATCACAGTATGTATTTCACACTGAATAATTTTGGCGGATATGATTTTTTTATAAGTGTTCATCTTGAAGGCTATATGTGACAGTATAGTCTCGTTTTTAAGGCGTATAACTCCTTCAGCGCTCGTCTATCCAGATAGTTCATTTTCAATTTTTATCCACAGTACTTTTAGCTGATCTTACTCGATTTTCCAGTATTTACTTGACACCTCTCACAGTTTAGCGTACGCTGTCAAAATGCATCATGCAGTAAACAAAAAAATACTTAAGATTAGCTGTTTAATACCACAAGCATTTTCTATAATCATGTACCTTTGTACATCAAATAAAAGTAATGATGATTCCATTTCATCTATACTACTTTCTCATCCATTTCTACTAGATGGTAAGCAACTGTGTAATTTGAGTAAGATCCAGAGGATAAAAATGCAATACATTTTGAAATAAGATGTAATATTATTATTTCATACTTACATATGCAGGTAGTCATGCATTTCTTTTTAATTATAACGTATTTTAGCTATTCTTGGCTTAAAAACTTTACAGTATAGATATTGTATTTCGTTCCTTGTATTCATTCCCAAGAAAGCAATACTTTTTTAGATTATTTATTGATAAATCCCTTGCAGTCACTTAACAATTAATTAAAAATTGTCAGGAAATTAAAAAAATGTCTGGAAAATTTCCTTCTTATTAATAAGATGTTTTATACTTTTGTGCTTAGCTATAAATACCTTTATTAGAATTTTTGTGACCACAGATTTCTTTTTACTTTCTAATTTAATCTAACAGAAATCACTATCTGTCAGTTCTAACTGCCATACGATAAACGTTTCGCTTCCAAATAAACACAAAACATATTACTACATTTTTAGACTTCATGAATTCATTTTCATTTTACCCTAAATTAAAATTAATACTATTTAATTAATAAATTAATATTTATTTGTTAAATAATATTAATAAATTAATTAATAAATTAAATTAATACGCTTGACAATAATGAAATATTTAGTTTGTTATGCTAATCTCATTTGTACTCATGCACAACAAATTCATGAAATAAGCTAGAATTTTTATTAACATACATTTTATTTACTAATTTACGACTTTAAATTTTTTTAACTTTAAAATCATATTGCTATATTACTAAGTTGTTAATTAATTGGATATTATGCTCTATTTACGTTTACGGAAATAATTCCTCTTTAATAATTAATACAGTTGCATTACAATATGAAATGTTTTGCTAATTTCTGCAGATAGTTAAAATACAATGATTATTTTTATTTTGATAAATTTAATTTATTCCCCATGGGGACTTTACAAATTCTTTCCTTATTAAAGCGCTGTTTTGGAAATAGGAAAATAATTTATTTATTTAATGTTGCTTTAAGCATATAGAAATGTTTTATTCTTAAAATTCAAAAAGGAAATACGTATATATCTCGATAAATATACAATTAATTAAAAAACAAAAACATTTTATCCATGCTATGTATTAAGCTAATTGTATAATATTAATGTGTCCTAATAAAAAGTTAATAATTTAGTAACTTAAAGTTTAAGAATTTAAAATAGTGACTTTGTTTAGTACAACAAAATATAAGTAAATGGAATTATTTTCACTGGTAATACTCTAAACTCGGATGGATTACAATGGATTTTCTTCGCGTCTTATAGCAGTTATCTCCATCATAAAACTGATATTTCTATATTTCACATATTTAAAGAAAAATAACCAGTTTATTTCTGCAAAGGAGTGTTTATAAAAAACGTATTCTCATTTTCTTACAATTTGAAAAAAAATCGACAGAAAGGTTTTGTATTGCATAACTTTTTTTAAAAAATTATTAAAATGCAAGTGTAAGTCTATATTACAAATATAAAATTTTTGACGAAAATTTTCAAAAAGCCAACCATTATTCCTATTCTAGTAAGTAAAATAATCAATTTTATTGCTTCAAATTTGATGCATTAAATCTATGACTAAGTAAAAGTTATAAGATGTTATACATCAATTATAAAAAGGACTGTGAGGACATTTTTGCCTTTGGCAGTAAATATAAATTTTGAGTGTATAGTACTTAAATGTTAAAGTAATGACCAGTTATGACCACAATATTACCGAATTTATTACAAAATTATTCAGTATGAATGAGATTTCTTTTCTTAATGTATGTTACATTTTATGACTTTGTCTCATCTGTGGTAATCAAATTAAAATTGAAACATAAAAGAATATTTTATCAAAGAATGCAAACATTTTATTAATTAACATTTCTCTTGGGTACAGCAAATTTTTTATAAGCTAAAAACGCTTATCAACAGACCATTCAGGGGCTTCCTTTAAGAAATGTTCATATTTTTTCCGTTTAATGAGAGAAAATGAACTTGGATTAAAACTAAAGAGCGAAACTTAAGCAGTCTAAGAACATCATTGAATTAATTTTTAAGAATAATTCATAAGCAAAAAGGGGTTTGTTGTTTTCTAAATAATACATATATCTAATAAAATAATTATGTCTCATTTTTGAAATGAACTTTCTTTTGCTTCATAATTTAAATGGTTACAAATAATTTTTTTCTGGAAAATTTGCTTGCTTTAATTACATATTATTCTCTATAAATTTCAACTGATATAATCGTAATAAATGAAATGTGTAAAGAATCTATGGAGTAAACAATTAAACTTGCTTTTTATTTTTTTACAAGTGTATTTCTGAACTCTGGAAGTAAATTGAAATCACCCACATGGAATAACAAAAATTGCTTACATTCAAACGATTAAAAGATCTGTAAAGTCATATTTAATAATGTGAAAAATTTTAACTGATTTTTTTTTTACATATATTGTTATTATTTTGAATCGTTGAAATCTAACTATCAATCTGGTTAAATAAATTGTATTATCTGAATAAATAAAAAGCATTAACAATATATTAATCAATTGACATGGTAAAAGTCCATTTATCGTTATATTTTAATTGAAAACATTTCAAAATTATAACTTGGAATCACCTTAATAGGCAAAGCTATTAAGCTAGTGAATAGAGAAAGGCAGTGAAAAGGAAACACACAATGGATTAATTAATCAATTGTCATCATTAATTACTACGTCCAAATGACTTGCAACAGATTATCATTAGGAGCATGATAAATTTCACTAAGAAGTGACTTAATTTCTTGATGAGACATGACTAGAAATCTCATATTTAAATTGTTAATGGTGATGTTATGTCACACGAGTTTATGTTGAATTAATGTTATTTCTTCTGAAACAATCATCTGGGAAATTTAATATTAAAATTATGATTTGTTTGATGAGTAAGTTAATATATATATAATTGAGAAATTTTCCTTTATCAATAAAAACTCAAATATTTTTATACAGATACGAATTTACAAAAACTAATTTCCTTAATAAATTATAAATTAATTTAAGATGTAAGCAGATTAATTTCTCGAGCGATATCAACTTATTTTTGTTTTGAAGAAATTTACTTTCTACTTATAAGTATCTTCAACAAGTCTTTAGAGTTTTTATCTCAGAGCTTTTGGATTTGCAACGGAAACTAGCAATAATATATTATTAATAATTACATTGTCAAATGCTTCTAAGCCAATAAAAATGTACATTTGTACAAAGAGTTTGACATAAATTAGCATTTAATTAATAAGCTTCAAATGCTCTAATAGCCATTTCATCAGTATATGATTCATTTATTATTTATATCATTAGTTCCATATGATAACAAGCAATGTGTTAGTAAACACAGAAAATATATCAAACAAATATGTTAATGTATTATATTTGTTAGTACATATTATTGATTTTATAAACTAGACATACTGCTCTGCAACCTTATTTAACCTTTTTTTTTTCCTAGATTCTGTATCATTTCAAAGAACATTGCCACATAAAAATAATGCTCAACTTAAATTAAGATTTAGTATCATAATTTTCTGTACAGTGTTAGCTATTTTGTTAAAATTTCACTAAAATTTGCCAGAAAATAATTGATTTCACAAAAAATACGCTATATGAAATTCAAAATTTGTCAAATTTCATGTTCTTACATCATAAATTATTTGAATCCCATGGTAAAAAATTAAAATTAAGTCTTAAAAGAAAAAGTTGCTTCGAAAGTTGGTGGTTAAAAACAATGGGAAATATTTAACATTTTCATATTTTTTATGTTCTGTTACTTTTCCTCTCACATAAATTTTGGAAAATAAGAGATTTCGCTCTATTCATCTTTGGCTAAATTTCTTGTAAATGGCTCATCAATCATAATGGCTCGTAATCACCTCAGGAAATAGAAGCATATGATGTTAAACTTCGTCAAATGCTAAAAGGTAGCTAAAGTGCTTAAGTAAAGTGTTGATTGGAAAAAAAGATGTATGATTAGTATTTTAATGAATATTATTTAAAAATATCAATAAAATTAAGAAAATGTTAAATTTAAATTTTTAGCCTTGCAAGTGATACGATTTAAGTAGTTGTTTACTAGAAATAGCTTACAATAAAATATGCCTATTACACATGAGTGATATGTGTGATTTAATTTATATATATGTGTCTGTACGTTTACATGCGTAGATTAAAAAAATTTAATATTAAACATGTGTAAAAGTAATCATTCAGCTAAACCTACCCTCTTATATGTTTACCTAGATTAATGTTTAAAGTATTAAGAAATTTCAGACATAAAACTTTCTCAAAATGATGACAAATAATTACGACTTAATAATTTAAATATTTTCAGAATACAAAATTGATTCTACTTTGTACAATTTTCCTATATTAATTTAAATACATGCTTTTTATTAATTTTTTCTTTAAATATTATTTTTATGCAAAGGAAAAAGTGTGATATACAATTAATAAAAGTATTCTTTAAAAATGAAATGACTTTGCTTAGAAGTCAGTATAAAATGAATGCTTAATAAATTAACACAATCGTAGTTTACAATTGTCTATTTTCTTATCAAGAAAAGTATTGTATATGCAGATCCACATTTAATATATAAGAAAATAATATACTTTTATTACAAGTTTCTTTCATTTCCACAAGTTCTTCTATTTAATCATATTCAATATATCAATGAAATATTTTCCTCTGAGCTGCTGATACTCAATTCATCTCGGTTGATAATGCTTATTTTATACGAAGCATCGTTTTTCCTATATTTTGTGATACAATGCTGAAGAAAAAACTTGGCAAATTTCTGACTTCTTAGAGTAAAATTGTTTGAGTGGTAAGAGAATTCTTTCCTCATTGATCTGGAAAAGAAAAAAAAAGATTTTTTTGTACTTACGATGCCTTTTTGTTTCAAAAATTCTAAACGTGTTTGCAATAAAAAATAAAAAAAAAAACTTAAGCGATAAATTTACATTCCTATACATTTTTTGTAGTATTTCTACAAAGATATTTTTAGACAATTATTTTTTTTTTTTTGCAAATTATAATGCAAATTTATTTTTTTTAATACACACATTTAATATTTATTTACAAACATTTTTCTATAGGTTGTTTTTAAAATAGTTCTTAAAATCCACTAAGAATAAAAAAAATTAAATTATAATTTAAAATATAACTAAATTAGCATATAAATTTCATTAAAATAAAATACAATATAACTTGTTAAGATATATTTGTGAGTGAATATGATATGAAATATTTATACTATTTGAATGATTTTGCTAATGTTACACTCATTCAAATTGCTTTAAGATTGAATTTTTAATATTCCTGTCAATATTTGACATTGAGGTACAAAATACAAAAGAATAAGTTTTAAAATAGTATTGCATATTACCTACAAACAATAAAAGATATTCTTATTTGATGACTGAATTTCTGTAAAAAAAAAGTAAAATAAATTAATTATTTTATCATTAAAAATATAAAATTAATAAAAATACTTAAAATTCTTGCCAAAAGCATTTATTTATCAAGTTTAATTATGCAGTTGAGTACATAAACAGTTTTCCAATAAAATATACATAAAAATAATTAAAAAATAAATAACTTATGAGTAAATGACTTATTTTATTATAATATTCTACTTAATATTCTTACTATTAAAGGTATATTATGGACTATATGGCTATAAAAACTATCCAAAACTAATATTCCTAATACAGTTAAAAAGGAATGAACTATATATATTTTAAATAGAGATTTAAACGTCTCATGGCAAAAAATATTGGAAAATAAACTTTTACTCTCGAATAAAAAATAAATTGAATAGAATACAGAAATTATTTCTTAGTAACTTTATTTGTAACTGAATACCAAATGTACTAAGTCTATCTGTTTCTTAGAAAATTTATCGGCTATTGAAATGTAATTGTATGTTTTGTTTTACATTCATATGAACAGTATTATGTAAAAAAAACATACGTGACTCCTAATTTATTTAATAATCAGTACATAATACATAGGACGTAGTATTGTAACTGGTACATAAATGTAAATTTGAATGCCCAAATCTGTTTTTTTCTATGTTAATTATTTTGTATACTTCAGTTATCTTATTTTTGGATAATTGCTCATAAGATATTTCATAACTAACCAACCTGGTACACTTTTACATATCTTTTCTCACTATAGTAGAAAATGCAATATTATTTAAGAATTATAGCATGTTTAAAAGTTTGAATCTTATAAATTATCATATTTATTTAGTTTTCTATATAACACATTTTAATATTTTATCTCTAAATTAACAGCGGAATACCAAGCATTTGTAAATACTCAGAAGTATAAGATATAAAAAATGAATGAATCTTCGAATATCATCAATACATAAATGTGTTTCAAATTCAAAATCTTTATAAAGCGAAGGTATTGTATTCACAGAATAAAACACAAAACATTTTAAGATTTTAAGAGAGGAAAAATACCTTTAAATCCTGGATTTCTTTCGGATTCCATAAAATTTAGATTTATAAAAAATGATCTATACTCATCTGATACAATTTCAGATTTCTCAAAATATTAAGGAGTTGTAAATTAATCGAACATTTTATGAAACTATGCATATCAATAAATAACATTAAATAAAACATTAATTGTTTAATGTGTAACATAAAGCAGATGATTTAGACATTACACAAAAATTAACATTAAACCAAAAGACAGAATATGAAAAACCAAAGATGTATGCCGATTTCTTTTACTCGCATTTTGTAGTTTATGATCTTGCTTTTCAATCATCCAGTGATTATTTATTTAGAAATCATAATCAGGTTTCAAGAAAATTTTCATCATATTTAATAATAAATTTTGAGTAATATAAAAATTGATAATTTTACTCTACTTCAGAAAAAATAATTTAAAGGCATTTTTAGAAATTAATTATCTTAATAAATATATATATATATAGATATATATATATATATATATATATATATATATATATATATATATATATATATATATATATATATATATATATATATATATATATATATATATATATATATATATATATATATATATATATATATATATATATATATTGGAGTTTATTATTAATAATTGTCAATTATATTGCTTATTGTATAATTATCTCCGTCATTTAAACATGATAAGCTGTGACGCTGACTGAATGTAAGAAAACTTATATTTGTTTGTTAAATTTTAGAATGATAATAAATCTCTGAGAGAATATTCAAATATAAAAATTCTAGCATGCAACATTCAATATTAGAAACGTTTTTAAGTTAAAAACGTTTAGAATTATTTAAGAAAGACAGAAATATCACAAAAGTGCATGAATTGCACTGGCAAGTGACAGTTATTATTTGATCTGTTAAACTAAAATAAAGTTAAAAAAATCGATAGCTGGTTTAATATTTCTTAATACTAAATTATAATCTTTCCAATAAATAGCAAATTTAGTTTTTGATTAATTTCTCGTGATACTTTATCAATTTTAAATGCAAAATAACAACATTTTATAACTACATGTATAATATATGTATGATTCGTAATTTTCACTATATAGCAGAATTCCTATTATCCGAATCAAATGTGACTGGACCCCATTCGGATAATAATAAATTCGAATAGCTAGATTTTTTTTGGACAAAGTGTCTATGCTAATTAATTATTGTAAGTGGAAAAATAAGTAAAAAACCATGTTTCTTTAAAAAAAAACCTTTATTTAATTTAATGAAAATTTAATACTTTTGCATGATGAGATACTTACAAATAATATTCTTTAAAACAGTGTGTATAATGTTGTCTGCTGCAAATAAAAGTCATCACTTGTTGAGCATCTTGGTCAGAGTCAGTTTTTTTATAGCTTTCTTTTCTTTTAGACAGTCAAGGTGGGTATCCACTTGATATTGAGAATATGAAAGTGGTCCACCCTTGACTAATGCTCCATCCAGTTCTAAGAAGTCTCAAAGTCGGCAAATACTTCACCAGCTGATGGTCCCGTATTTGCTTCACCTTGTACATCAAGACACTCTTCCACAGCTATTTCAATTAGTTTACAATTTTAAATCCATGTTTTTCCTAATAAAAATATTTCTCTTATATCTTCACCAAAAACTTCTGAACGTCAAAGATTTTTCAAAAGAATGTTTCTGAATTATTAAAGGGAAACATGTTGCTGTTCATCACCTTCTCTTACTTCCTTCCTTGAACTTTTTCTATTTCCTCAATTTTCCATTTCCTTTTCATTCTACTTTTTTTTTTAAATTTTGAAAATAATTCCAATAGTTGGAGTTCTATTGTATTTAAATCTTAAAATAGTATAAATAATATATTTACTTCTTTGTAAAAAATTAACAAGAATAATTTTCTTTAATTTTTTTATACATACTGGAAATTCAATAGAATTGAAATATAAATTCAGGTTAACTTAGAAATAACTTTCAATTTATTGAATGAGCAATACATTTTATACAGATATTTAGCATTCATTATATAGCTAACTTATAATTTTAAAGTTTTGCAACTTAAGAACATGTCTGCTAATGTATAATGAAAAATTTAAATAATAAGATATGAATATCATTGATGATGTAAGATTTTTCTCAGTTATATGTATGGAATTTTATTTATTATTTCACTACTTCAAGTTTAAAAGGATTTATATACAGATATGAATATTATTACATTCTTTAATATAGTGTATAAGAGAATTAGATATTTGGTAATATGTTTATATATAAAATTTTAAGATACTATTGTATAAATACTTTCCTAAAACTAAAATTTGAGTCTTATGCCAATTACATACAATGATTTTTGAATTGGAGAGAATCTTGTTCTGAGAAATAATTTGAGCATTTTTAAATCACAAGATTACTATTCAATTACGACTCAGTAGTTTTACAAACACAGTACCACTCTCTTTAGACTAATATTTTTATCAAGTTGCATTCATTTTTGTTATACATCAAAGACAATACTGAAAATATTTACAAATTAATTATAGAATGCATCTTATTATAAAAACATTTTACCCTTATTTTCTAAATATCTTGCAATTTCTTGAACTTTCAGAAAGATGACATTAAAACTGTTTTACAATACTTTCAACAAAAATACATTTTCACATCAATTTTAATGGGTTGAATAGCAATAGTTATTTAATGTTGCTGATTGGATATATTTAATTCCCAATTTGTAAACTTGGATTACTTCAGGTTGTATATTTAAGCAGTTGAAAATGTAAGGAGAATAATATTTATGTGAGCGATTTTCTTGCTAGGATTTAATTAGAATTTTATTGTGTAACATTTGATGTGAACTAAAGTATTTTCCTAAATTCAAAAAATAAAACAAAGAAAAAGAATAAAAAAATATAAAAAATGAAAATAAAAAGTAATATTTTATGGTACTATCTAATGAATGTTAAAGACAAAACTCTAATTTTACGATTTTTTTATGATTGATAGTGGTTAAAATTATTTTTCTGTAAATATTTAAAATGTGCTTGACTCATAATGCTTCAACTACCTTGGATTAAGGGCTTTCATAAAAATGAGTGTTTTGAATAGCTGAAACAAACTTCTAATTTTTAATTTATTATTTGTGAAAAGGAATTTCATTCTTTTAAATATTTGCTGATTCAATAATATTATTTTATATTATTAAAATATATTATTTTCAAATATTATTGAAAATAATATTTGAAATAATAATATAATAATAATATTTTTTATATTATTTGTAAATGTGTATATAAGTAATAATATTATAGTTTTTTTATGTAAAAACATAGCCATAATTGAAAACATTTCTCTCTTGTTTTGGTAAAAAAAAATAATTTCTTATCAATTTGTACTTGATTAATATATTTTTACTTCATGTAGTCATCTTTTTTCTTCATTTTATTGATGCATAAAGTTATTTATTGAAAATACTATTTAATATGAATGGGTATTTTTCCCTAATATATTTCATAACAACATAAATTATTATAACGTTGTTAAAATAAAATATTAATTTTTACATACAATCGTCTATAAAAACTAGTATAGTCATTAAACTACTGTTAAATTATATAATCTATTTTCAGTTATATTTAATGAAATTCTGATTATGGTAATAAATTTTATGTGGGTTTTGATTTTGAAATGTACGCCCTAATAAATTGTTTATTATTGATACCAACAATACAAATATTTTGATCTAGCGTGTAGTGAAAATTAAATTATAAGCAAATGAAATAAATATAATTTAATCGACGAATTAAAATTCATGAAACTGCTTATTATTTTTATTTATGATAAAAATATTATTTTATAATTAAAAAACTAACATAAAAGGCAATAAAAAATCCAATATTTTACATTATCATAATTTATCCATTATTTTATATCCACGGAATATTAATTTTAGTAAAATAGATGTAAATTATTCTTATTTCAAGAAGTTAATTATTAATGATCCTCTTGTGTACTACATAGTACTAATAAATATATCCCTCTTATACTAAAATATAAGCATGAAAAATCCAATTGAATTGGTAAGCAGATACTGTGAAATAAATAAAGAACTTGAATCCAAAGCAAAAGAAAATAGATTTGTGGGAGATAACACCTTTCATATATTTCCAATCTGCAGAATCATAAAAGACAGAAGATTTGGAAGCAGCATTAACGAAAGATATCGACTTATATAATTACAATTAGGAAGTATAGAATTTTCTAACATCCTTTTCTTCTGAAAACAAAAATGATCAATGTATTTTTAATGGACTTTGGTCAACCATATCAAAGAGATTTTTGTTGGAACAATTTGTCTCAGAGGGTATTATAAGAAGATTCAATTATGGGAATGAATGAAATTAGAAATAAGCCTGATTACATCTCAATTTTTTATCAATATAAAGATTTTCATTAAAAATATTGGTACAGTTATTTTGATGTATTATTTAGTGTTTAATAAAAACATTAAAGTGTAATATGTATTAATTGTAATAACCAATAGTCTTATAATCAAGAGTGCAAATGAAAGTGAAGGAAATGAATATTAATGTACTGTTTCTGGAGAAAAATTATAAAAAATGTTATTTTTCAAAGTTACTTTAGATTGAATTAATAATGAATAAATATAAAATGATAACACCATTTTCATTAATGAAAACTTAAAGTATCTAAGCAACATTATCAAAACAATGATAATTAATGCTTTTTACTAAATGTTTTATTAAGTTTTCAAAATTTTTATTTAATGAAAACATTTATACAAAATAACGCATATGGCTGTTGAATAAGCAAAATTTTACACAAGTTTAATTTTAAACGAATATATTTTTAAGTTTTGCAAAAACATATCTCTAGAAAATATACAAATCTTGCTCATTTATTTGGTAAGAATCATTGTAAATTGATAGTAATTTCAATATAATATTGACGCATAATATATATATAAAGTAAATTTATTTTATTCCAGTAGAAAGTTATAATATTTTTGTATGAAGAAAAAAAATTCTATAACATATTTTAAAAGTCATATTTTACGGGATACATCTGACATTTCATTAATAAGGATAACGGCAGCTTCTATGGAATTTACAGTTACTTAATAGGATATTTAAACAAATAGCAAAATGGGGCATATAAAAAATTATTTCTAAGAAATACAGTTATTATTTTTAAAATGCATAAAATAATGTTTATTTTTAATTCTAAATGTGTTAATCCAAATATTTATATATATATATATATATATATATATATATATATATATATATATATATATATATATATATATATATATATATATATATATATATATATATATATATATATATATATATATATATATATATATATAAGACTTGATTCATTTATACTTGATTTTATCAATTGGACACTTGTATCTTTATAAACTATTCAGTTTCTATTTAACTCAATGTCCAAATGAAGCATACTTCCTACTTAGAATATGGCGCAGCTTGTCTTTATCTGGACCCTGCGCCATAAAACCCAACCAACCTACTTAGAATGACTTTGGAATTTCATCTTGCTGTCTCCATTTCTTAATATTCATGCTTTCTATTAAATATATTCTTTATTCTTTAATCACTAGTAAATATAGAGTCATATAATTTTTTATTTATTTTCCACTCATCGGAAAAGAGCACTTTATCACAATTGTATTTAAAATAAACAAGAATAACTTAAGATGTTTAGTATGTTTTATATATTTCGCTCTATGAATATTGACACAAGAAAATATACAACTCAGTTTTTTAATTTAATCCTTCTTTTGCAATCTTCCTTTGATATTGAGATTAATCGACAAAAATTTCGCAAACACATCCATTGCGTAACGTTTTGGTTGCGGGATTTTATTCATTAATAAGTTCTATTACCTTTATTTTACTTTAACAATCCAATATGAACTATCTAACAATAACTATTTAACAAATAACTATTTAACAAATAACTATTTAACAAACACCTTAACACATTGGTGCCAATACGGCCTTCATACGATCGTATCCAAATAGCAACTGAGTTAGATTTTCCATCAGATAGGGAAAATGCCCTTCACATTCCCTTTTTAGGGATTTACCGTGGCTGAGTTGCCACAATATCCATTGCCTTCAGCTTAAAAGATATATTTCATAGTCAGTGATACCTAAATTAAACTGTTCATTTGTTATGGATGTGACCAAAAATATATCAAAAATGTACCAATTCAAAGAAATTTTACTTAAGCAATACATAACTTAATTTTAAATATACATATTTTTTGCCGCGGGATGTGTTCTCATAAATATGAGTTAGGAAATGTTTCAACACATCTAAATGTGTTCTAACTTTGAAAGTATAATCAGATAATTTATAGCATAACCACAGTTAAAACTAGCTATACAAAAGGAAATTTTAAATGTTTGTAAATCAAAGTTTAGAATAAAAATATATATTTTCTTACAATTATCATTTATTATAATAGTTTTTAAGTTAGAAAAAATGCTGAGGATTTACAAAATTATATAGTAGTGTTTTCATGGAAAATTTTTTGTCTCGCTTATTAAATCCAAAACTAATTATTTGCGTGCAAAATTATCAGAAAAATAATAACTCGAGTTCCAATTTTTCGACTACACTTATTTTTAATGTTTTTATTTCAGAAATGCAGTTTTGCATTATTCAGTTTTATTAATTTTAAGTTATGAAAGATACGTTAAAGTATTTTTTTAACGTGTAGGTTAACACACGTTAAAAATATTTTTTAACGTGTAGGTCAAATATTTTTTGTGATCTGTTGAATTATGAAAAATCAAGAAATTTAATTTATGTCTGTCTGTTACTTAACTAACAAATTAAGAAGCTGAAAATGATATCTTAAATTGTATCCATTTAAGAAAATCCTACTTACAACTAAATATTTTGTCTTTCTTGCTATAAATTAGTTCATTTTCAATTTCCTTTAAGCCCATCTACTTCAAAAAATACCACAGTTTTGAATTGTTTGAAATTTCTTATATACCTATTTTCCAGCAGTTACTTTGATTGGAATTTTAAAAGCAATGTACGATATAATTTGCTTACATTTATTTTTCTATGTTATAAAATTGTGTGCAAATGTATTTCTTGTATTAATTTGGTTAAATTATTTCATTTAAATGTGCAAGATTTTTTCTAGCTTATATTATGAATTACTTTCTAGCATAATTAAAGAAACGAAACAATATATTGAAAATATTTTGTAGAAAAAGATAACAAATAAACATGTATGTAAAAAAATGGAATTAAATAAATTCTACAGAATAACTTATTTTTAAAAGTTATCTGAAACACTTAATATAAAATATAGCCTTTCAAACACATGATCCACTTTTAAGGGTACTATTTTAAAATGACACAATATATCGGAAAAATTAAATTAATCTAAGGTAAATCAAATTTTTATGTAAGTCACATAACTTCAAAAAGGCAATACTCTGGGGAGAGTAATTCAGTTAAAGATAAATTGCATGGATGTAAATGAAATAAAAATAAATATTATTTCCTAACTTGATATGCCACAGAAAATTAAATAAGGCAATGGAATATTTCTGTTGGGAGCAAATATTAATGAAAGCGCTCCTGTTTATTAAGCATATTCATATTTATTTCATACTGTAAACACGGATGATTGAAGAACGCTTATTATATTTAATGAAATAAAATATAAAATATAAATGGATTGCAATTAACTTAATTTAGAAGTCAAAGTATAATAAAATAATTGATTCATATCTTATAATATATTGCAAATCATAAAATTAGCATAATAAATATGAAGATTTTTAACAATATTTATTAATTTATGAAATGTATTTAATTTTTATTACATTATACAATTCCAAAGTATTCAACAAGTGTTATTAGTGATATATAACTGGCAGATTTCTGAGCAACAAAAGAAACAAATTAATTTATGTGCTTTATGTAAGAGATATTCAGTACTGTTTAAATGTTTATTATATACAAATGTTTTGTACTTTAAAAATATATAAGTAAAGAAATTTTTTTAGTCAGTGATATTAATATTATCAGAGGGTAATTTCTTACATTTAGGTTTTTATTTGCCAAACTATCATTCGAAAGTTAAATTTGGTTATAATTATTTGACCTAATCCTTAACAAACAAAATTCGATACTATTATTATTAACATTGAGGCTTTTCTCCATCACTTTTTACAATATGGTTAGTTTTTTAACCATTTTTAATATCTTATGTTTCGAAACAATTAATTAATAATAATTAAAACTTCCTTAAAGCAAAATTGCGCTTATTAACTTTTAATAAAATTCAGCTGTATATTATTAAATCTCATATCATATAACCCCATGGAAAATTTAGTACCTTTTACAATACCAACATAATATCTTTTTACATTACATCAATATAAATTTAAAATCAATATTTTTTCGTTTAAAAATTCGTTTTATTTAATTAAATATTGAAATGAACATGGAACTATAAATGAAATGGTTAATCTGAGGTTTGGATACCCCTTTCTCGCCAAATGGGCAATAGACGCACCAAGCGTGGTAACCTTGGCTATTTCATCCTAATTGCACTCCTTGTGTCAAATGTATTTACATTAGAATATGGAAAAAATATGATAATTTTTCTCCATATTCTATATAGTGTATTTTTTCTTATACAATTCCTAAATAACATTGTTTTTGTTTTCGTTGTCATACTAACAGTGAAGTTCGTCAAAAACACTAATTTCGGTTTCGTCACCATAGAAACGCCGTTTTTGCCTAGGTCTCTCGGAGCATTCAACTCCGCGAAACGCAAAAACGTGCTAATTGGCGACTTTTTGAAAATGCGCCAAGCAGGGGACCCAAAGAACATTTTCACCAATGAAATAAATAATCACCAAACTCAACTTAAAGAAATAATTTTGATCAAATATCCGTATAATTCATTATGTTTAATAATATGTAACTATACAAAAATATCATAACATATTTAAATTGTTACATAATATGGCATTTCAATTCATTTAATCAATGGTAATAGCAACATAAACCTCCCTGTTTGTTCATGAAGATTAAAATAATATAATTTTATCTACAACATATCAACATAAAACAATTTCAAAAATCAACTTAGCTCTTTGTAAATTTTTTCTTAAAATATCTAGAAGGTTTTGAGACATTAGATCAGGGTCAATAAGTTGCTGATTTAACGTGCTGCACCCACTCTTTCTCTCTCTGTATATATTTTCGATTCAAGGTTATTTATTTCAATGAATTCTTTTACACAATACTTTTTATGATATTATTGGTTGCATCTGCACAGTTTTCATAAAATGTAAAATTCATTCATTTGCTTTTGAATTCCTTAACTATTTGCTTCTTTATTTATGGTCAAGACCGTATTTTTAGGAATATTTTTTAGGATATTTCTTATTCTTATTTCAAAGAAAGGTTAAATATTTCTTTTTAATTTTAAAATAATTTTAAAATAAGTAAAAATAGCAATGTTAATTTTCTTTTATCTAACAAAATTGTAATTATATATATATATATATATATATATATATATATATATATATATATATATATATATATATATATATATATATATATATATATATATATATATATATTGCAGTATTAAAATCATATTGTGTGGTAAAGATTACAGTTGTTGAAATATTCTTGAACAAATGCATTTGTAGACAATAACGCACATTTTATTTGTTAATGCACATTTTAACTAATCGTTTAAATTCTGAAACTGGTAAGCATCTTTATTTCCTTTCAAAGTTATGTAAGTGAAATATAAAAGGCTAGTAAAAGAATAATTGAAATCTCTTTGCATTTTGTCATCATTTTTAATTACTGAATAGATTGCTGTATTTTGCTGAATAGATTGCTAAATATATACATATATAAAGATAGAGAATTACTTTAAAAACACCTTTAATTTGCATAAAACATTATATACATTAATTTATTATTTTATCTAAGATATAGGAAAATTACTTAATTTACCAACAATGAAATCTCGGTTTGATTTTTAATTAATTTCAAACACTTTCCAACATAGGATTAGATATGAGTAAAACTCTTTATTAAAAATTGCCAGACAAATGATGTTTAATTATATTTTCTTGTAATCTAATTCCAATAATCAAAACACATTACATAAAGTTATTTATATATATAAATGTTGTTACAGAAATTATTTTTTTGATTATTGCTATGAAGAAAGTAACACTGGAATAACATTCTGTTCCACGCACTTCATTTCGTCTTGTAACAAAAATTGAAATTCAACTTGTTTACATAATTTGGACTGAAAATCATTCTTTACCCAGCTCATGCATTTAAGAATAGGTAATGTAGTTCCTTAAAGAAAATTTAATACTTCTTAGATGATGAAAATTGAACTTCTACATAAAAGAAATATATTTTCCCCTTTATTTGACTTAGAAATGCAGTGCGTTTTCAGTTTCTGTTTTACTTCAAGAATTATAATTTAATATGATTTCCTTTTTCAACCCAACAAGGTTTTTATCACCATTGCTTTCTCTTCAAAAAGAAGTTTACGAGCAAAAAGGGCAATCGGAACTTGTTAGATTTTCATGCATAATTCATTTTAAGTAATTTACATTTTTATGCATTGGAATACTAAAATTTCTCTCTAATTTTTATGCAGCAATGAGGATGACTGATGCAGATATCATGGCACTCCGAAACCCTGCAGCCATTTTTTAAGGAATGAACTGTATAACTTTATTTTCATTGGCAAATAAAAATGCGCGTGTTCCTGTGTGCATCCATATTCAATGTGACTCCAGTGAATTTCGATTTTCATTAAAATTATATTCTTTGTATTCTTTATCAAATAATAATATTGTTAAAGTTATATTTTCTACTATCAATTGTTTTACTGAAAATAACTTTCATCTTTAATTTTTTTTTATACTTCCATTATACTTATTTACAAATTTGAAATTTTCTTTAAGATTAGCTTTGGATAACTTAATATAAAGGGGTATGTATTTAAACACACAATTTATACATAAAAACATATTACAATACTAGTTAATAGTTAAAATAAACTATTCAGAGTATCATTTTAAGTGTGGTTATTATAGAAACATATTGTTTTTTTAAGTTATTGTTGGAATTATTAAATTTCTGTCAAAATATTTCAGTTAATTCTCAAATTAAATAAATTATTTGATGATATTATAATTAATACATGACTTTGAATAAAAAAAATTATTTAAATATATAATTTTGTTATCATTCTAATTCTAAGAAATGTCTAATGCTTTATTTTTTTTAATTAAAAAAATACAAACTAGATAGCACTGTATTTTTAAAAGTAAAATTTTCAAAAATTTATTAAATGCACCAATTACTGCCAGCAACAGAAGTATTTTACAGCTTTAAATATGTATTTCTGTTGTTAAAAATAAATTACTTTTTGAATAAAATAAAATATTTAAAAGAAAATTAGAAAATAAGTCAAGTTACCTCTCCTAAAAATAAAAAAGGAAGATAGTAGTTTTTATGTAGAAAATAAAGAATAGAAATTTTGGTTCTAATTCAGATTTGAGTCTAACTTTTTAGTTTCTTAGGTGTATGAAATTCCATTTCACTTTTCTTTCAACATGTTCTTATATTAAAACAACCGACATTTTAAGCAAATATTTTTAGAAAAACATTTTAAAATTATTTATATACTTATTTAAAAATAATTTTAATTTCATGTAATATATTTACCTCGAGAGTTTATATCACATGTTTGAATTAATTAAAAATGTACGATTGATTTTTTTTAAATCAATTGTATATATATTTTTTCTTTTTTAAAAAAAATCAAATTTTAAACATTTAGGTAAGAAAATCAAGATTTTTATCACGTAACAATTAACTATTAAAAACAAAATACTGGATTTTTATAGAAATATTTTCTGACTTTATACCTCCATCACTGACAAACATTCATCATGAATTTCAATTAAATTTCTTTCTAAACTGCAAAACTCTTATTTCAAATTCTATTTGCAGTGAAAAACAAGCTCTTGCTATTTAAAATAAATCTATAAATATCTTCAAAAGTTCTATTTACTTTTAATATTTTTTATGGCTTTCAAGTTTTCAATGAAAAAAAAATTACTGTAAATCAGAATAAAAATCTTTTTTTATACTTTTGCTGGAGCAAAATTATATCAGGAATTTGAAAAAGATTTCTACCCCATAATACTTTCACGTTAATGGAAAACGCATTAGATCAATGCTAACAAAAGAAATGCAGATTGATTTGGCCTTGTGGAATGTCTCAACTGTGTAAATCAAGAGGGAACAAAGAAATCTAAAAAAAATAGTTTTATTCAAGGTGCTTTGCTAACTCATTCTTAAGAAAGAAAATTGGAATACAAAGATATTTTTTTTTATTCTTAAGTTAAAGTTACTTTAACATATAATTAAGTGAACATACATGCATTTTTCTTACAAATCATGTGCAATAAATATTTTGCGAGCTTTCAGATATGATGTCAATTCTAAATTTAAAATTCAACAATGTCTCTTATACTCGTAATAAATAATATTTTTTCATTTAACTTCGTAATTGATTAAAATAATATGTAATTATTTATATTTAATAAATTTGTTAATAAATATATTTTATAATATTAAATTTATTAAGAAATATAATATTTTAAGGAATTAATAAACTGAATTTTTACACCAGATACTACTACAAATTTATAAAAAATTTCATAAACAAAATGAGATGGAATATCATATGGAAGTTAATTCTGAATAGTATTTCATATAAAATATGTTTATTGTAACTTATTTTTTTATAAATAATCAATGAATAATATAATTTTTCAAATATAGGATACAAAACTAACTCTATTTCCAAATGTTTTAAATTATTTATTGATAAAATTAAAATAATTCTCTTATAAGTATGAATTTTAAAACACTTTAAACTATTTAAAGTTGTAAATGGGAATTATTAAATTATATGTATTATTTAAACAAAGTAAATAAACAGGAATCAATAAAATTTTTTAATAACAAATTTTAGGTGAATGCGTCAAGAAACATTTTATAAATTTAACTATATAAAAATATTTAAATCAAAAAAAATTAACGATAATGTTATCTATTTAATTAACTTGAGATTATCTAGGATTCATTATTTTGGGAACGATATAATGATTTTACAGATTTTAAATGATAAAATTTAAATTTCTGTCCATGCATAAATACATTTAGATATTTCTGAATAGAACAGTGAATTTTGTAGTTTTCTTATAGAATTTATTTTCAGAGATATAGTTTGAAGGTGGTGAATATTTTCTAACTTTATTAAATATTTTATGTAATATAGTTATGTGATAAAGTTGAAGGAAATTCTATTTTTTTAATATTTAATAAGCAAACGAATTGATACTAACCCTTTTTTCATCAAACAAATGAATTAATTATTCATTAAACTTTAAATTATTTCTGATGATTATATATAGAATTTAGCTTTCAAAATCTTACTAATTATTCATACTCATTTTAAGTGCATGTAATAATTCATTTATATATTTTTTGTGACGAATTGGAATAAATTTTAGTTAAAAGTACCTAAATTCTCCCCAGAAACCATATTTTAAATATCAAACATGTCATAAAATGACTATGGTGGCCTGGTTTGATATTGCATTCGCCCTTGGAAGGTAAAAAAATCGAATATCAACCCGATCGAAAATCTGTTGGGCCCGCTATTGGTGGCTGTGAGGCATAAAATATGTTGTGGTCACAATGTCTTACATATGTGAAATGATACTTCTAGGTGCAGCAGGTCAAATCTTGGGGACATTTGCTGTGCTCTCCCTTCTAAATTACGAAGACCCCAATGGCTCACCCACACTATATACACACTATATAATATGTCGTCAATTCCACTCCTTGTAGCACTGAGAGGTGGAAATCCTAGTGGCCGGGCATTATACAACAATAAATTTGTCCTAAATATTAAATTATAATTACCATGTATTAAGAATTATCAATTAATCACCGGCTTCTCTTTCATGCCATATAAATCCTTAGTTATTTAATCTCCAATACGTATATTTGTAACATGTAACTTTTTAATCTGTAAGAAATTAAAGTGAAAAATCCTAAATATTGTTTAGGATTTTTCACTTTAATTTCTTAAAATATACTATGCACATAAAGTATATATCATATTCAAATGCGCATCATTTAAGAAACAAAAATTCAAGTTTAATATTCCACTGGATGTTATATACAATATGCATATTTAAAATTTTACTTGATAAGAAAAAACAAATAAATAAAAAAATTAAAGATATAAAAAAATTAAAGATATGAAAAATATTTAATCTGGAATTATTGAAATATCATTAAACGATAAATAAGGTTATGAATTTCAGTTACTCATGTGATTAATATAAATTTGAGTCTTAAATAATATGTATTAAGAACACGGCATTTAATTAATATTAATATGAATAAGAACACGGCATTTAACGTTTGCCTCAATATTATGTTTATACGTGACTAAGAATGCAGAATTCACTTTTAGTACTCGATGTTGATTACGAATTCAAAATATAATAAAAAATGATATTTGAAAAAATAATCTATTTATTATATAAATCTCTATTTTATTTGGCACATTTTTTTTAACTTTGTTCTGCTAAAAAATCATAAAGATTTATTTAACTAAAATTTTACTAATAAAATGGATTATGAAATATCTTTAACTTTTATTTTTATAAGTCTTTTGTAGAGAATAGGAAAAGAAAAAAAAAATCTCAGAGGAATTTAATCGTAGAAGAGTTAGATTGTTTTTTTCCATTTGTTTTTTCATCGATTTTTTGTGTTCATTAAATTGTATATTGTCATGAAAGTCAATGTCAATGTTTTAGGAAAATTAAGTTTCTCTAAATTTTGTTACAATAATCAAGAAAATATTTTGGTATAATGCTTAGGAAATTTATAAATATTTATGGATAATATAATCTTAAAGTTAGCCTTATAAAAATAAGGAATCTGTTTAAATTGCAATGTTTTCCGCTATATATTCATGTATATAATATTAATATTATTGATTCTTAATTAAACAGATTAGTTTAAGATGCATACAGTATACTGTGTTATCTAATTATATTAAATATCCGCATTTGACCTATTTAGTTTTAGTTTTCTTTTAAATTTTTAGCTTAATTACATTTTACTTTTATTGATTTATTGTTGTTGTTGTTCTCATGTGCAAGATAAGCTGGCAAATTGGGGTGTGCTGTTCCACTTTTCTAACTGAACCGTATTTGGCATGGAATTCAACTTCTTAAGTACACACACATGCCATAGGGACCCGTTTACAGGAGAAGCAACCATTCACACCCCATTCACACACAAAGACAGGATAGAGAGAAATTACATCCATTCCTAAACCGGGATTCGAACAAACAAGTTGGCCGTCTCTGACTTATTGTAAGATATGCATAAAACTGCATGTGATTTTTCAATGTATTTAAGTACGCACAAAAATTCCATAATGGTCAAAAATGTGCAATTTCAGATAGAAAACTTAACAGAGAGCGTTACAACTTAAATATTGTAAGCAATTAGAAAACTATAGGTGTTGTTAAAATAATGGATAGTAATATTTTATTAGTATGATATATGACTATTTATGGCATGCAATACAATTTTGGGCTCGTTTACAAATAGATTCATACAAATATGTTTTCAATATTGTTTAAATGAACATTGTACCATTCTTTACGGTGATAAAGTCAGAATTCTAATAGTAATACCGGTAGTGATAAATGATTCCGTATTGAATGCTCTTGAAACGACCCTATCTGATCAGGTATATGTGAATGCCAATGTAAGTACTTAAATTCATCATCGTGTTCACATTAAACCATGACTGGAAACCAAAGCAAGTTTCTTGGCAAGAATAAGAGTATTTTTATGCTGAAAAAATCCGTCTTCTGCAGGAATCAAAGAGGGTTATGTAGAATGAACCTAGTAACCATTTTTGATTCCTGACCATGTTCATCATATTGTGAAATTTTTTTTATTTCATTAGAGTTGATTTATGCTTATCCCATTCGTTCTTATTCAAAGGGTTACGATTGATCCAGAAAAATATTACTACATGGTTGTCCTGATTAATAGATCCATCTCCATGATTGAAGACGGGAATAGAGAAAATAATTACACGCTTGTGCAGGTGTTTTCCAAAAGTGCACCCTTCCTGTTGCAGAGAAAAATACAAAAGATAAATTCATATTCAGCTTATTTTTTCCACATATCAATCCATTAGGTTTTTTGTATGTGAAATCACTGTACTCATTTAAATCTTAGATAAGTTGTTTAGTAATTGCAGCTCTGCTTAATATGTTTTGCTTACGAAGATGTCATCTAACTGTAAATATTAACACTGGACAATCCATGTTGATTGAGCTCTGTGGGAACGTGTACCAATTTTTTTTTTTTGTGTTAGACATTACAATCCTATTCACCGAGTTTATCTTGCCATACATTATTTTGGTTTGACAAGCATGCCCCTCGTAAAATTATGTTTCATTTTGCTGATTTGCTGATCTTAACGGGAAGCGGTATATAGCTACCACAGCTCACTAATAACATTAGAAGAAATCATGCAAAAAAAGGTTATATATATATATATATATATATATATATATATATATATATATATATATATATATATATATATATATATATATATATATATATATATATATATATATATATATATATATATATATATATATATATATATATATATATATATAGGATACATACGAATAAATATTATGAATGAAATTAAAATCTTAAAATTCAACGTTTAGTGTCAATTTCGTTAATCGGAAATTTTCCATTGCCTTAAATAAGAGTTTAGTACATTTATGTAGAAATAAACAAGAAATGCTTAAAATTCTTTTTTACGTAGTCCTTTCTTAGTTCTTTTTCTATCTTAATTTTCTTATTGTAATGTTATACAATATATTATATCCCATTAAAACAAGTCTGGTATGGATGAGAAAGGACAAACAAGCATGAACAGGGCAAAGATAAATCGGAATTTCTGTATTTAATAACGGCTATCCATTACAGGTAGAAAATCCATTTTTCCCCAGATTTACATCCATGTCTTTTGCGGGGTTTGAACTCGAACCCAATCGTTGTGAGAACAGAGGATCATAATCAAATTAAAGCTTTGTCAGAAAATATATTGTTAATGTTGTGTAAGTATGATTGCTTATTTTGAATTGCTGAATTTGTTGTTAGAAGAGGTTCAAACATCATTATTTAATCAACTTTTGCACAACCAAAAGTAAGTTATCAGATATGTATCCAAATTAATTTAGAAATAATATAGTCTATGAAATGTGTAATATAAAAAATTTCAATTGATTTTTAACAATGTCATGTATTTAACTGAATTAATTTTCATTATACAACTGTTAGTATATAATCTAAATTCTCATTATTTCTCTCTTTGAGGTGAGAAAGCGAGAAAGAACGGCATGCTCTACACTTAGAAGTTTTTGTTTCTTACTCTCCAGAACTTAAGACCACAATAAAATTATTTAAAGTCCTGACATACGTAGTCTATACAATTTAACAAACTAGAGAGAAAATAGTTTCAATAATTTAAAATTTAAATTACACTATGAAGAATACATATTTTGAAAATGTTAGAAAATAGCTATGACCATATACATCAAAGCTCAAGATATATATTTCACAGTTAAAATTATCATGCCTAGTTCACTGATTTATATCTAAAATTAGACAAGTGTAATGCTGTATGAAATACTTTCTTACATTAACTTTATTAAAATTAAAGATTATATTGTTAAATAAAACTTTATTGCTTTGCATTTTTAAATACCATAACAAGCTCCACCGAATGGTAGAAATTATTTTAATTTTTGTTATAAAATTTTGCTTTATATGTTGCAAGAAAATATTTTTGATATATAAAATTTATATAAAATAAAATTATAAATTATCTATGCAAAAACAATTAAATGTGTACATAAATAATAATACAATTTAAAATTACTGAGATATATTTTCATAAAAATATTTAATAATATTATTTTTAAATGATAGGAAAACACTTAACGCGGTACTCTATGTGATAAAATCAAACCCTTTTTACTAACATTGCTCAAAATAAACTATATTTAATAATATAATATAAAGCATTAATATGATAGGAATAACTTTTAACAAAATTTTGTTAATAATATTTGGTTTAATGGGAAAATATCAAAAAAGTTAATTTAATAATAATAAAGTTTTTACATTTAGAAAATATTCATAAATTTTTATTCTATAATGAATTCTTTAAATATGGCTGCTTTCATTATAAATCCATTGCTTGGAAAATTATTTAATCTTTCTTTCTTCTTAATTTTTCTTCTTAAAGAATATATGAAGCTTATTTAAGAAAAAAATTTTATGCATCCAATTTCGAGAATCAGCAAAAAACATCAAAGCTTAGCGAAAATTATAAATGTTTATACTGAAATATCTTACGTAAAGTTAGTGCAGTTCCAGTACTCTTTTTGTTGTGGTCTACTTTTCATTGAGGTTAATGATACTACGAGCGCAAAACAGGAAGAACTAATGATATCCAGCCATTATTTTATTTTTCTTGCAACAAATACGAAATTAGAAAAGTAGAGAAGCCAGCGAAAAGTAGTTTTTTCCTCTCAAAGGCCAATCGAAAAGGTCAAGCTATTAATATTGCCAAATAAAGGGATCCATGAAAAATTAAACAAACAAAATGAGCTAATAATAAATAAAAACTGGCCTGATAGTTAACAAAAACTTATTATAAATTAAATATGAACCTGAATTTGTATGCTTAAGTATCTTTAAATACAAATATTTAAAATATATATATACTTATTTAAATACGCACAGTTGGATATTGGATATTTATTACATGTTAAGAAACAATATCTATTTGAATATTATGTTTAACTTATGCATGACATTAAAAATAATTAGTTAATTAAGCTCATTATTTAGTATAAGCATTTAATAAAGCATTCGTCTTTCTTTCCCGTAAAAAAAGAATGCAGTTGCAGAGAACATCTGGAATTTAATACACACAAATTATTCCCCATTTTGTTTTCACGAGAGTGTGAACATAAATTGCCCAAATACTGATGATCAAAATTAAACATCAATTAAGTGAGCTGAATTACCTTTCAGATTAAAAATAAATACTCGTATTTTAAGCCACACTAATGCTTGTTTAATGAAGCATTTCCAAGTTTCTAAAAGTTAATTAAGTATGAATTTTTATATGATGATATGTTGTTGCACGAATAAAGATTTCATGATATTAAGTATGAAATGTGTTAATTTGAGTTTTTGCTAACTCAATTATTAAGTTATTAATTATGAGGACTAAATTAAAATGTATGTGCTGCCCTTATCACACAGAATATATATATATATATATATGTTATATATATATATATATATATATATATATATATATAATATATATATATATATATATATATATATATATATATATATATATATTCATTTTTATTCATGTAAATTTCTAAAATGGAAGGACAATAACAAGATATTCTCCTGAGTCATTTGAGGCGAAATGTTGTGAAAATTATTCATGCAAACAACATTTTCTGCTATTACAAATACTAACATTTGACATAAATAAATGGTCTTTTAAATTAATAGCCTTTTCCCAAATGTTGTCATTCATCCATCTTATCTAAAAGCTTTTCACGTTAAATTCACTTCATACTGACAAATTTACATATCTTTACTGTAGTAAGAATGTTGTTGCTCTAAATTAAAATTTTTGATGAATAGATAAGTTTTATAAATATTTTGAATATTTATTTAATTTAATTATTTCTTAGGCAAAGTTTAAAATAAATATTTATTTACAAATATTAAAACATAATTATTAAAATTAATATTTCGAATGAAATATAACCAAATTTAGCTATAAGAAGCATTTACCTAAAAATATTGATTTCCATAAATAAGCAATTGTTAAATTTAATGAACCTAGTTAAATATTTATAATATAAAAAGTGCAAATTTAAGAGACACTACTTTCTTAATTAATTAGGGTTTTTATAGAAGCAATATTTAAATCTTATAATACAATTAAATACCACCCATTATTTTGATGGAAGAATATTACGGTTAACCCTAAATCAAAGTTTAGAATCATCTGTTCTCATTGTTTTAAAGCTTTAATTTTACCTCTTCGTATTATTGCAGAAATATTAATCTCAAATTATTTGTTTTCATTTCTTGGTATCTGCTGATAACAAAAAGGTAAAAGAAAATTATTCTTCCTATTTTGAATAACAAGATTAATTGTCCCCATATATATACATAAATTTATTATTTATCATATATTATTGTATCATACAAAAGGCACCACAATACACAAATTTTCTATGTAAAAATTATGAGTTGTACAATTTTAATAAACGTTTGTATCCCAACACATGACTGAGTATGCAAATTATAAATTATTTTCATAAAAAATTATTGTAAGAAGCTGGTTACATTTACCATAGATATTTAAGGATTCATACATAAATTGGTAAATAAATTTTTATGTACAATTTTACTTCCAATATAATTATCAAAAATATTTTTAATTTTACGTATATTATAACACCGAAGTCTCATATTCGTTGTATTTGTATTAAATAATCAGAAAATGTGAGACGATTAGTAGAAAAAATCTTGGTTAGTAAAATGCTCATTCGCTCTTCACGGATATAATTGGAGTCTCGTGGTGATAGGTGATTATTGTAAGCCTTTTTGGTATTAAGCAAGGAAATTTTCTTTCAATTGTTTTGTTTAATATGATTTTAATTAATCTTAAAAAATGAATTCTATCCTGATATAATTTATAAAATGAAATAAGTAAACTTTAATACTCTTTTTTATGTTTACGTATTTAAATTTTTGTTCAATTTTTATTTAGTATATAGAAACAAAACAAAGAAATAAAAGGAAACAATTAAAAATTGAGTAATTTTTTGAAAAAGTAAAGTTTGTTTTGAAACAAAAATATCTTCACTGAGTTTGCAAACAAAACAAATGTATATATTCTTTACAGGGAAAAAATTTCAGATAATTTTTAACATCGAATTCAATTTCCTTTTTAAAATTGATGAAAATAAGACAGATAAAGTTTATATTTGTGGTTCAGTTTATTATATTTTGAGCAATCTCTTCCCACTTTTCAGTTTTGTGAAGCTTTATCCAAAAAATGTTTTATTATAATATAACTTCCTTTTATTTTTATACACATTTAATTGTGAAGCAATTTTTTAAAATTTATTCATCGTACTTCAATAGTTATAAATAATTTATTTTTTCTACTTGAGGAATAAGACAACAATTTTAATATACTTTGATCTTTAATTATAAACAAAATATCTTCTAATAGGTAAACAAATCGATTTATTCGCGCATAGAGTATGAAGTCTTAAATTAATGAATACTGGACTTAAATTGGTGAGTATACATACATACATATATATATCCGTAAAGGGTCATCCGTAAAGGAATAGATTTCCGATCCCGGACAGGGATCGGAAATCTATAATACACCTTAAATACACCTTAAAATACACCTTAAAACTGGCAATATTGAATTAAAACTGGCAATATGAAAGCATGCTGCTTTGAAATGAATGAACAGTAGTTTTAAAGATAGACCGCTAAGTAAAATGCACGATGTTCATCACTCTAATGCTTGACGGTGATTGAAAAACAATGTCACACACATTATAATCTCCTATACCGAAATGACCATTCCCAATTTATTATCTTTTCTACTTTTGTGATATTGCACTTTGAAATCAGTAAGCTTGCTTGCCACTTCTTCTTATATATGAATATATATATATATATATATATGTATATATATATATATATATATGTATATGTATTATATATATATATATATATATATATATATATATATATATATATATGCCAAATTTAATGATTATTACAAGCATTCATTTAATTATTGCTATATTGTTACGTTTTCTATTTTTATTCATTTGTCTTTTTTGTATTTTTTATAATGCAAAATGTAATTTGGGTTACAAATAATGTATTTAATTTTAATTTTAATTGGATAGAACTTTTTTTTACTATTAGAGAAGGCATATTTTTTCATAAGTGCTACTACTATTTCTGCTAAGTATTTAAATAAATTATTTGTTGATCATGTATGATAAAACCTTAGTTGATAATTTCACGAATGCATTACAATGTTAATTAGCTAAATATTTAAATTACATTATACATAAAAAGTACCGAATTTCAAGAAAACTTGCATACAGAAACATTTCAGCTATTCGGTAATTACTTTGTAGAAACAAAATAAGTGCTTATCACAGAAATAATTGTGCTTATTATTTATAATATTATTAGTTTTTCTGTTGAAGTATAAATAGAAGCATATTTCAATTTTAGTTTTGCCCTCAAATACTCTGATTATTAATTATGTTTACATTGTGTTTATTAGTAAAAATAAAATTATTCTGGCACAAAAGTTAGAAAGTATTCCAGCAAAATATATAATAGAAGGACTCTAATTTCCTAAATTAAAAAAAGTCATGATCAAGAAAGACATCGAATACAAAGAAATCTAGACCTAAAATAGGAAAAGATAAATTTTGAAAAAAGAAAAAGAGCATAACGACACAGCCACCTGCCAAGGAAATGGATGACGACAATTTGCCAATTTCTAAACCAGAAGACGATAACAATACCGAATGTCTGATTTGGTACAAAACGCTTCAAGCCCTAAATCAAGAAGAAGTAAGTTTCATCGCTGCAATTTTTTTGTTGAGTAGTTTTATCATTAGATTATGACGGCTCGTTGATTTAACTATATTACAAAGTAAAATGTTATAGTTTTTCTAATATGTATACCCTTTTCAAAATTTAGAAACTATTAGTATTTTGGAATGCTGCTATTCTTGGACATTCTATGTATGAAATGTATTCTACAATAAACTAGTCACTATTGTTTTATAAGTTATTTTAATAAAAACGGGGAAGCCTAAAATAATTAATACCGTGCAAATATGTATGTTGAATAACTTATAAAAGTATGTATTTGTCTTTTATACATTAAAACTAAATATTCCAAATAAATTGAGAGTAAAGATTAGTTTCGCACAAATTCAATAATAATCAAAATAATTTTAATAATTAAAATCAATTATAGATTAAATCACTTTTTCATACTGTTAATTTATATTGACATAAACTCTTCAATTTATTTAGCATCTTTAGAAAAAAATTAAATTATTATTTGTAATATCATAAATATGTTAGAGATTATATTTTTATAAGGAGAGTATTTGAATTATTTTATTTAAATATTTTTACAAAAAAAAAAAAAAATATCGTTGAACATATTTTCTCGTATGAATTTTATTTGTTCTATTCAGAGAAGTACTTGCATTATTAATAACTTATATATATCTATATAATAGTTTTTACCTGCTTAAGTAGTTGTTTTATATCACGGAAAATAAGGTCCACCCAGCTTTGCCAGAGTTCCTGGCAAGATACACTACTATTCACCAGAAATACTAGATTCTTCGTTAAGGCTCTATAACAGTATTGACATTCACACCTTAGATACGGGTGACATAACACCAAGGTTACTGGACGGGATTCAATTTTTCTTGAAAACATGTTATTTCCAAAAAAATAGAAAGGTTGGAAATAGGAAAATTGAATTGGCAGCATGTGTCCAACTATCCAACACTGCGAATTAGGTAACCATTCAAGCCTCAAGTTAACTAGAACTTTAATGATTTATTAAGTTTCTTAGAAAACACACTTGCAAACATATATTAAACTTATTAGATATATATTTCAATGCCAAAAACAAGATCAACATTTTCATCATTTTTTTCGTATATATTTTGATGTACTTTTATCACGCACAAAAAAATAATTAGTCTCATTCTCTATTATTTATTCAATTTAATGGATTTACCTGAAAGATTGAAAATATGCTTTTATAAATGATTACTATTAACAAATACCATATCTTATTTATAATATAACAAATAATAATAAGACAACCTGATCATAAAAGAAAAGTGAAACTATTTGGCTTCATTGTGTATTATTTTTTCTTCTTAATAATGTTTGGTATATTTGAAAAACATTGTTTTTGTTGCTCTGACATGATTATAAGGATTGGAATCATAAAAACGCATATAGATGATATTTTGAAAAATGTGTCTCAAATTACTATTGTTTTTAGCTAGAAATAAAATTTCTATTTCTTAAACTTAAAAAATTTATACATGACTAACATTATCCGATATTAGTGTCAAGAAATCTAATTTATATCTTTTTAATTTATAAAAGAGAAAATGAAAAGATTTACCCTTTTATTAACATATTTGTATTGTTAAGCCAAATATAATCTTCTAAATAGAGGCATGAATTAATCATTAGATTTTTTTTTTCCATTTTACAAACATATTTTACAAAAGAAATAAATATTATATGTACACTATCCTAATTGTCTTATGATAAAATAATACTGGAAAAAAGTGTGATATGTTTTATTAATATTTTACTATAATACTTTGATTTAATTTAATACCAAAATATTGTAGTGAAATATCTAATAAAATATAACAAATTAGAGTGAAATTACTAGTTTTAAATTCTTATTATGCTCATGTTTGCTATATAATATACTGTTTCTATAGTTCTTCAAAGATTTAGCCAACATTCTTTCATTAAAATAAAGATGAGATGATATTTAAGCAAAAATTATAAAGAGTAAAATGCACATAGCTTAATTTTTTGATAAAAGTTGCGATATATCTCATTCTTTAGTAAAAAAAAATTCCAACCCTTTCAATTAGAGTGATACTAAGTAATATTCATTTATGAAACCTTATATCAACTTAGATTTTTGACTTATTAAGAAATCATATGAATAAAAAATAATTATCTTATCAAATGATTAATTCATATCTAAACTTTATGAGAACATAAAATATCATTTAACAAAAATCAAGTACTGGAGTATATAGAAAAAAGCAAAATATAAAAATTTAAGAAAATAAAAGTGAACAATAAAAATACCTAAAATATAAAATTAGCTCCATGTATTAATCATTTAAATGAAACAAAATTTTTTTATAGAGTTCATGGATGAAACTAATTAACACTTACATAAAACCATGATTTAAAATCAAAGGGAATATTGAGAAATGTGTGAATTTCTGCTCATTATCAGTTGTTACATTGACAGTTGACAGAATAGAACTAATCAAATTTGTCAACTCCCTAACAGAATTCACAAATAAGTCTTAAGATCGATTCTCGAAATCATGTTTATATAATGAGAGATAAACATTAGCTGTTTGAGAGACTGCTGTTTGTGAGACGAAATGTGTTTATGGAAAGTGGCAATGATTTTGCTAATGGTAATTTGCTGCTGAATGAATAATAATACAGTTGCGAATTGCAAGATTGGTAAATTAAAGTCAGAAAGTGTCAAATTTAGAAATATTTTAATTTCAGTTATGATAAATATATAAAAAATTTATTTGAAATCTGTAATAAATTGCAAAACAAAAAGTTAAATGAATACATTATTTAAAAGAAAACATTGAGTCTAATTAGCACATAAAGAATCGCTTTAATGTAAACATTCAAAATATAACTGAATATAGTTAAATTAGTCTCTCTCCCTCTATATATATATATATATATATATATATATATATATATATATATATATATATATATATATATATATATATATATATATATATATATATATATATGTATGTATATATATTTATGTATGTATGTATATATGTATGTATATATATATATATATATATATATGTATATACATACATATATATATATATATATATATAAATATATATATATATATATATATTATATATATATATTATATAAAGTCTATATTCTAATGTTTTTTTTTTAACTATAAGACACTATTAATAAAAGACACAATCTTTTAAATAACGAATATCTCTGAATGAAACTTTTTGGAAAGTATTAACATAAAAATAACTTCAAATAATCATTTGAAATAAAAACTTGAAATGCGTCGAAGAATATTATAATGAAAAATAATTATATGAGGTTTGAAATGTAAACAAGCCAGCAAAAATGTCAAAACTTTTAAGGGATATTCAACTTGTGAAGGTATCTTAAATAAAGATTTGCTGGATACGTTTTTTTATTGCCCAATTGGATTTAATTATTTAGAGAATAAATAGCAAAAATTTGAGCGAGAAACTTTCTCATTTAAATTTACTCAGCCATTAATTTAAAAAAAGATAACTTATCTCGTTAAAATAATAAAAAACTGAAAAATAAAAATAAAGATTAATCGAAAATTGCACAAAGCTTCATTAAATCTAGGAAACATTATTGAAAAATTCCTCTCAAATACTTATGAAAAGTTTGCATCTAAAATAAAAAGTAATTCCGATGGCATTTTATAAAATTATAAGAGCACTTCCTACTCTTACTAAATATTCTTCTCTTTACAATTTATAATTTTTCTTTCCATTCTGCATTTAAAACCCCTGGGAGATCTTCCTTTTACCACTCGTTTCATTTTAAACAGATATTTTTATCCGAATTTAATAAAGTTGTGTAGTTTGAAATTTAAAAACTTATACCATTTCAGAAATTAAATTTTTTTATATTATTAGCTTATTAATTATTTCACATTCGGCATTGTAATTATATGATTCAAACTTATAAAGATACATAATCGTAAAGATGATAGAATAAAATAAAATTATTGTAATATGTAATATAATTTAAAATGAAAGTGATATGTATGTAAAATGTTTGAATATTTATTTCTACTTGCTAATTTCTCTAAATTTAAAAATATCAGGTGATATTAAATTATAGTTAAAATATGTTTATAGACAATATAAAGTATGTGTTTATTTTTCATATATAAATATGAATGTAGATATTACTTTTAACTTAACTTTTACTTTTAAATTAATATTATTTAAAATCACTAGCAGCGTCCCAGAAAAAAAATTTCTGTATACAAATTATCTGAAAAATTTATCAAATATTGACAATTTTTTCAATTTTTCTAAATGAATATGAGAATATAGGAAATGTATATGAAATATTACACATTATATGCATCCAATTTTTCTCATTTAAAGAAACAAATTCTATCAATGAATAACCTATTGAATTTATTCCGCTATCGTAATGTATAAATAAAAATGAGAACAAATTGTTTTACTTGATTATCATATATTTGTGCTTACCATTGTTTGAGTAGTTAGAGTCAGTAACAGAAACCTCCGGATTCAAATCCTGATTCACAAATGATATTCTCTTTCTCTCTATGTCTATATATATTCACATTCTTCTTAAATGAATTAGGAAAAGCACGTTTTAATATTTTAAAAATTTCAAAGCACTACGAAAGTGTGCAAAAATATCTATGTTATGTAAACCTGGATTCCAGTCATCAAAAATTGTGAATAAATAATATTGGTTTTTTAACATTTTTTTAAGATTCTTGTCTAATATTCTGTTTTTAATGATTAAAGGATTACTCCTGAAAAAAGGCTACAGTTAAAACAAAGAAAAATCTGATATTGATGCATCAACTAACAATTTCTCTTAAAATATAAAATATTTTAATCGTTTTATTCATCGTAAGAAATGTGATTTTAAGTGTAGTTTGAATGCTTAGACTAGTGATATATGAAATTGCTTAGTTTTGACTCAGATGATCAACAGAATACTTCTACACACATGATAAAATATCTTGTAGCTCTACTCAAGATATAAAAATACGTTCCAAAAAACTCTGTTGATTTAGGCAATTTATCTAAAACACATTTTTGGAGGAAGACAATCCGAGTACTAATGCTAAGATTAATGTGAAATATTATTTTCTGAAATATATTTTAATTACTGAAGATGTTAAAATGGATATTAGCCTTTTCTAATCCTCTTCGTTTTCCATCAAGTTGAATACTTTGAAATTTTTCTATTTCTAACCAACAGGATGTTAATACACTACCCAATTTTAAAAAAATATGAAAAGCACCTGGTAAGATAAAAAATCTAAAGTATATTTAAAATTCTAACAAAGATTTTAATTTGTTAATTAGTCGTTATTCTGTGTTAAACTTAATATTTTTAACCTTTAAAACTATTTAAATTCAGTACTTTTCTAATTTAAGCACCAACAATATTGACGGCTCTAATAATCAAGACAGTCACTGAGATAATGAGATCTTAAATTATTTTTGTAATATTTGAATTTCACACTGACTGTTTCACCCGCATTTCAGCTAAGATCATTTTAAATGCGTCTAGTAACTATGATTTTTCAGATATTAACAAAGATCTTCTTTCTTCATACATATTTCCCAATTATAATAGTTTAGAGAAAACGTATTCTATTAACTATATAAAATGTATTTGGCATGAACATATTTCTTATATATATATATATATATATATATATATATATATATATATATATATATATATATATATATATATATATATATATATATATATATATATATATATATATATATATATATATATATATATATATATATATATATATATATATGTATATATATGTATATATATATATGTATATATATATATACATATATATATATATACATATATATATATATAGATATAGATATAGATATAGATATAGATAGATAGATAGGTCGATAGAGATATATATATATATATATATAGAGAGAGAGAGAGAGAGAGAGAAATGAAAGGAAATAATTTATAAAAATTATTATATAAATGAATATTTTCAAGGATTTACAGTTTTTCAAAATCAAATGTCGATTAACAAGTGAAGATTAAGATTATCGTAACTGAAATATCAAAATGCCATTGTATTTTCCTTTTTAACATGTTTCATATTACTATATGTACATACAAGTCAGCTACTATGTAAAGTTATAATTTTTATGTAAATAATTTAAAATACACAGATAATTTTCCCAAAATGTAGCTTTCTGGTTTAATTATTTGAGAAATTGAAACCACACAATGTCACTTGTGTATAAGATGTGCTGGATTTATTTTATTACAATGGGATCAATAAGTACAAACTAAATGAAAGAATTGAAAATGGCTCAGTAATAATATCTAAGAAAATATAAAAATAAATGTAATTAAATATCATTATTTTTGTAAAAAATAATTGTTAACATTTATACTATTCTAATATAAATCTCAATAAAAACTCTTCAGTCTTATTTAAATAACTTCTATTAATTATAAACATTAACAAAATCATAAATTTTTTGCTTCAAATTTTTTTATGAATTTTATAAAATCTAGTCTTAAAAATATTATACGGTGCCCTAGTGTAAAACGACATAATCAAACTTTGAGGAAACAGATATTTATATTTCTGTCATCACCTTAAATTTAAGAGCTTTACCTCTATTTCTTCCAAACTATGCTGTTAAAAAATAAAGGTAAGGATGTAATAAAAGTTGGGACAATGAGGCAAGTGTAATAAGTAAATAAAATTTATCCTTGTGGCATGGACCACTTATACTTTTGGCATGGATAAGTGGTTCTGAGTTAATTTAAAGAAAGTTTATGTTTTATAATATATTTTATTTGTAAATTGAGAGCATATTGTGATTGAAGGGAAAATATCTATGTTCTATCTCAGGGAAGTATAGGATGTACTACAGAACTTTAGATAATCAATGGTGTAAAGAAGAGGAGTGAAAGTGAGGATAAAAGAAAAGATATTACGAAGAAGAAAAAACAATCAACAAATTCTGATGAGAAAAAGAAAAGGAAAAAAGAGAACACATGAGGAATGAGCGAACTTGAGGAACAGCAACCCACGTGGGATGTTAAAACAAGAATGGATGGAAATGGAATGCATAGATGTTGAATCGAAGATAAGAAGCGGATGAAAGAAGATAATCATCAACAACCGAAAACGCTGAACCTACTGACGACTGGAGACAACACAACCACAATACTACTTCTAAAAAGGGTCAAAAATTACAAAAAAAGGCCAAAACAAAATTCTAATATTAATTGACTAGTATCTCATAACTATGTAAATGAATCTCATTAAATAAAGTTAAGGGAAGAACATAAACAGTTCAGTGTCAAAACAAAAACAGATTAGGATGAAATCACTCAAGAGAAGCAATTGTTAATCGTATCCGGGATGACTTAGAAAAAAGTGTGATCACCTGAAAAGTTTAAAGTTAATGGACAGCGTGTTCAAAAGTTGATGATAATTATCAGTTATGAGGCTTAGCATAGAATCGTTACAGAGTACTTTAAGCCATTCAACAATTTCAATGTAGTCCCCAATAGTAACACCATGTGTCCGCAATACTGGCACGGATAGTATGTTTGGGCAAAAGAACCTTCAATGGATATGGGGGGGGGAGGGCACACAATCCTGCATGAAAATGGCCGGTGTAAAACAGGATTTTGCTGTAGTTGCTGATCAACAAACGCCAGCACCATGTCAGGGTACCGAGGACCATCATTCAGAAACATGTAACAGGCAAACATTCAAAGATTTTGTCAAGAGAGAATGTCGTGAGGTTGGGTGTTGCCATAAAATATTTCCAGGGCTTTTTACTTTCACCAATATGATGTATTTTTTCTAAAAATTATTTTTTATTGAAACAGGGAATTTTATTATAATACGGAAATACTTGGTTTTTCAGAGTATTTTCATACATAAATAGTTTATTTCTAACAATAAGTATGCCGTATATGATATCAGTATCATACTAAAAATGCGATTTATTGCTAAACTGTTTTTGTATATATTTCGCTTTAAAATTGGTTCAGAAATTGTTAAAATATAAGAATAATTAGTAAAAAGTTGTAAACATTTATAAATAAAATATTTAAGCAATATATTTTTAAATATGAAATACATAAAAAAAGATTAAGATTTTATTTTCACAAATGATGTTCAACTACTTTGGAAAATCGCAAATATTAATTAAGCTGAAATTACATAAACAATTATTATAAAAAGGATGTAGTAAAAGTCTTAAATGTTTTTATAAATCAATTTATTATATTTTACAAATTAAAGTCAATTTATCATATTTTAAGTTATTAAAAAGTTTTACAAAGACTTATTTATATGACGTAAAATATAAGTACATTGTAAATTAATTCGTCTTAAAAAATTTGAAGAGCCTGATGACAGATCCGTATACCGCAATATACTTTCCATCTTCTTCAAAAATAAATGATTTCTGTAAATAAATGTGTTTCTTGAATTTCTTGTTTTAGAAAGATTCTAATGATTGTCTTTAGTAAGATTTAGACTTTAAATGTTTTCTACCTAATTAATCAGGGATGAAACATTTTAAGTCTTAGTTATTTCCTGACCCTTTTATTGGAGGCACAGTATTAGACTGAGTTATATTGCTGCTCTAAGTTATTACATCAAAATGACTATAAAATAAATGGCGAGGCCTAGTTCAGAGTTATTACAAATGTTTTCTTTATTAAAAATATTAAAATTCATTTAATTAAATACTTACTCTTTGGTTCACCGTGGACAAATTTAGAGTAGTAGGATTTAGTTCTTAAAAAAAAAAAAGGTCATTGCTAAACAACTTGAGATGTTCATTACATTAACATTTTAAGCCTTCATATATATGTGAGTTTTTTCTCATTCCAGGAATTAATTTGTTTTCTTACTAATAAAACAATTTCTTCTCAATAACGTCGCTTATACTTTCTAATTGCTGATTGCTGAATACATGATAAATAAATAAAAAAATAATTTTTCCCATGTATATTTTAAAAACATCAAACACTTATAGGATTATTTTTATATCAGTCAAATTTTACAGATTAATCGTTATAAAACTATAATTTCAATAATATTTTTGTATGTCTTAATTGTAAAATATATCTAATTTTTACGCAAAAATAAACAAACTGATTGATATATAAAATTTCTATATATATTTTAATTAAATTCAAAACAATCCTTTCAATTTGAATTGCAGACTTCACATTGAAAATTAGAAAGTCACTCTAATTTTTTTTTTTTAAAAAAAAAGTTCATTATATGAAAAATGTGATCATCTTATTCTCTTCCTTTTTCTTATATACTCTGTCTAGTTTAAATTAAGTTTTCTTATTTTGTTCTGAAGTATTTTATAAACTATATTATTTGAAATTTTGCTTAATCCCCTTGTTTGTTTTTTGGAACACTATTAAGCAACATGAATTTATTTATTCTTATTTTTATCCACAATTCAATTTCTTTACTATTACATAAATAGTATAAGCAAACTTTGCAATGTTCAATATATAAGAATGCCATTTGGAAATAAAATTATATGTATATAGTATTATATTTCTGCATGTGTAAATGTGGCAAAATATTTTTTGAAATAAAAATGTTGATTTTACTAATAACATTTGGGCAAGCCAAGCTCGTGATGCCATTGGCTATGCCAATTTACGTCAGTAGCGTGTATCTTTCACTTAACCAGAGCACCACGAAGGTGAAATTGCTCTAACTTCCTCCGATAGATGACACCAACAGAAGATACACTCCCTTAATTTTGACATTTCTCTAAAGAGAGAGGAAATTTCTCCAGACCATTAAACCCGACCTAACTGCTCAACGATCAAACACAGGTCTTTTGATTCCACAGATTTAATGAGCACGTACATCACATGTCCTCGGAGAGTCTTTGGTGGTATTGGGAATCGAACCTCACCCTTATGGATGGTAGGCCGATATTCGAACCAAGACCACAAAAACGTAACTAACAATTATAAGTCAACATTTTTAAACCTTATTAAAAATAATAATTTTAAATGTGTGTGAATAATATGTTTCATTTATAATTGATAGATTCTAAGTTTATGAGTGCTGCGATTCTTAAATTGTTATTTTCATCAATAGAATTTTTGGGAAGTAATATTGAAAGTTTTATCACTTCAGAAAAATGTTTCCAGAGTATATTTAACTAATCATAGAGTCAGATAACTATATAAAATTATAAAAGTCACAATTTTATACAGATAAACAAAAGTTACAATAGAAATTAAAAATTTTTAAGAAATCATACTCTTATCAAAATATCACGAGTGTAGGAAAAAAAAACATAGAAGTTATTTACTTATATTCTTCATCCAAATTCGAGTGAGATTGTGAAAAATATTCTACTGACGAATATCCAGGTATTTCAATGTTATTTATCATACTCAATTATCATGATTTATCTTCATTTAGCAAGATTTAGTTTAATTTAGTATTTTTCTTAACAATAGCTAGTTTTTGCTTAGTAAATATTTTCTGAATTTTTATTCCTAAAAATTTAAGGTTCTGTGTTCTATAAATAGATTTAAAATTTTCTTTAAAGTATCTTCATTAAATTTAGTCACATAAATTTCAATAATTTAATGAGTTTATTTAAATACATAATGCATGTAAGATTTTTTTTAAATTGCTCTTCATAATTATATATTAAAAATATTCTAATTTTCATTAAATTAGTAAAATTGAATGCAAAATCAAAAATAAATCATACTACATCTTAAAAACTAAACTGCGAATTTTCTAAAAAACTTTTATAGAAACTCGGACAACAAATGAAATTAATAAAGATATTAATTCAATAGATGAGATAAAGTTTTAAATATATTCAATATCTTTATTTAATTTGTAAATCATTAAAATTATTTCAATTCATATTATTTATGCAATGTTTATTTTATTTTTGAAACTATTTTTGATTTTTCAAAGCATATTTACGATTTGTCAAACTATCGCTTGCACATTTTAGGAGCCAATAAAAAAGTCTGCAAAAATTTAATATAAAATAAAATAACAAATATATCATGGATCTAAAATCTAAAGTTTCCATAAATATTTTTGAATTTATCCATACGGAATTAAATTTGCTTAATATTATAAAACATATTAGGACATATTTCACATTTAACTCGCAAATTAAAGCAGATTCTGGCTTAAAATGTGATATAGCACAAGTACTCTCATTATTTGAATCCATTCTACACGTTTTCATATCCTTAATACAGCTTATTCTCTTACAGGTTCACACAAACTGCGGCATTAGTGTGTTAATTGCTGCCTTAAGAGGATTATAATTAAGGAATGGATGCTATCTTCCAGATACGTTTCGTTGCTCTCTGAAGACTCGTGGAAATCAATAGAATTAAGTATTCATCCCAAGATTCCAATAAAAGTAAAATATTCAATCATATTGAAATCTAAACCAAAGAATTTGACCTAAAAGAAGATTTAATTAAGTATTATGATTAAAGTTGTGTTATAGAATTTTAGAATATAAATCTAAATTTAATTAGTTATGAAAAAAACTTTTTAATGCTAATAATTCCTAACAAAATGCAAAATTGTTATTGTAAAAAAAATTATTTTAAGGCTTACTGGTACTTTCTTTGTTTAAATATTAATAGTAAATTAATGGAAATGATTTTGTAGTGATCTGAAAACATTGAATAATAAAAGATATTTTCTGAAGTTTAAGTTCACAAAATTAAATAGTAGTTACAGTGAAATAATTATTTAGGATTTCTTGTATAATATCTTAAAATAATTAATAAAAATAATTATGTTAATCAATGCTGTTAAGTGTATGTATATTTAATTGTAACTAATTTAAGTAAGCCAAAAGTTATGACTAATAAGTACAAAACATGTTATATCATAACCTTTACATTTATAAACTTTTTCATGCATATTTATTTAGATTAAAAATATAACTACGATACATTCATCGTTCAGAAATAGATCTTTATATATACAGCAGTAGTGTGAATTTAAAGAATTACAAGGTACCAAAATTGTTGAAAAATTAATCGATTAACACAATTGTATAGTACGGTTATTAAAACTTAACATTTGAGTTTATCATATAGTTTGTGAATTTGTGAATTTTATTTATTTAAAATTCTGAATAGTTTTATAATCTACATTATCTGTTCTTTTAATGATATAAATGGAAAAAGAAATTACTTTTTATATTCAAATAAGGTGAGAATTCATTTCATTTGTTTTCATATCATATAAATTGCATTAAAGTAAATAAAATATATATTTATTTACTTACCATGTATAAAAATTAATTATGATAAATTATACGTGTTTATTATTTTTTTTATTTAGATTATTACATTAAGCATTTCATATGTAAAATTACTAAAGCTTAAAAACTGAAATTAAATCCCTTCATAAAATAATGTGATTTATTATCTAACAGCAAACTAAAAGCATTATATTTCCTGTAGTTTGCTAAATGTTCTAAAAATACTTAAAATAATTCAGAAAGTTAATTATTAAAATTTGTTACTTTAAAATTAATGTGACTAAATATTTAACCATTAATATAACCATCTATTTAAAATACAAGATAGATCTGTTTGTGATATTTACATTTTTCATAGAAGCAGTGTATGGTTTTTAAAAAATTACTTTTTAATTGATATCATTCAGTGACTTTAGGATTACTTCGTAAATGAGGTCGAATGTTTGGAAATTTAAAAAAAAAATAGTCACTGTGTAGAAACTACATGATGTTAGATTAATCTTTTAGGTTTTTTTTTTTTTTTTTTTTTTTTTTTTTTTTTTTTAATATTGCTTGGTGTGTAAGAGAACTACAATCTGTATGACGTCACAATGTGTAAATAATTTTTTCCCCTTTCCTTCCTGAAAATGTTGTTTGACAAGAAAATGTAAATTTTGTTATTAATGAAACACGATTTTTCTACTATAAGTTTTAGCGTGTGTTTGTTGTATGTAGCTATTACTAATAATTATAAATTTATATACTGCAGCTTGAATTAAAAAATTAATAAAAAATTAGAAATAAAATCAACGTATTCCAATGAGAAATATAATTAATTAAAGGGATCTCCTAAATATGTTACTTACTTCTGTTATCTTCTGTACATAATTTGTTAAAGCAATGCAGTAAAATTGTTTAATGTTCTGCCATAAAATAGTATCTTTAATAATAAAAAAACAGTTAATTTTGAGGAATAAATAAAAAAATGGATATCAATAGAGAGCATATGCTACTATGATGATTTTTTGAACAAAATCTTTAACAATGGACAATGAATCCTCATTCTTTTTTTTCTGAATGGTTACACGCACTCTTTGGGCCGAGCTGACAGCCAGACGGTTAGCGCACTTGCCTTCGTTTCAACAGTTCGTGGGTTCAAGTCCCACCTCGGGCATGGATATTTTTAGTGGTTCGGAATCCACTTTAAACCGTAGGTCCCGGTCTATTTAGCCCTTCTGCGCAAAAATGACCGTTGAGCGACAAACAAACGCACTCTTTGGATTATAATAGTAACATGTACAAAAATGATTTTAGTCTCTATTTACAAGGCTAATTTAAAAACAAGTAAATATTGGTGATTTTTATAAAACTATAATGATGCTTATATCTTTTGATATTAATTTAGATAAATATAATCATTTCTTTAAAAAAAATATGTAAGTGATTTCTTAAAAATAATCTTAAGCTGTTTTCTTCTTTCATGAAAAAATATCTCTTAAGGAAAGCAATTACTCTTTAGATTTCATAAAGAAATTCATAAACAGATTATTTTATTTAGATAAAAAAATACATCATTTTTTTTTTATTTCTAAGAGGTAAATAATAGAAAACTGAATATAAGTTATACCAAATATAATATATTACTGTCCATTTAAAGCTCATTTTTTCCATTCTTGTAGCTGAACTCAAGGAAACTGAATACCTGTAATATTCAATTTTTTTTAATTTAATTTTATTTTAGTGTTCAATTTTTTCAATTTATAGCAAGGTTAAAGTGAAAGAGGTAATTGTAGATTGGGGAAATGTGCTTTTAATCCCAATCAAGTAATCAACAGTGCATCGGAGAGTTGGGATTCATATGAATTTGGAAATTATTTCATGAAATATAGCAAATGTTGTTAAATATTGTCTTGAAATCCGTTTTTTTTAAATAATACAATCCTTAAAATGTCAAGTAAATTTTTTCGCATACATCTTCCTAAACCAGAGATTGTTCAAACATTATATCCTAATTTTTTTGCATATTTTAATTTCCAAATTTAATGATTTCAATTTATTAGAAAAATATTTTAAGTGATGAACAGTGAGTGCAATCATTAGAAAACTAAAAGCTCTATGAGCCCATAATAGGATCGATGATTATTAAACTTTATGATTTTATCAGCTTTTCTTAATTGTTTTGCTTCAAACAATATTTTTTTAAATGAGGTTATGTTTTTATATGGGTAGCATTATATTTTGCAGACACAATCATGCTGTAAAAACAACTCTAATGTCGCAATGATTCCCTCGTCATCAGTAATGACTTCACTTTAAATTTAAACTTTTTCATCGATCAGCGTATGTTACTCAGGGCACAGGAGAAACCAATTTATTTTCTGAGTTATATGGTTACTAAACATATAATGTATCAAATACCTTGTGAAACTGACATTTCAGAACCAGATGTCTTCTTTAAAAAATTCTTAAAATCAAGTGCTATATTTACTACAGATGTAACAATGAGAAATATTAATAATTAAAAATATTTAACATTTTGCTGGATTAAATTTGATGCTCTTCTCAACTTAAATTGTTAAGAAACATGATATTGATAATAATCATAAACTTATTTTCGTTTTCATTCAATAATATTCTCCTTAAAAATTACATACATACAGAATTTCTTAACTAATATGTTGCTTATCATAAAACTATTCATTTTGGGTGTTTCTTTAGTAAGCAAAAGTATTTAAAATTGATTCAACGCAAATTTTATCTTATGTAATAACATTACAAATTAAAGATTACAAAATGGAATATTCTTTTAAGATTTACTAAATAGCATTTATTTCCCATCAAAGAGTTTAGAAATTTCCCTGATAGTTTTGCACTATTTTAACACTCTTTCCTTCTCATAGTTTAGTTAATTCACATATATCCTTATCAAAATCCTATAATAAATACATACATTTTATGCAACATTTTTGAAATAATCACAAGTGTTAGAAGCAAAACTTCTCCTTAATTACATATTTATACTATAATGTATGACATTCAGTAATGAACATAACCGTTCATTTATTATTCTAAGCAAAATTTATGCATAATACAGGGAAAATGTTTGTTTATTTTTTTTTAATATTCATCCTGCTGGTCATTAACCTGAATTAAACCAAAGTACTGGCTGGACCCAACAAACATACCAACAATTTTTCTATAAAATGCAATGAAAATAACAAGGGAAATGTCAGATTAAAATTTATAGTCTGTAGGAAAATAAAATGTGTAGTTTTTTATAAACTGTCACTCATAAATAGACTTTAGAGCTTCATATCAATCTGAGATTATATAAAAATACGTATTCCTCTCTCCATACACTAGGTAACCTATGATTAAATTGGAAAAAAAAACTCATGAATACCATCTGTATTCTGAAAGACTTTAACATATAAAATAGTTTCAAAATCAATTATTTTCTATCTAGATATTGTCTTAATTGAAACTTTAATTTGTATTAAATTTGACAACAAAATGAATCTTCCGAGCAAGTCATGATTACTTGTTCACAAAATGGTAATCACTTCAAATTCTAAAACTGCATAATATTGATAAATTTAGGCTTAAGAATTACATACATAATAAGGGTGTGTCTATTTTTATGTAAAATGTAAATAAGACAAATGACTTACTACTTCAGATATTAAACCTTTAACTAATAATATATGAACTATACTTTAGATATTAAAATTTCAATTTGATTTATATTACACTAATAGTTTTCAATAGTCCTAAAATATTCATGAAGTTCTTATTTCTGAATGAAAATATTTGCCGATTTAAGTCAGCAATTTTTTCTCTAAATTTCTTGCTCAGTATATGTGATAAATCTCCAAGTTAGCATAAATATGAATCAAGCGTTTATGAGATAAATCTCCGAGTAGCTTAAATATGTATTCAAGCGTTTACTCTCGACATAGATAAGATTTTGTTTGTTAAACATATACTAAATAAGATTATATAATTGTAAATTATGTATATACACAGAAGATATATATATATATATATATATATATATATATATATATATATATATATATATATATATATATATATATATATGGAAAGTATCCTCAGCTAGGAACTAGGATTTTTAGACGGGAAATGTATCCCAATTATTTGAATTCTTCAGTAAATTTAAAACATTTACATTCATCGAACAAATTATTTTTTTCTCAAGAGCATTTATTGCAGTTAAAAACTCGTATATTAATTTACCTTTTGTATTAAAGTTTTTTTTTTTTTTTTGTAATGTGAAGGATAGAAATGAGCTAATGTGAAATATAATATTTATAAGAATATTTTTTTATTATTTTTAGAAATTTATAGGAAAATACGAGTTATATTTCTTATTGGCAATGAATGTAGTTTACAGTATTTAGATTTGCGTAAAATTAATATTAGAGTTGAAAAGTTATAAGTCTATCCTTTTCCAGATATAAGCTATCAATATACAAGTACAATGTACTTCAGATTCTGTAATATTTATTCTTTATAAGGTATTCTAAATTTTACATTTTAATTATAAATGGAATCATAAAATTTCAGATTCGAAATATTTAATAGAATGAATTGTCTTTAAATAACCAAATATATAACATATTTTGAAAAATATGAACTTTAATAACTATTTAAGAATACTTAAGAAAAGTGTATTTTGGAAGCAAGGATTACTATTTGGAAGCAAGGATTTCCTTATTATTACTTTTTCCTCAAAGGAAACAAAATTAATTTTATTTGTGACATCATAATACATAATAATTATATAAGCTATTTTAAATAAACATAAATTTACTCAAATTTCAGTAATGAACTTACGAAAAGATTTGAAATAATCAAAAAGATAATGGAAACCAGAAAATAATGTAGTTCATTATAAATAAAAAGATTTCAATACATTAATTTTTTTGAATAAAATCACGATATATATACAATAATTACGCTTTTATATTAATATCTACGTTCTACAATCATACATTTTCTTAAAAATTTATTTTCATAATCTAAATAATTAATCCATTATGATGAGTTTAATATAATTATTTTTTCGGGTAATATTTAATACAAACACATTTATGAATTACTAATTTCTCAAGATATTTAAAATATCTCATGATTTTTCGTTTATAAAGTAAATACCAAAAACTATAAAATCTTATTGACAATTGAAGAAGACAAAAACTATTACTTTTTTAAATTAATTTGATATTTCAAGTTATTCAATGATTAGAGTTTAATTTAAATTGCGTAAAGTTTACTTATAATTTAAGTGAAACTATTAACAAAATTTATGTTTTATACATGAAAATATAAATTATAATTGTAATGAAAAAAAGAGTATTTTGTTATCATACAATTTTTTCCTATGTGACAATCAATTTAAAAAACTTTATGGGCAATTTCAATTTTAATTTTAAATTTACAATTTTGAATAATTTCCAAACGCAAGTTTTTATTTTTTTCAAAGTATTATAAGAATTTTAACAACAAGCTTTTTATAAAAAAACTTTAAAAATTAATTCGTCAGATTATTTATTATAAAAACAAGTTTTGCATAAATTGTAATTATAACAGGATTAAGAAATGCGATAAAATTATTTTTATATAAAATATTTTTCATGGTAAATTCAAGAAAAATAACTTTTTATAATTCTCTTTCATTAAATTTGGTAAAAAAATATTGTCATCTAAAATATTTTTGTGAATTCAAAACAATCTTCTAATTTCAAATAACTTTTACGTTTCTTTGACATTTGGAAGACTATCAACTGTAAAATTTAAAAGTATAAGTTGAAATCTACCTCAGCATCGGATATAACACATTAGATTACTACTTACACCAGCAAATATTACATAGTTAAAATACATGAGGAGAAATAAATGTTTAAACTTCTTATTTTTTAAAGGAAGTACAGTAATAAAATAAATTAATTTAACATATAATAGCTATTTACTAAAATAGAGATCAACTTAGTGAAAATGCATTAACTGCAGAATTGATTACTTTAACATTATTAAATAAGTTAATATCCCAAAAGCTTTTGAAAAGGAAAAATAAACATTAACTTACTTTTGAAACAAATTTATGTAAAGAATTTTTGTAAACAATTTTCACCAAAAGACCATAATTTCAATTAGTTATGTTTTCGTGCTGAGACATGTATTCATTGCATTTAATTCTGAATGTATTTACATAACTAACATATTATTTGCAAATTGCTTATACAGTATGCATATGCTCTTCTGTATCAATTTATTTATATATTTATGAGTTTGTTTAAAATGTAACAGAATAAGTGATATTTTTTAATCTCACAGCACTTCAGTTTGCAGTAGATACTATTTAAAAATAATGGTAAAGAGCTTTCAGGTTAATGACGCGCAGTTGTAATGACTGTATACTTAAAATGGTAAAATAAAAAAAATATTTAAACCAGCCAATTCTTAACAAACGTTTATAAGTTAAAACATGCTTACTTAGAAACATTTTATTAAAAATATATTTCAATACATACTTTTAAAACAGTTCAATTATTTGGATTCTGTAAAATCTTTAATGTAGTGGTTGTCCATATTGTTTTATGTATCTCGTTACTTTCATCAGGAACACACAAAAAAGTAGTGTTAATGCTTTATACAACAGATTTATTTATAATTTTAAATGATGCTATTAATAATGAAATTTTTTCATTTTCCTTATTTAATCAAGCTTAGCTATAATATTTTCAAAGAAGTCTGTAAATAGCGCATTACTTACTCCAATAAGATGCAGAGAAATATCCTATTTTCAGTCAGTGCTTCGATAAATTTGTTGTATTAGTTACATATTTGTGGACATTTGCAACAACATAATGTTGAATCACTGAGTTGATAATCCCAATTAAGCATGTTTGTAACTAAAATCTGAAACATCCTCAAAGAGTTTTTAGTTTTATTTAAGCTCACACATTTTAACTGTCATTTTGGAATTACTCATGTGATCATTATAAGCCACCATTAAGGAATACTATTATTAATATTTGGACTGGCTGCTTTTATAATCCATAAGTTTCATGAATGGAGGCAAAAGAATTTTGAGTACCTCACTTCATCACGTTAATGAGGAAACTGAGCAAAATATTGGCAAAATTAAAAAAGATTTTTAAAATTAAATTACCTTATATTTTTTATTTACTGGTATTTGTGCTATTATAAGAATAAATAAATTTTTACTCTTTACTACGGAAGCGTATGAAAAATAAAATAACAATCAGGCTGAAGTCTTATTTTTGAGATCAAAGACCATCATTAATTCCCACTGATATCAGTTTTCTATTCATCGGCTTAAGCTGGGAATCTTCACTTAATTTATTTTTAAGCATAATATTTTTTTCTAGAATAAGAAAAAAATTAGCTTTGTTGAAATTAATTCCAAGAAATGTCCACGGAATGGAATCCACTAAAACCTTCTTTCAAAACTTTTTTTAGGTTAGTGAAGCACACAAAATTTTGAGCCAGATACCAAATACCTGATTTAAAACGGTAATCCTGCGTATAGGTCCCCTTATATCACATTTCGTATATTTAATTTATCATTCAGAAAGGCTAAGTGGTGAAAAATAAATATTTTCTGAAGTTTTAACCTCAATACTTTTTCTGTCATGATTAAACGTGAAAATAAGATTGAAACTATCAAGTTGCATTTTTTATTACAGCCTCCACCGTTAGTTTGGTTAATCTTTGCGTTGGAGTATATTGTCATAAGACTTCCAGTTTAGTTCATATGATTAAAACATCTGCTTTTTGCTGGGTATTAATTTAATATATCAGCCTTTTTATTTAAAAATTAGCATGTCAATATTTTATTCTTGAAATATAACCCAAATCTTATTGCGTGTTTAAAATGACAATCAGAAATTTTACGGTTACTGTTAAAAGAATATTTTTGTTAATGAAATATGTTTCTTTTAAAATCCTTAATTTATAATATTTTACAATTTATATATATTTCTATAAATTTTTATATTGTTATACTATAAATCATATTTTTAATGTGGTTCATTTTCAAACATATTATTTCTGATATACAGTATATGTGACTTTTTAAAAATAGTTGAACATGAAATCCACTTCATTCATCACAATGAATAGGAAAATTTTCATTTAATACCTAATTAAAAAATATAACCAGTCAAATAGAAGTGTAGTTTGATTTCTTTAATGCAAAATAGTTTCAGACTGTAAGCGAATAAAACAAGTATAATGGTAAATTAATTTAAGATTACATATATTTTGTTTAAAGTATACATACATACATACATACATATATATATATATATATATATATATATATATATATATATATATATATATATATATATATATATATATATATATATATATATATATATATATATATATATATATATATATATATATATATATATATATATATAACTACCACCATTAATATATTAGTTTTCAATACGAAACAAATAAATGAAAATAGAAAGTTGTTAAGAATCTGATGGGATGTATTTCGCATGATACTTTCACTCTTTCCATTTACATATAATCAAATTTATTTCCATGATGAAGAAGATGTGGTCCAATAATCAGAAGCAACTTATAGAAACTTCCTGGCATCAATGAATTATCTATAAGAAGAGATATATAACACACTCATACATTAAATATTAAAAACAATGATATAATGTAGACCATAAGTTATGAAAGCTCAATATCAATCATGAAAATGTTAATGAAAAAATAACAATTTTTATATGTGATGTAAATAGTTTATAGATTTTTCGAGGATTTTCATTCGAATAAAAATGAATAATTTCAGCTCAGTATTTTCACAAATATCTTTCATTTTTGTTGATTTACATATAATTCTACAAAGATAAAAAAATCTTCCTTGATTCTGAATATTTGTAATTCTCCTTTTTCTGAGAAGTTAGAAAGATAGTTTAAGTTAGAAAGAGAGTTGAATAACTACATAAGTTATATCACACCTAAAGTTTATTACTTATAATAACGGTCATATTTGGGTTTTTTAGGTAGCTATTTTTTCCTTTACGTGTTTCAGTACAATTTATCATTTAATGTAAAGAACATAAGTGATATCAAACAAATATTATTATTTTACTTTTTAAAGTGTCATTCCCTTCACAAATAATTCCTAAGAAATTTTTATGATTCCAATTTTTAATGTCTGGATACTAGACTTCTTTTAAAATAAGAGACTTTGGTTAATACAAATAAATACAGATTCCATTAATACTCTGGCAAAATTATGTACTTTTTTAAAAAACATAGTAATCAGTATTTAAAACTTTTGTTTGTCAAGGTACAATGCATTGGTTAATTAGTCAGAAATCAATATTTTCTTAGATAAGCTAAAATGATTAATAATTACTAGAAAAAAATAGTGGCTAATTTCTTATAGAGAAGCTTTCCCAGCCAAGTAATATTCATCTTCTCTAAAATAAGATGATTCAGAAATTCAGATATATCAAGATCTCCCCATTATAACATACACTAGATCTGCCAGTACACTGACGTAAAGATAACACATTTAAGGAAACATGCAAATAACATGCAATTTACAGCATGCATTAGCAAAGGTGAGATGTGCAAATGGTTAGAATTTCAGTGCAGACGCACTTCACAAATGAATGTGGCGCCACTTCAAAGTGCTATTTAAACCTTGGAGGTTTTGATGATTTAAAATTCAGCAAATATGTTTTTTTTGTGGTTTTTTGAAAAAAAAACAATCAATTACGCCTCGTAGAAAACAGAGATAAATTTTTTGATCAAATATCCGAGTTATATAGAGTGGATAGTGGCCCACCGAGATTGTGAATAAACTTTCAGGAATATCAGTGGTCGTTTTGAAAGAAACTTAACATCTGTAATGCGGATATGAGATCGTTGGATGCAGGAAGGTACGATAGAGTGACGTGCTAGAAACCTTCAGTGCATCACTTCACTTGATGTCAGGAAAATTGGGCGTGTATCAGTGACGGATCGCCAGCCACATCACGAACCATAGCACGGCACATTCAGTCCGTAATACTTCATATAGTGTCAGAGCGTACCTTTCAATGACGCTTACAGCAAAATGGTGTGATCGTAAAACGTCTATTGCTTTGTCTACCCTAAACGCAGGATCTCAGCCGTCTCCACCGACAAAGGTGCGATGAAAGAAGGATGTGGATGGCAGAATGGAATAAAATTACTTTTACTGATGAGTCATGCCCCTGTCTGCAACACCACGATGGTTGCATTCGGGTCTTGACGCACCGTTGAGAGAAGATGCTGAACAGCGGCGTTATGTGCCACCACAATGGTTCTTCAACGAAATATTATGACATCGAGTGGTAATAGATATCATTCTCCCTCTCCTCTAGTACGCATAACTGGTACTTTAAAGATCTAGCGGTACATGTTCAAGGTGTTGGAGCCAGTTGTACTTCCTTACTTTCAGGTCTTGCCCGCAGCAATATTTCAACAGGATAATGCAAGATCACAAGAATGAATGAATAATATCTTATTATTGTTACGTTTATCAAATAGAATTTTTATCAAATAGTATCTTATTCTTGATACATTCATTTTTAGCTGCTTTTGCATTGGTTTGATTACTTATCATATATTTTTCTTATGTACGGCATTAGTATTTTACCTTATTTAGATAAACAATGATAATTGAAATTCAATCATATGAAACTTTTTCCTAAAGTTTCTGAAAACATATTTCTTATGTAAATAAAGACAATCTGCAAAATAAACATCCTTCTCCGCAAATATTGATTTCTTTTGAGCTGATTATTTAATTCTTGCAAAGTTGGAGTAATATCAATTTCTCATACAATGAAACTTTCGCTTGAGTTTCATTTATTTCATAGAAATCTATCATATAATTTTGTGTTTAGTAAAAGCTTCTTAAATACTTAAAAATGTCAATATATTTGAATATTTTATACTATAATTGGAATATTTAAAATTGAAAATAAATTATTGCTTTCAGTAAATATATTTTATTTCTAATGCATATTTCTAAAATTTACTAAAAAGGGAAAAAGGAAATTCATGGAAATGATAATGTATTTTATTTATCATAGAAGTGTCTTATTGTTGAAAATACACCTGATTTGTATTAGTAAATGGCATATTAACATCTAATTACTTTTTATCATTTAAAATATCCTTAAAGCGTATTTTATAATGTGCCAAATATGTATAAATATAAAAAGTTTATGCAACAAAAGTTGCGATAGTGAATCTCATCTTACTTTAATTTTCTCGGAAGGTAAATGAAAATAGAATTTAATATGTCTGCGTAAGCTTTGAAAGGGATAGGAGAAATTGCACTAGACTTCTATCTGTGTGCGATCTTCTTCTGCAAATTTAAAAGGCCACAAAATTAAAACCAAAATTCCAGAAAGAGTTGAAGTGATGCATTTCTAACAAATCATGTAAAAGAAATTCTTGTGAATTTCATATTGTTACATTCAGTAATGAAACAAATCTTTATCATAATTTTATAAAGTTTCACTAGTTTCTTTATTTTTTATTTTTACAAAATAAAAATATTGAAAACTACTTTTAATTGCCCTCTGTTTTTATTATTTTAAAAAATTAATAATTTCTATTTTTACTGAAAAAGTAATGAAGTTTATGTAAATGATTTTTATGATATCTTTACTATTTGCTGAATGATTTTCGATCCAATGATTTCTATCTATTAATTTTAATATCTCATATTAATAAACAAAGATATTACAGTAATTTTTGTTGATTTTTATTATATATTATAATTAACATATATTAAGAAAATGGAAATTACTAAAATTTTGTTTTAAAATATTAAACTTTATTTGGAAAATGATTAGAATTTATTGGAAAAACTCAATATTTTCAGTAGTCATTCTCATGCATGAACATAAAGACAGTTTAGTAGATTAATAACAAACTATTACCGAAACATCTGCCTCAAAGGAATTCTATAACTATCATATTTTCATATATTTATGCTGTATTATGTATTTTATAAATTTTTATTAATTAACAATTGTTATTTCTTTTTTTAAGTTAGTAACTAATGATGATTATTTTTTCTGCTTCAAAACAAATAAATTGTTCAGATTAAGAAAGAATAATACATTTTACCTTTATTATGTTAACAATAACCATTCAAAGACTAATATGATGTTAACAAAATTCTACACAAATATGAAAACAGAAAAGTTTTGGTAAAAATTATAAAAATCATATAATTACTTCCTAAATACCAACATTTAAAGTACTTCTGAAGTAGTATAAATAATATATAAGTCTTTCTTAGACATCTGTACACATTTGAATACTCAAAAATAATTTTCCAGTTCCATACAGAAGGATTATTTTCTTAGATAACAGGCAATATTCTGTTTACGAAGGAAAGATTCCTTAAGGTTCATGTTAAAATTTCATAGTTAGCAAAGTAAACACCGAAAATTGAATGCATATCCCTACTGTAATTTATGTTAGTACAGATTTGAGAAATTTTTCTTCAAAAATAGACCACCTTATTCTTGTATATTTTCTGATAAAATGACTTCAATTGAAAACTTTATTTTTCCTTCAAAGATATTTTGTAAAATTTTACGGTAGTTGTTGGGCTTCAGATTTACATATACACTATAGTAGTTAAGGTTGTCTCTATTTGGACGTAAGTGCGGCTTAATTTGTCTAAAAACCTTCCTAAAAAGTATTATTTGTCAGATTTTTAAATAATTTAGAACAGCCTTCAGCTTTCAGTTAATTCATTTAGATATTTCTACACATAAAAAAGTACACTTTAAGTAGTTATTGTTATTAACATTAAAGATAGTTCGGCCATAAAACCAATAGATAATTGTAAATATTGTAGTTGTTTCTAATTAAAATATTTTTCTAATTTGCAGCTTTGCACAAAATTTCATACAATATAATCAGAAAATTATAAAAAACAAATTTCATTGTTAATATCTGTATTCACATTTCTGTAAAATGCACATGAATTTTTAAGTCATTTTTAGAAAAAAATTTAAGAAAAATCTAGTAAGCAGATTTTGTCAACAGCATAAGATATGTATTTTTTTATAATTTCCCAAGAAAATTTAAATAAATAATTATCACATGTAAATAAAAAATAATACTTTTAAATATTTCATACAAATTATTATAATGAAAACATATTATGACATGAGAGTATATATTCGCATAAATCTTTATTAGTATAAATAGCTTTTTGTTTAATTAGAATTCCTGTGATGATATAAATGTATAAAATTTACATTAAATATTTTAAAAATATAAATTTTTCTCACTTTATTTATTTTATATTTCTTTAATACGCGGTTAATATTGAAAATACATAGTTTTATATAAGTTTATGAAATTTCAGTACATTTGCAAATGTGTTTATAAATAGAACAAAAAAGTCCCTAAACGATTATTTTAGATTATTTTCTAATTAAAATGTTTTATTAAAAATTTTTAATATGATATGTTGTATAACAAAAAATAAAATGATTATTAAAAGCTAAATTTTTCTTTAACTTCAAGCGGAAAAAAACATATTTCTGATACTTTTCAAGAATTTACGAATTTTTATCTTCACCTACATAAGGAATCGAAGCGGTTTCCAACAAAAGAAGTTATAAAAGAGAGAACGTGACTTTGTATCAGTCATAAAAGAATTTCGATGAGGACACGAAGAATCGAAGAGAACGTAGATTGAGTGATAAAAAAGTTTCTCACGTGACGAGAAGATTTATAATACTACAATTGACGCTTTAATTCAAACAACTGTATAATGGTTTATATTTTTTGTAATAAAAACCACAAAAAATTATTAGAAATGAATACTTTTTTCAGAAAATGAATATATATTTTCATTTAGTACATCATTCAATTATTTTTATACGCTGTCCTGCAATGTATAATGTAATATAGATATACATTTGAAACTTTTTTATGAAGCATATTATTCCTTTACTTAAAATAAGCTAAATAAAAACTGAATAAAATTTATTAGTTTTCAGAACATTATAAAATTTATAAGTTTTCAGAACATTATGTGTATAATATGGTAATTTAACATAGCGTTATGATGCTGAAAAACAGATATAATAGATAGAACACATTAGATTATAAAAGTACATATTTTAAATATTTGAATTACTATCGAATTTAAATATGAGCAGTACTAATTAATTGCTTTATACCCAAGTAGAACTTAATCTATTTGATTTAGAGATGCATAAATGCAACTTATTATAATTTCATATGCATCTGAGATAATACATTCAATTTGATGTGGTTTATCAAATTATGATCACTTTAACTAGAGCTTAATTACTATGATTCAAGATTTAGAGTTATTATCAAATTACTATAAATATTCAAAGTCTTCAGCTGAAATTTGAGATTAGTACTGATAATCTACAAACAAAAGCATTGAGTTTTTGCTAACTCTGTGATAATATCTAAGTCATAAGAGTGCTTCTAAAATTATCTAATTTATGAAACTAAATTTAAATACCACCGGAAACTAGTTATTTGTTCATGCACAATAAAATATTCTTTTTATTTTTAAACCATGTGTATTTCGAGATTTTCAAGAAATTACTATGAAAATATTTGACTTACATTTGGCGGAAAATGTTGAAATTAATTTATTCATTCGTGGGAAAAAGTTGCAGGTTAATTTTATTTAAAGAATTTTAAAATTGATTAGCAAAAGCGTCTATAAATGATAATCAGGTGTACTAAACTTCCAGAAGCTTAAAACGTACTATTAACTAATAAATAATTAATTTTAATTATATCTAGAATTCACAAAAATATGATATAAAATGGAAACAGTTTTTTTTAATTTTTATATCAAACAATTATTAAATATTTTTGTTTGCAGGAATAAGGGAATTGTTCTATTTATATGTTAATGGTGGTACATATGACTGTTGGGTACTTCAAATATATAAAACTTCGTAACTTGTATAACTGTATCCTAATTCATTTTCCATTGTATTGATTTTATCTATATTTGATAGAAATATAATATTTTTTATCTTTTCAGTTGCAGGTCATAATAAATACTGAAAAATAATAATTTATTCGTATATTTTAATTACATCAATTGTTTTATTTTATTTATATATAAAATGTTTTAAAATATGCATTGAAATATAATTTGTTCCCAAATTATATTTTATGTGCTTAAATACAATTACACCTGTATTAACTGATCATATAATTTCAAGATTGCTTAAGCGACAAATTCACTTTTTTCAATCGATGTATTTTAAGTTCTTTTTTATTATGTTTATATTATTTTTTACAAAGTTTAAACCATTCAGTCAAAGTTTCAAGACATTTTCTGTATTTTCAATTCAGATGAATGATTCAAGAAGATTCATAATTCTTACTCGTATCCACCAGTGTAATTGCTTCCTTATTTCAATTTATATTTCAAGCAACATATGAAGTTCCTTATACAATAAATTCTTCTTAAGACTAAAATGAAATGAAACTTATGTTTCTAACTGGTTGATGCTGAAGAAAGTGTTATACCTAAAGATTCCTTCGACTTCATTCCAGTTTTTCCAAAATTTTAAAAATATTCTGGATCATATCGTCAGTTTTTTCTGTATTTACTTATTTTCTTTATTATTTAAAAATGGTATTTTTGCAGCAAAGTCTCAGATTATATTTAAAAATGTGTTTAAACATACATTATTTTTTGTAGAATTCATTACAGTTCAACAGAATGTATATTTATATATTAGAAATATACAAGATTCCTCAATTTAAATTTAAAACTGTTAAAGTATCTTTTATTTAGTTCTTATGAATGATTCTAGAAAATGCAGAGTAAGAAATTATTCAATTATTCTATTCTTCCTTATTAATTATGCATTTATGATTATATTGATATTAACTTCTTTTTTTGTAAAAACTTATTCTGAACTTCTCATTTATTGTTTTGGTATCACAAACTTAAAATATCAATATTAATTAAAACAACAAAAGCTATTTTCTCTGTATGGCTTTATCAGTCAAAATGGGAATAAATCATTTTATTGCAATGTTCACAAATGTCGATGGAATAAATAATATAAAAGGAAATTATATAAACTTCTTTTGTAATAAGATGTTACTCATATAACCAATATTCAATTGCTATTAAAACATTTCAGAAAAGTTTCAAAAATGATTTTAACTATTTAAAATTCACATTATTATTTCAATCTGAAATTTTCATGATTGCATTTAAAATCATCTGCAATTTAAAATGATAATCAAAAGAAAATATAAAAATGTTCTTTTCTAAGGAAATTATACAATTTATATTCTAAACACTAAAATAAATAATTCAATTTTTGAATCAACTAACATATACCATATTTCATTAATAATAAGAAAAATAAACTCAATTAATTAAAGGACAAAACAAGGTAATATGTTTATATATAGATTTATACTCATAACATAAAATATTACCTATTTCTATTTACTTTAATCAGAATAACACGAAACTTTTTAATGTGAATGAATATTTATGATATTGGCGAAAAAATTCATTGGCGAATTTATGAAAGAAATTTAAATGAGGCATCTTAGAAAAGGTTTCTAATGACATTCATTTTCAAATATATTTCGTAGCTTTAACAAATGGCAAAATAATCAACTCATGTGAACTGAAATCAAATAGTTCATAGTTTAAAATATGAAGAAAGAAAACTTGTTCTGAAAATAACTTTAGAAATTAAAAGGCACTTTCGTATAAGTGTTTTAAAAGTCAAACTTCCCTTGATTAAAATATACCGTTCAATAGTTCACGTAACTGATCTTTCCTCTTATTAAACTTGAAGACATTTTTACGTACATTTTAAATTATAATTGAAAGGATACTACTAATTACAGATACTTGAGAAATATTAGGAATATACTTAACTTAAAAGTTTTACTCAATTATGTATTTTTCAGAAAGAAGTCTTTCATAAGTTAAATTTTTAGTTAATTTGCTCAACCTTGCTATTCTAAGATTTAATTTCTTTTATTCCTGAAAGTTGCTGTTGTAAATTTTAAGTATTACAGTTGATTTATCTTAAATAGGACAGTAAAAGACCTTTTTTATTTCCTTGTTTAGTAAAAAAAAATCTTATTTGGCAATAAATCTAATTATATAAAATTTTTATATATTTATTTTCCACTTATTTTTACCTAAAATTGCTTAAAATTTATAAAAAAAAAAGTATATCATTATTTGAGTATTATATACATTAAGAATAAAGATGAGTCAAAAAGTATCAATTTTTATACGTTCTTGGCAATCATGGCAATGAAAACGATAATTAATTGCAAAAATAATAAAATATTTCGAGACAATATTTACTTTAAAATGGCTGGTAATTAACATGTACCTAGTAATACATGTGCATATTTTCCAATTCTTTTGTAAATAATTAAATTTCCTATAAAGTATTATTATATATTATTTTGTACCTCAGTATCAAGATTATGAAAATTATTTTGTGAATAAAACTATGCAGAGACCAGACTTTGATTTCAGTGTCACATTTCAAAAGTATTAATTGATTTACTTATACATATTATAAAGGATTTATGATTCCAAATAAAAAATGATATCTTACTGGCTAATATTACCTTTTTTTAGAAAAGCAATGAGATAAAAGTTCATTAATTAATTTCCCCAAATTAAAGATGCAAAATTTATTCACAAAGAAATTTGATTAAAGTCTTGACCAATTTCCTTGTTAACTTTCTAATAGTATCCTTAGTGTGAAAGAAATAAAGGCAAATACTCTTATTTCTGAAGAGAATAAAAAATAATGTTAATAAGATGTGAAAAATATATTTTATGAAAATTTTTCATAAAATAATATTGATGACTGTTAAGAAGGCACTATTGCTAAATTAAAGTATAATTAAATTGTAACTCTCATAACAGTCTATATATCTATGTTTAAGAAAAGTATTAAATTTTATATTTTAAAATAATTTAAGCATTGAAATAAGTTAGTTTTTAAATTAGCTAATTTTCATAAAGTTAATGCAAGCTTTTGCAAGCTTTTTGAATTCATAAATTAAAAATTACTAATTTTTAAATTGAGGACTGAAATATCATATTTCGCTCAACCTATATAATATTTGATAAAAATGTCTAGCATTACATATATTTATTTGTATACTCTGAATTAGTTTACTCAAGATCTAAAAACAAATAATCTTAGAATTCAAAATGTGAAAATATTTTGCAGAACAATTAAAATTGTCAAAAACTGTATGTTAATTACATTAAATTGTATCATTTTAAAAATTTAAGTTTAGTTTTTGTATTTTTGTATAATAATTGTATAATTCTCTTTTAATTTTAAATAATAAAACAAATCCTTAAATATATATATATATATATAATATTACCCATATAAGTTACATTTTCATAATATTTGTTTCGATAAACTTACATTAATGTAGGATATAATTAATGGTTTGTGAGAGAATTTTTAAGATTATAATGTTTTAATAAAAGCATTCAGGGATGGTATTTTACAGTTTTTTTTAAATATAGTCATCAGATTTAAAAATGAATATTAAAATTTTGCCAAACAAATGTCTAATTAACACAAACACATAGAAATTTATAATTTTATTTAAAAAAAACGTGTACTTACAAAAATATTTTGTTTGTTTAATTAATGAATTTATTTACATCATGTGTGAAATGTTTAAATAAAAATATAGTATAGAAATTCATTTTTTATCACAAAACTCTGAGTTCAATTAAATTATGTTAATGACGTATGAAATATGCATATGGGTATAGCTATGATGAAACTTAACATTGCTTTAGTACTTTGAGATTTTAATTTTGTTTATAACTAGATGAATAGAATTTTATACTTACAAATGAACATTCTTATCAAGCCTGTGTTATTCTAATAATTATTATTATTTGGTTTTGCATTACTACTGTAATGAACAGATTTGCTGACTATTTGTACATTGCGTAGCGAGAAAAATGTACCATCATCAGTACCAATTACATGATCTCGTAATGTAGAATCTAGCAACATGCAGATTGTTGTGCTGAGATTCGGAAATTTTAGAAAAATTCTGAGGAAGTCCCTCATATATATATATATATATATATATATATATATATATATATATATATATATATATATATATATATATATATATATGTATATATATATATATATATATATATATATATATATATATATATATATATATATATATATATATATATATATATATATATATATATATATATATATATATATATATATATATATATATATATATATATATATATATATATATATATATATATATATATATATATATATATATATATATATATATATATATATATATAATTGAAAAAACTCCCACAATAATAAAACTTAACAATTTATTTTAGAAACTTAATAACAAGAGAATTTTACATTTACAATCAAAATATTCTTGATTGAGAAAATTCTCATTTGCACCAACTTTAAATTTCTTTTATGAAATTTACGCAAATATATCATAACTAAGTGTGACGAGATTGAAAAGGAACGAGAGATCAGACTCACTCCCTTTTGAAGTAGCATTGTGAGTGTCTCCTATATTCAATGGTATCACCACTCCCCGGTATCGATGATTGTCTTTTCTCATCGACTTCACGTCCTCTACTCTCCATCTTCGCTTTGCATTTCCACTCCCTGATATTTCAACATCTCACTTGCCTCACTGTTCAGCATCTCGCTTGACTTGCTCACTCTTCATGAGCTTTCTCCTTTCTCTCTGCTACCTCTTTTCAGACTTAGTCATTTCTTCTTCTTATCCTCATCTATTTGATGGACATCTGAAGCTCCATTCAGGAAAGTCGAAACAGGGCTCCTACTAGACAGGGCAGTTATACTCAGTTTACCTTTAAAATCTCTTTAGCTTCTTATTATGCTCAATGAGGATCTAGTCCTGGATCGTGGACTCCTTTTCTCAGTGCGAGGGATTCTTCCGGAGCTTCTGTGTATTTTCCCTTTTAGGTGCAGTTTTTAATTCTTCATAATTATCATCTTGGCACCTCCTCTTTACACCATTTGTTCTCTGTAGTTCTATAGTACCTCCTATACATCCATAGAGTAGGTCAGAAATATCTCCCCCTGAATCCCGACTGGTCAGATGTACATATAAAACATATCATAAAACATAAACGTTCCTGAAATTTTTTCTAAACCACCAATCCATTCCAAAAGGAAAAATTTATTCTTTAATTACACTTGTCTCATTGTGCCAATTTTTATTACATCCTTTCCTTTTTTATATAACAGCATAGTTTTAAACGAAAAGAGTAAAATCTTAAATTTAAAATGATAATAAAAATATATACATCTATTTACTCTGGATTTGGTTACGTCGTTTTACACTACGACACAGATTGCTATGCATACCTGTATACTTAGAAAAAATGGCAATCATGATTCTTTCCAAATACTGCGTTCGCCATAAGTGAATGCAGTTGAACTTTTAAACTTCCAGCCATAAGCAAAATGGCTTATTTCATCAGATCACCTAGACCTTACTTTGTAGACAATATCTAGATTTTTTAGGTATATGATAACTATTTATGAACTAAAAATAAAAGGAATGTTTCATATACATTTTCTTTCTTTTTTTAAGTATGATAATATAGTTATGGAAAAAATAATAATTTAAAATGTTAAAATGTAAAGCAATTTAAATAATAAACTTAGTATTATATATATATGTATACTTGTATTTCTATGGGAATTATCTTTTGATCTGAGCATACCTAGTATGAAATGAGTACTCTATAATTAAAAATGTGTTAAACTAAAAAAATATTTACCATATGCTTGTTTCCAAAATAGAAATGATGCAAAAGTTAAGCTTGTCTGAAATATTTTACACGTTTCTTGATTTGTTTTTCATTTTAATTTCTATAAAATATTTAATTGTATAAATATTTTATATAAAACATGAATACTTAAAATTTTTGCGCAAATTACTTATATTGAAATTCTTTTTGTATTTATATAATTTTACTTAAAATACAAGAGTATAAAAGACCAGAAAGGATAAATTAATAAAAAGAAAGTATTAATATTTGTTCCTAACTGTGTAGTATCAAGAACAAATTCGTACATTTTCTCCAATCTAAGATTATCAGTAACTTCTCCGGTCTTTAATTATTTCCCTTAATATTCTCCGTGTCTCTTTATCAGTTTCTGAAGAGGAACGAGACATGAGATAAGCAGATGGAAAGTTGCTCTATTATTCATTTATTCTACCGAATGCCGGCTAGTGCTAAACAAGTAACTGGAAAGAGGATCTGACTAATAGATCACTTCAAATAGATTAGTTAAATTGTAGGTTTCGAGAATACTTAGATTTAGAGTCTTACCAAAAATTACATTTTAAGAAGAATACAAAAATGATTTCACAAAACACTTAAACAAATTGTAAATTTTAAATTAAAGATAATTTTGATTTTTTTTTAGTTTCTTTTTAATTATTTAATTAATTCTAATTATTTTATTAATTTTAATTTATTTCATGCGTAATTAAGTAGCAATGTAAAATCAAATATTAGAGATATTTTGTTAAAATCACAATGTGGTAAATATTATATGCTGTTTTTACATATGTAATAACAATGATGTATTTTATATATAACACACTCATTTATTCTACTCTATACTTAAAAATTAACATTCAAGCGAAATGATAATCCTCAATTTTCACGTTTTTTCTTAATATATATGTTTAGCATTATAATATTACATTTTTGAACTAAACAATTTACATATCTTACATTAATAAGCTTAGATTGATTTCATTTTAAAGTAATTAATAAATTTATACAACATATTTATACTTTATTAAATAATATATTGTAATATATATTTCTATATTAATAATTAAATTCTTAAAAAATATGTTTACAGTTTCGATTACAAATAAAGATTTAAATTTTACTTAGAATCCTCAATATTTTTTAACATTTTTAAAACTAAATCTTGAGAATTTCACTGAAAGTTATACTTATGAAATGCTTATTAAATTTAAAATATACATAAATTGTTGTTTTAAAATCATCAAAGCATACTTTATTTTTAAACTTACCACTCTGTAATGGTTTTGGTGACATATTGTAAAACTCTTCAATGTTGTTCTTTTGTCACCATAAAAATGATATTTTTTGCATTAATTTACTAATTACATAAATAATATCATAGCTTCCACTTCAAGAAATTTTTATTCAGCATTAAAATTCATTTACATTGATTTCCAGGCATTACTAGATATTTCATTAATTTGCTTTTAAAATTGTAAAAAAAAAAAAAAAAACAATTGTATATTTGACATAACTTAAATTTGATAAAAAAATATTTAAGAATTATTTATCGTTATTTTAACTATCACAAAATCTCATAAAAATAGGCATTCAAATAAGTCTAAATATCTACTGAAAATGTATTTTAAAAATGATTGTGAATCGTAACTCCAAGATCATTTTATTTTGTAAAATTAAAAAAAATATTTTTTTCAGTTAAGGAAATGAATTTCTGAACAATGCATTATAGATAAATTCGAAATAGTACAAGATATTTGGTTTTACATTTAGATAAATTCTAATATCTTAAAAATGATTTAAATTTTTGACATAGTAATATCTTCTTTATTCTATATCATTTCACATAACTCTTTTTACTGTATTTATTTCTCAAGTTCTATAGCTATAGCTAAATTGTTTATCATATATTATAAATATATTTCTCACAATTTAAAATTTTATATGTAAGCATTAAATAACTAATTTGAAAATAAATGATTTCTTTCATACGAATTTCCAGATTTATAGAAAGTTAAATTAACTTTGCTAAATAATTTTGAATGTTTAAAGTAACAAAAATAATTGATAATCCATTTTTCAGAAATAAATTTATTCTAGCATTAGTCTGCTCTTTTAATTAAAGATCATACTTATCTACTTTCAACTATGCCGACAGAGATAATTTTGTTCTTGACAACGAATCTTTTCAACTTGCTTAATTAAAGGACTCGTAATTACGAAAGTGCTTTTTTATAGCAGTTGGTAGCTTATTACTTTTTTAAGGATTGAAGCACAATTTTAGGGAAGATTAATCTTGCATTCCAAGAAAATAAATTAAACTATGCAGCAATTTGAATCGATACTAACTATTCTTTTATATATGCCTGAAGGTAATAAACACTCCAACTTTATTATTTTGGAAAACAGATTAATTTACTTTTTGATTTTTAGCATAAAAATAAAAATTTAGTTTATATAAGTATTCAATAATATCTACAGCAATCATAATGATGTAAGGCTCATAAGCTGTACATTATATTAAAATACATTTATGTAATTGCAATTATCTAATCAACTTGACCACTAAGTTCACTAATCTGTGTTCGACGCACTTAATATGAGATTATATAGACATTTAATGCAACTATAGAGGATAAAACTGCGTATTATGCTTACATTACTTATGTTGAGTTAATAATTTTTGCTTGATTATAATATCGATTGAATTTCACTTCTATTCTTACAAGGATAAAGTATTATCATACTTATGCTTTTAACATGCTGATGAATTTTAATGAGCATTGTTCATATTAGTGTGTAGTACATAAGCACATTTATACGATAAAAGTTAAATAACAAAGTATATTATATTTGTAAATTCAGTAAAACTTTTCTTCGTGTTGTTAATATTTTATATTATAAAATTTGTCAATATTATAAAATGGATTAAATTTTAATGAAGTTAGCAGTGGAAAAAAATAGTTATTGTAATGATATTCATCTTTCTATCATAGCATCATTTTTTTCTGCATATTTAAACTGGTAATAAAGATAATCTGATAAGCACATTCAAAAAATTAATTTACTAAAATGTTATAAAGAATAACAAAATATTTATTATTGCAAACAAAAACATTTATTTATCTTCAGAGAAGTTTCAAAATTTCTGCTTAAGAAAATGCAGCATATTTACCATTTATTAGGAAATAAAAAGCCCCAAAATTGTACGTTTGGAAAGTAATCATTTTTAGGTAACTACAAGAACTGTGTTGTTACACCTGATACACGAAGAATATGTTTTATAAACTCAGACATTTTCATAAAACATATTTCAAATTTATCTTGAACTTATAATTTAGCTGCATTAAATAGAATTTTTATTCTAAGCTGGAATTCTTTTATTATTATGTATTAGTTTATTTTTATTTCAAACTTCTATAATTTCTCACTAAATTAAAATTTGTGTTACCTATAGTTTAAGTTTTAGCTTTTAATTTCTCTCTTGGGAAATTTTTAAAAGCTTTTTTCATTTAATTTTTATAAACGCAATTAAATTAATTTTTAAATCAAATATTTTAAATATGTTTATTTGATTCGTATACTAATCTTAAGAATTAAAAAAAACGTGTGTTATAAAATTAAGAACTATCAGAGTTTTCATTTAATATTTTATAACTATCTTGGTTTGGGGCGTAAAGTTATAAAATTATTCGTCAATTATTCAGCTTGAATTTTTTATAGATATTTAAGGTGTTTTACTTTGCTAAATATCAGTAAAAAATTTAATTGTTAGATAAATCATTGTGGTAGAAAAAAACCGTTTTCATAGAAATTCAATGAAAACTGTAGTTATTGAATACCTAAAAGTACACTTTGAAGTCAGTATAGTTGTATATGTATACTTTTAAATTTATTTTATCTTTATTTATCTTGATTAAAAAGAGGGATATACTTTTATGTTTTCTGTATACAAAATATAAGTAATAGTAAGAAAAATAAATGTATTTACTTCATAAACAAATAGGATTTTTTTATCTACAAAGTGTTTTTGCATAATATTAAATTTTTAACTGCTTGAATCATATATTTATAATTCAGTAATGTATGGAAAGTTTCATTTAATTTTTTATACCAGCCTTACATCTTACAAAATAATTACCTTTTATCACACTGTATTCTGTTTAAAGAAACAAGAAGAAAAAATTTTGAAAAGATGAATAAAGAATATTTTAAATATTTTAAAGATTGTCAGAGATTAAATTTTATCTTATAAGAAAATAGAATTAATTTAGCTATTAAAGATGTTAATTTCTTGGAAAATTTCAAATTATCAAATTTTAAGCGTAACAACTATATTCCAGTGTAACATGAAAACAATTTATCATTTTGTTATTTTTGCGAATTAACATGATAAATATCTATTGAGTTTGAAGGTGATAAATACGAATTTCTTTAAATTATATCTCATTTTGTTAGTGCTTATCAATAGCAAAATAGAAAAAGAAAAATGTGTTTAATTCTTCATGTAGGTATTGTAATATATTTCAGAACGTTTTTATTAAGGAAAACAAAAATAAATTTAACTACATGTTGAAATTGAAATTTATTATAATAATAAAAGAAAATATTGGAATTTATCTTGAAGTGATGAATTTTAAGTATTATCTTATTACATTTAGATTCCTGTGATGGCAGTTACATGAAGAAGAAGAATTTTTAACTTCCTAAAATGAATGCGTTATGATAATAAAAGTTTTCATTTATTTTGGTGTCATAAAATTGTGAAATATTTTGATACTTGTAAATGAAAAATTTTATTTATTTAAAATATTTATGAAACTGAGAAAAATTTTAGAATATTCTAGATTTTTTGATAATTTATAGTTAGTTAAATATACTTAAGCATGTTTATCATTGACTTAAAATTCATCATTAGAAATCGTTACCTTAGAATTAATATTAAAGTATGAATTCATAATTAAAATGTAATGACAAAATGCCCACATGTCTATAATATTAACTTCAAGTACTAAAACAGAAATAAAAAATATTATTTCCTTTCATTAATGTGTTTCATTAAAAGTCTAAAATTTTTTTGCCCTATATTTATGCCTTAAAATACAAAAATAATGCAATAAAACTTTATTTTCTTTTAATAACTTAATTTATTGCATTTGAAATTAAAACTATATCAAAATAATTTTATTTTTCACATGAATTTTGTATCATTACATGTATTTAAGAAACCTTGAAACCAGCTTAAAAATATTAAAAAATAGATTACCACCCACCATATATTTTAATAATAAGGAAGATTAAAATTTTTCATTTTAGTACTTTTTCAAAGCATGATTAATAACAGTTTAGACTTAAATAATTGAAGCAAACTCAACCAAATATAGGCTCATCGTAAATATTTATTTTATTTCTCCCTAAACTATTTTCCATTTCAAAGTATATTATATTTACACTTTTAAGATGAAAACATTTTTTGTCAAAATGCGTACTTCTATTTGAATTTGTGAAAAGTTATTTAAAAAAATAATTCTAACGTAATAAATACATCACCATTTAACTGTCGATATTTAGATTGGGTTAATGAAATTAACCATACATGTCCAATTTAAACTTATATATAAATATTCAGGCAACTAAAATATGCCTGAATATTTATATATAAGTTTAAAATAAATTAAATGATTTTTCAGACTCTTTAAAGGCATTTGATTCCTTACAGAATTCTATGTTTGTTTTGACATCGAATTTGAGTCACAACACTACTTTTTACAGACTTCATTTTGGTCTCTGTCCAACTGGTCTTCTTGTTTCTTTGTCGTCGTTCTTGATTGCAATTCTGTTCCTTGTCAGTTTGATGGTAAAATTCTTCGTCGTAATTTTTGCTTCGAACTAAGATTGTATTAAAATAAATTGTTTTCAGCTTTTGATAAACCATAAACGATATCTAGCGTAGGAAATATTTCAAGTAATTAATATTTAAACTGCTACAAGGGGGAAGATATTTTCGTTATAATTGCAATGGTAAATAATGTAAATATGTTTTAAATTAAAGAAAAAGGGAATATATATTTAATAAAAAAGCAAATTCAGTTAAAATGTAATAATGATTAGTAATTTAATTTTAAAATTTAACACACACACACATAAACACACACACACACAAACACACACACACACACACACATACACACACACAAACACACACACATACACACACACATAAACACACACACACATACACACACACATAAACACACACACACATACACACACACATAAACACACACACACATACACACACACACATATCTATATATATTTTTACTTATAAGAGAAATATATTCGTTTTATTCAGTAAATTAGAAGTCTATAATATTTATTATGCATATTATTTTGTTGAAAATTTATATTAATATTCTTGAATCTAGCTTATTGTGAAATTTCAATGGAAACTCCTGTCAAAATATAAATGCATTGCCTCTAGATATTAATAATATTAAACTTTTGACACATTCTGTCAAATCAGCGCTGTACATTATGGGAAATTTTCTACCATGTATTGAAATCAAATCATTTGTTAGAGACAATTAATTTGTACTTATATAGAAAAATGGAAAGTTGTTAAATGTTTTGTTTGTTGAACATTCGCTTTTTTTTATAACATTATCATAAAAATGATGTTTTCAGTTATAGTTAAATAATGCTTATATGACTGAGTGACTGTAGAAACAATTAAAAAATGACACATAAGATGTCTAATACTTTATAATAATACTCTAATATTCCGTTTACTTTTTTGGAATTATGATTTAAATTGTGAAAAAGGAATTTTTATATTTATTGAAATATGTGATCAATGTCATGTATTGATTTAATCTATTAATTTTTATCTAAATTCATACAAGAGAGGAAGTACAAAAAATTTTAAAGCGCCTACTCTAATATATTTGCAGGAAAAAGAGTAAATCTAACACTTATTTCTCGTTATTTTACACAGAATGTTAGGAAGCCAAGACTTTTTCCAGATAAAGAGCATTCACCTTAACCGATTGCCATTAGGATATAGTGAATCTCAAATAATAAAAATATGAATATAGTAATCAAAATAACTATATATAAATAAAAAGAAAAAAGGTGTATTAAAAAGTAAGGTTATACGATATATACTTTATTTTTACATATACTTACTTTCATTAGTTATCATTAACTTATTTTCTAAATTATTTAAGAGTTATTATTTCTTAAATTGGTAATAACTGTAATTAGTTTTATATAAAGAAGATTTACTACATTATGTGTGGAGTAAAATATAAAATCCTTAAATTTACGTTTAGCTAAAAGTGTTATTGGGATTAATGTATTTACACGTTGTATCTAAATTAACATTAATTAAATGCAAAAGAGAGAACATTCATAAAAGTAGTAAAAACTATTGATAAAATTTATAAAAATATTTATTTTACAGAATCAAACTTACCGTTATTATAAAAAATAACGGTAAGTTTGATTCTAAATTAATTAAATGTGTATGCATTTAAATATAATTTATGATATACACGAACTACATGAATTGATTTTTAATATCAAGTTGTTATTAGGTAATGATAATCATAAAATTACAGTATTCTCATCACAAAAATTACCATGCATCAGTGCTTAGTCAGAGATTAAATCACAATCTTTTCTGGAGCATAGCATGACATTAACTTTGAAGATACTGTAAGTTGCTGGTACAGTTTCAAGCAAGTTATCATTCATGCTGCCTAGCAATCGATTCCTAGGGAGAAAATCAAAAAAATATTCAGCATATTTTACTCATTGTTCTGAAATACTTAAACCTCTTATTAGAGAAAGAAATAGATTACACAGTACCCTAATGAACAGTAACACAAGTTCTCAAAAGGCAAAACTCAAGAAAATGAATGCTGAAATAAAACGCATATACAGTGATTTAAAGAGAAGCAAGTGGAAGGATTTCTGCAAAAAACTAGATTTCAGAACTCCTGGCTACGGAAACTTGCCAAGTGTCTTGGAAAAAATCAATCACAAAGTGAAAACTCTAACTCCATACTAGGACAACAGAGTAACTTCCCACAGAATGATAAGGCTACTGCAGATTTATTGGATGACCATTACAGCAGAACAGGCTATTTATCCTCCAATCAAAATGACAAGTTTACTGAGATTAAAGCCAGAAGACTAGTTCATGGATGCCAGCTCTACTGGCGGCATTTCTATTTTTAGAGACTGTTCACGAACTAGATTCTTGAGGGCACGATCTAGTTCTCTTCACGAACTAGATCTTGCCCTCAAGAATTTTGATCCCTCCAAGTCACCAGGACCATATGGGATTTTTGGACACATCTTGATACATCTGGGTTCAGCGAGAAGGCAGCGACTGTTAACAGTCTACAATCAATCTTGGAAGAGTGGTAGATTTCCCCGTGAATGGAAAAGAGCTCTCGTTATTCCCATAAGAAAACCTGGCAAACCTGCTGATTCTCCTGAGAGCTATAGACCTATTGCTCTGACATGCATCCCTTGCAAGATTATGTAAAATATTTTTCTCTCCAGGATAACGCAATAACTTCAATGAAATAATTTGATCCCACAAGAGTAATATAGCTTTATGCGAGGCCATAACACTATGGACCAGGTTCTTTTCCTCAGCCAGAGCATCAGAGATGCCCAAAACAAGCGTTTTACACATCATTCTGTAGCGGCCTTTCTAGATCTAACTAAGGCTTTTGAAAGGGTCTGGACAAATGAATTGCTTATGAAACTATATGACTCTTTTGGTATCCGGGGAATTGCCCTATCTATGATATCTGACATTTTACGAAACAGACAAATTAGGGTTAAAGTTGGTAACTCTATTTCTCCCCATTTTAAACTTTCACAAGGGGTCCCTCAGGGATCTGTGTTAAACCCTACTCTTTTTAACTTGTTTTTAGCTGGAATTGAGAACAGGATCTCTGGGACTTGCAGCATTGCTATTTTTGCTGATGACATAGCTCTGTGGTCTTCAGGTCGGGATGTTGTTTCTCTTGAACAACACTTAAATCAGTCTTTTCAATCCATGAATAATTTTTCGGACGACCACAAACTTGCCTTCAATGCCTTGAAACCGGTAACCTCATTTTCCTTAACACAGATAAACATTTATATTGCTACCAACCTCACCTATTCATTGGGGGTGTTCAGATACCTTATGATAAAAATCCCAAATACTTAGGTTTTATTATGGATCCCGAGTTTCAATGTAAAAGACACACTGACTCCCTGGTTGATAAGACAAGAGGTCGTCTCAATCCTTAAGTATATCACTGACAGAGACTGGGAAGCCGATTCTGTTACCCTTAGATCAATGTACACTTCTTTCGTGAGACCCATATTGGAACATGATTTTTAGATGCTTCAACCAGTAATCTGCAGAAACTTGAGAAATTTCAGCTTAGTGCAGCCAGAGTAATTTCTGGTATACGTAACAGCTGCCCGAACCAAATTCTACAATATGAAACAAATCTACATCCATTGGAAATGGGAAGGGTATGTAATCTTGTAAAATACTTTGCTAAATTAGCTAGGCTTGGCCACTCAGGATTGGACAGCTAAAATTTTACTTAATTGGCAAAATCACCAAAGATTGAAAAAGGACAGTCCTTTTTCTCAGGCCTTTTCGATTGAGGCAATCATGCTCAACGTAGATCCAAAATTCCTTTACAGTCCGGTTAAACCAAATGTGGGCCTGCCTAGAGTGTTTTTCCATACAGCACTTCTCTCTGAAATAACCAAAACAACCATCCTCCAAAGTATTTGGAACAGTTGGTTTGAAGTTAATTAACAATGTTCCTGATGAAGATCTACATGGATGGTAGCGGTGACGATCATCACCATGATGGCAGTGGAATTTAAACTATTTACCCTGCTAAAATTCATGAATCAAGATCCATCAGAAACCCAGATTTTTGTTCTGTGTTTCGCAGTAAACTTCTTTCCATTCAAACGGGTCTGGAAAATATCAAATATGGAGCCACTTTAGATAAAATCTGGATATTCACTGACAGTCTAAGCTGTATTCAACACTTGAGCAATTGGGATAGAGTAACGGACTAAGCTCGTGTTTATATCCTTCTTAAGTTAATTGCCCTATCTGCCTCCCACGGCATCCATATTCAATGGATACCTTCTCACGTGAAAGTATTTGGCAATGAACGTGCTGACCAGTTGGCTAAGGACGGTACTTCCTTTCCAGTCTCTCCAGATTTGATCCTCACTCTTTCAGAATTGTTTTCTCTCCGCAAAACTTAAGTCAACAAAGTTTGGATTGGCCCACCAAGTCACAAATGATATCGCCATAGTCGTCCTGGTGGAGCTATTGGCATGCAAGGCTCTCGTGCTGAACAGACCTCTACATGTAGATTTGACAGTGGTCATACTAGGAGTCTCACTTTCAGGGGGTAAATTAAGTACTTCCCAACCTGTAAGGAGTGCAATTCCATCGAGGCTAGTCCTCAGCACCTACTTGATTGCCTGGTTTTCACTATGGAAGAGTTTCTTGAGAGACCTCTCCTTTTCCATGATTTTTTGAGGGTTTACGACCTCATGGATCTGATATAGCTCAGCTATATCAGATGGGATTAGTAACAACAAGTCATCAACAGCAAAAAAATATATAGATATCAGAATTTTGTCTCTAAAATTGGATTATTAAATGCTTACGTAAATTCATATTATATATTTAACTAGATATTATAGTGATGTTATTCATAGATCTTTTGAGAAAGTATTTTGAACAAAAGGAAATTATGAACTGATAATATTCCTCTTGAAATGATATTAAATCAGCCAAGATTTAGCGAAACTTATGGAATAATATTTGTGGTTACAAGGGCAATAAAATTAACGTAATTCATTATATGTTGACATGGAAGACGATTTAAAAGTAATTAAAAGTCCATTTTTAATGAAAACCGTTCACTAGAGATGAAATTTCCAACAAAATGTCTGTATGCCGCTGAAAAATGCACAATGTCTTTCTGGAATAAATTACATGAAATTACATCACAGAATCATTTTTTTTAAAATTCTCAACTTTCATAGGAACTATTTCGTTGATATTTTTCTATTAAATTTCAATTTTCTAGAAGTTCAAAGTTTATTTATTATCTCATACTGTAGCTGTTTGCAATCCTGCAAATATTTTCAAAATTAACAAAACGTACCGTCATAATTTTGCTAGATTTTCCTATAAGTGACTCATTATTAGAACGCAACTATTAGTACACTTTTGCAGATTTTTTCTCTAATTTTCCAAATCATTACTAACAATTTTCTCTTAATAAATTATTATTTTTACAATTTTTCTTACAGTATATGTTATTTTATTAATTATTATTTAAAAATATATGCGTTATTTTTTAAAGCTGAAGAATTTTTATATTTTCCATTCATACTTTTTTATATATTACTTAGGTAACATATTACTTTGGATATTATAAAATAATTATTTTAAAACGTCACCTTATTTAAAAGCAATATTCAAGTTGAATGAAACTTAAATACGGAAAAATAGAACTTGTTACTGATAAATTACAAGCAATTTCGAAAATATATTATTTTAAGTGCAAAAAATTCAAATTTAATTTACAAAACAATTTGAAATTTAGAGTTGAGATGAGCATTGCTTATATCAGTGAATATATCGTAGAGATTATAATTAAGACAATAAAAAATTTTTTGACATAACTTTGACATAGCATATATTTTTTTTTCAAAGAAATTAGTGATTTATCTGAACACATTTTTTTAGTTCATAGAATCAATTGGCGTAATTTTTAATTTACTAAAATTTTATTCTTAAATAATGCTGAATATATTATTTTTTGTTTAATGATTAAAATATTTTTTTATTACTATAAAACTATTTGTTTTTTTCTTATTAAAGTTTTTATTATTTTTAAAATAATAATTAATTATAAATTCCATTTTTTACTAAATTTTATTGATGCACATATTAAAATAACTATACACTATATAGTGCCCAGAAAATTATATATATATATATATATATATATATATATATATATAATTTTATTGCATTGCACTTATTTACAGGTTTACCTTTGTAGTAAATAAACATTAATACAGTTTTTACCTTACAGTATCACTTTTTATATAAATTAATGCCAAATAATTAAGATGTTTTGCATATTTTATGAATTTATGAGATAATAATGCTTATCTATTGCTAAACAGTATAAAATTATATGATTTTATAGTCTTTTAATTGTAGTTAATAATTAAATATTTTTATTTACAGTAACTACAGATTTTCTGTTTTCTTAGTTATAGAAACTATTCCGGTTAAAACTATCATTTGCATAATGAGACACTAATGAAAGGTAACAACGTTTCCTGTTTTGAGCTTAAGCGAAATGGCAGCCAAATTATTAGTACTGTGTCCATCGGGTCAACAGTTCGTGCAATTGAGTCAGCCGAAATTTGGAATTTAGTAGTAATTTGTATCCACTCCAAATCTGTAGGCATAGGACTAATTAGCATTCACATGCAAAAGCTGAATAAAGCGCAAGCAAAAATATCTTTGAGTTTAAACCTATCGGTAAACATGCGTGAATAATAATAAAGTATTTTAAACTGAGAATTCAGCATTTAATATTATAACTATACTAAAGCATAAATAACAATATTAACTTCTTAGTTACTGTATTCTATGAAAGTATTTGTAATAATTACTGTTATTTTTAGTATTGTTATTTTAACAAAAAATAAATTACAATTTGTAAAAAAAAATTACTTAAAGAAATAATTACAAAAAAAAGTCCATAAAAGGAACGCATTAAAACATATAAGCACTTATGTTAATTTTGACAAAAATTGTAAGCATTATAATTACTTATAGACTATTTAATGTTTAATAATCCCTACAGAACTGAAATAAAACAGAAGAAAAAATCCATATTCCTTCTTCAGTTTTTTCCATTGACATTTTTCGTAAAATATTTTCGCAGATAATAAAATTCTAATGAGAGGAATAATTATTTTTTCAAAAAAATAGATTCAAAAGTTTTACCAGATTCATTTATTAAATCAAGCAGATTAATTAATAGCTGAATAATTATAAACTTTATTAATATTCTTTTAATAAAAAAGAACAATTATAAACTTTATTAATATTTAAGTGCAGTTTCTTTGCTTACAGTGAATGAAACAATGTATTGAGTATAGAAACGAGCATAACTATAAAAATATTGATAAATGATGCGAATTAATTCAGAATAAAATAAATTTGAAATTTAAACATTGCTTAGAACTAACATTAACCAATTATTTTTCAATTAATTTTAATGCAATGATGATTGATATTAATTTATGTTAAAAAATTTTACTGTGGAATTGCTGTCGGTTTGATAGTAAAATGTATTATCTGAGAAAGAAGAAGAGTGAAATTGTCCTTCAAATGATCAAAAGTCCCCAAGCGAATAAATAAAGACCTTTGTGTGTCTTAATGGTAATTACTCTGGGTTTAATACTCCCTGTAGTAATTAACGGCATGTAAAGAAATAACTAATTTATCGCTTAAGCTGTATGTCTAGATTAATATGATGTACAACTTTATGTACATGTAAGTTTAAATATTTGAAATGGCTTCCAGAAATTTAAACTTTCAGACATCATCTATTCATCCAATAATTTCTTAACCAACAAATAAAAACAATTCAGCCAATAATCATTTTTTCAATTATAGTTTTTATTAATTAATTAGAAATAAGTTATTTAAGATTTAGGAACCAACATCAAATCAATGAATTCTTTAGGATATACATCAATCTTCCTCAAGGATTTTTATTGTGTAGAACTTTAGATGTCATGTTATGCGTTTAATGATAAGCAAAAATTAACTTCTTTTGGCCATAGTTTTGCATTTATGTTACATTCTAGATAGCATTTAATTAACTGCTACATATAGTGATTAATATATTTACAAGCTTATTTAAATTTTGATATCATTCTATATTTCAATCAATGTTCTATAATCAATAAATATTTTACTGGTGAATTAAAAAGTAGCTTTTTTCATGCATTTAAAATTTCTTAATGTTATTTACAATTTTTAAATACATGATTGAATAATAAAAATAGGTTTTATACTATTTATGTATTGGGAATAAAATTAAGTAACATTTTAAAAGTCTGTTATAATGAAGTTTAATATGTGATAATAATAAAAATTTTACTTTAAAATTTAAGACTGGTTTTGACTTTAAAGTATGTAATATACTTATTTTATTTAAAAAATGTAAGATTTTCAGCTGAAGGTTCTACTTTGCCGAATGAAAATAGTGAATATGTGACATTAATGAATATGAATTAGTAAAAGTGAAATTGTATGTATTTCCATGTATCTTGAAAATTTTATTAAGTTATTGAATATGACTAAATATTTTAAAAGAAGAAAATTTATGGAAAAAATTTTAATGGACTTTTATTTCAGCGAAATCAACTGCCAAAACGTTAATTATTCACTCTGATTTTATTGAACCATTTTAATGTAGTCTTTAAAACTAAATTATAAATCATTAAATAGAAATGCTTCCCTTATTTCTGATTTCTGGAAAACTAAATTTTGGGAAATGTAAACAAAAATAATTAATACCAACTCAAACTTTATTATTTAGAGTCACTAGATATAACATGAAAATATTAAATCAGAATTGAAAATCAAAGTTTCAATAAAGCAGTTTTTTAAAAATATATTTGTATTATCAAATGCTAGATGTTTTATTGCTCATCATAGTTTAACTTATTTTTACATTCAAAAATGCCAAGTGTTTTACCTAACTTAAGAAATGTTGAAGAAACCAAATGATTAGACAATTGCTGATGTTACATTTTTTTAAACTTGCAAATAATTATGCTTTAATTAATATAAGTTTAATTAAATATTGATGCAAATGTTTTCAAGTAGTGACATAGTAAATAGTTCTAGCATAGCTACTAGATAGAGCTATAAGCGGATTTTGAAAATATTTATATTAATTTTGATTGAAATCGCAAATGCTGGAATTCTTTATTTTTAGGTGAAATTATTTTTATACTGTTATAAAAATTTTATGATATATTTTAATTTGCAAACTGAGCTCATGGTTAAATCTAAACTATCTGTTTTATTATTTTTAATGAAAACTCGCAAATTAACTGTTCAAAAATATTAAATATCTTGCTTTTCATATCACTTATTATTAAAGCATACATTTAAATACAATTGTGGCAGTTAAAATTATAATATGAATAACGTAATAAACGACACTTGTAAAATTTATATGACAAAACAGTGCTGAATTTTCTAATAATTATATTTTCAAAGCATTTATCTAAAATAGCCCTTTGACGTAACAGTTGCAAAGCGTGTGCAAAAGAATTAGCTATAGGTTTCACAAATAATACACATTTGTAACAACGTTGTCCATCAATGAAAATGAGTTGTGATATCTCAAATAAGAAGTACTTATCAACACATTTTTGATTTTAATAAAGGTCAAATTGTCTCCCATTTACTAATTTATTGCTATAAAATTCAATTTTTGATTTATTGTAATACAATATTAACACTTGCATAGGCTGAAATTTTCTATAATGAATGTTTATAGAATAGGCAATCACCAACTTCCTAACAGTCTTACAGATGACCATGTTTGATTTCAATAATCCATTTATCACTCACAGAAGAAACCAAACGTGCTTAATGCATCACAAGACATGTCGTTAGTTTTGTGTTGGAAGAATATTGAAATAGGGCCTCACTGGTTACAGTTCTCGATTATTTCATGTTTTCAATTATTTGTTCTAAAATCCATAATCTTCCTTTTCATTTGAGCATTTCGATAAACTACATTTTATCAGAATAATGAATGGCTACAATTTAGCCACACTTTGAGTAGTTTCTTAAATATACAGAATAAGTTCGAAAATTACTTTGCCAACCACATTTTTCATAGTTTTTATCATTCGAAAGTTTCCAGCTAATGACTCGTCTCTATGCGACAATCACAAAGAAAGGTGCTTAGAGTTAAAGCTACATGAGCAGATCTACCACTGCACTATATCAGATTTCACTTTGACAAAATAGTGTGCCGCATAATCGAGATCGCATAAAATATCTCATTTCAGTAGTACAACGCATACGATTTTAAAATCAAAAATATTTTAACTTTGAAATAAATCATAGTTTTTAAAATATAAATGAATTATTGAATTAAATATTTAGTCACTGTCAAACAACAAAAGATTTATGAAATATTAAATCATCATAATCACAAAAAATGTAAATTATCTATATAACTAAAATTTTCCAAGTGTTCATTTTTTGAAGATTCATAGTATTCATCGGAAGTGAATTATCTAATCTTGCTAAAGGTTTCGTTTTTCATCGCATATAGGTTTTAAAAATTGAAAATTGAAAAAAATATGATCTTTGTTCATGTAGTAAATTGCTTTTCATATAATGCTTTAAATAAAAGAAATTTTTATTGGAAAAAGAGTTTATCTGGGAAGTAATGTAAATTATCAGTAATGTAAATTATTATTATTATTATAAAGCAAAATCTTTGGGTTGAAACAAAATAAAATTTGTCCCTCCCTTTCAAATATGTGAGTAAAACAATCTGATTTAGATCAACTAGTAGATGTTGAGATTAATTTTAGAAGTTGTCATTCTTAAAATAAAAGGAGAAGCAAAAACTAATAAAAAATCATGTGGAGAGGAAAAATAAGAAGAGGCGGAGGTGTATATTGGAAAAACATTTTTTTCAACGATGAAATCTCAGTTTGGATACATTGGACAGTTGTGTTTATCGTATTTTTTTATTAATATAATTCCAGGATTTTTATTCTAAGCAAATAAATACTGGATCTTTGAAAGAAGATCTTTTGGATATCATTCGAAAAATTATATGCAACGAGTATCTAAATAAATGGCTGGTTAGGTTATTTTCAACAGATACTTTATCAGCATTTATAGCTTTAAGCCCATTTTTAGGATTATTTTAACTGAGAAATTCATTTAGTTAAACGGACAATGCATGTTTCCATGGTTCAGAAAAAAAATTGAGAATTTAAAATATTGTAGAAATTTTTATGTGACAAGTAATACATATTGTATTACATTTTGTTCAATTATTTAAATGTTTCTTTACATGACATACAATAAATATTAAAATTTTAAAATTGCTATATTCTTTATACATCCATTTTTCATATTATTGATATAAATAAGATGTCTATGACTTATTGCCATTTAATTACTGGACCTTTCACAGGCTAATCTTTCTAATTTAACGCTTCAACAGGGATAAACTAATGAAACATTTACATTGATATTATAACTAATTTTAAGCATTCTATAGGCAGTTTTAAGCAAATGTATATAATAATGTGCTTGCTTAGAATATATTGTAAATAATTAATTAATACATAATCAAAACTTTTAATGACAAATTTCTGAAAACATAAAACAGAATTTGAAATCTAGAAAGTAGAAAGCACACATTTTATTGATGCTTGAAAATTAGTCAGTACTTTCTTAGATTTTTAAAATATTATTATTACATGACAAATTATTTATAATCATATGTAGCTTTTATCGCACAATTGATTTCAATTTCTTTAATATTCATTGCTTTTAATATATAATATATATGCAAATTTTAAATAAATTTTATTTTTTAAGATTTATACATAAGGGAATGGTAATTGATTTCTAAAAATTGCATTAAATTGCTACATTGTTGAATATATGAATCTAGAATTAGCAGTGATCCCACTGTATAAGATTTATGAACAGCCGTGACACATACATTCATTATTTTTTTTTATGTAATTTCAAACTTCCATAAATGATATGAGGCAATTCATAAGAAATGCAGTTGAGTAAAAATATCTATATTTTTAAATTTCAATTATCAAATTACATACATCTAAAAATACATATGGCAAATATTAATTAATAAAATAACTATACTTCACATTACAATATTTTTTGAACAAATGTTTAAAATTTAGATAATAACTAACTAAAACTGATCTGATAAATTTCATTAAAAGCAAGTTCAACAGTTCACGAAGCAATGCTTTTTTGGCTAAATAAATTTATGTGCAAAAAGTAAAATCCAGTATGCTAAATATTTTACTATCGATTTATACAATAGCATTTAAAATAAATGTTAAAATATAAATAAAAGTATTTAATGTATGTGTGAACAAATATTTATTGATTTTTACGTATACGAAAATTTCTATTAGAAACATTTAATAATTTCTTTGAAATTTAATACAAGAATGAAGAAAACTGCTTATGTAAATGTTAATCTCCTACATAAAAACTTTTTTACAGAAAAAAAATTTCAATATATTAAATTTTGTTTCTTATGTGTTTTTTAACTATTTTTTACAGAATTGTTTTAATATCAAAAACAATTTCTAAAAGGTCTATGTACCAAAAAATAAATGAGAACATTTACAATATCCACTTTTTTCTGAATAATATTAGGTAAAAATATGTAAAACCTAGATCAAGATTATTTTGAAATCTGTGATGCAGACGTTTGCAATCTAAACATTGTTAAAGAAGGGAATTTTAAAATATTTTTTTAAATTTCAGTGTTTTCAACTTTGTGTGAAATTAAAAATATTTTGCAAGAATTTTTATCGTAAATAAGGAAATAGTCTAATTATATGTAGCTAAGTTATTTATTTTCGAAACAAACTAATACACAATTTGCCTTCAAAATTATATGAATGAATGTATGTTGAAATGTCTGTTCAGGTAGAAATCCTGAATGAAGAGCATTTGCTACTACTGAACATTTTTAAAATTTGTAGTTTTAAAATCAAAATTTTTAATAAACTTTATCTTTTTTTTTTCTAAATTGTATAGTTAAACCGTCCACTCCATTTTTTAAGAAAAGTATAACTAAGAGAATGTTGATTGTATGAAAACAGAAGATGATATTTTGGATTAGAAATGAAAAATAACAAATTTTATGTAGTATATTTTTCTAATAAAATAATTTGTAATTTATATTCTTTTTCGTTATCATTATTCTACAATTTAATAATTATTATAATTTGACTGCATATAAAATTTACTGTGGCAATATATTTCTATAAAAGAGTAGAGAAGATTCTTACAAATAATTTTCATTATTAATTACAAGAAAAACTAATTAACAAAATTTAAATAAGGACAATTATGACAAAACTACATTAACCCCAATAGCATTTATTAAATAAAACGTATGAATATTTTAATTACAATAAATATTTTTAGCGGAGATTTAATCAATTTTAATTTAAATCTAATAATGTGTGATAGTAAAAATTATTTTAGCTCATTCGCCTATTTTTGACTTATTCTCCAAATCAACAAAAATTTACTCTTGTTTCTTACTTTATCCTTTTCTCATTATACTTTTCCGAATTTTTTTTTGTTATTTGCTTAAGAAACTGCGATTAAAGTTGCTTTTTTAATTTACCCAATATATTTTTCAATTTCATAGTAGTAACTTAAAAATACCTAATTAAAGAGTGTAAATCTATTGAAGAAATACACCTTGTTACTTGAAAGGAATATATAATCAATTTTCTTTAAAGCACAAGATTTATATATATATAAATCTTGCTTTAAAGAAAATTGATTATATATTCCTTTCAAGTAACAAGGTATTTCTTATATATATATATATATATATATATATATATATATATATATATATACTATGTATATATATATATATATATATATATATATATATATATATATATATATATATATATATATATATATATATATATATATACATAGTATATATATATATATATATATATACATAGATATATATATATATATATATATATATATATATATATATATATATATATATATATATATATATATATATATATATATATATATATATATATATATATATATATATATATATATATATATATATATATATATATATATATATATATGTATGTATACCAGTATCCTTATTATTGGATAACTGTCAAAATTTTTTTCAAGCAATTTTCATAAAACTTTTATGAAATATTTTTGTACAAAGAAACTCACTCAGATAAAATGTTGTTATAAATGAAATGGTAAAAAAATAAATAAATATTGTTTTACTTTTAATTTTTTTATTTTTTATTTATTTATTTTTTGATATTTAGGTATTTTTAATAACTTTTTTCTGATGTTTTACAAGATTTATTTTACTGCTTTTATTATATAATTACTTGCACACTATTCCTTTACCATTTTGTCACCAAATATTTTGATATGCAAAATACTTCATATAAATATTTTCATTTGGCAGAAACCCATGTCAGAAACAAAATATCCATTAAATTTAGGAAAGTCCAATAGTTTAAATAATTCAACATTTGATTTTATTTCTTCGAAATATTTTATTTAAGTTTAGTAAATCAAATTTGAAGTTTTCAACTTCATTATTTGAGAAACAAAAGCATAAAAGCTTTTAACAAAATAGGTTAAATTAATTTCTGAATAAGACTACAAACCTAATAATAAAAGAATGTCACTTTTTAATCTATTTTTGTTTAAGCAGTGTGTACTTCTTTATCAATTGTAGCTCAAAGAAATACATTTATTTCTTTGAAGATGAAAGTGATTTTTTTCTTCAAAATTATTTTTCAAATAATTTTAAAGATTTACTTTAATATAAAACTAATTTACTTATAGATTGATTCGCGAATCCATGTAATTATAGATAATAATGAGATTGAGTTTGTCAGAATTACAAAAATAATTAACAACATCTTTGAGCTATTAAATTTTTCAAAAAGAAAAAAATACATAAAACATTGTCAAGCTGAATAGTAGGCTTATTTATAAATAATTTGGGAACAAATATTCTGATGAGTTATATAAAATTTTAAGCTTTCAGAAAAGCAACAATTACTTTCATAATTTTTAAAATTATGTTATTTGCACTGGAAAGATCTATTTCAAAACTACCTGAAACAATTCAATCAGGACTATCGGAATCCCTTTATCCCTTGCACAAACAATATTAGGAATAATTTATGAGTTCATATAACAGCCAAATAGACTTAATAATCATGAATTAATTTGTATTTTTCCGTTTTTGTACTTGTAAAAATTTCCCTATTATTTTATAGCTTCATTTATTATACATTTTTGTGTCTGTTAGTACGTTAATACAAAAAACGTTAAACTTTTAGTATTAGGTTTGCTCCATTAATATTGAAATTTAAGAGCTTGTTTCAGTACTTGATAGTCTACATTCACTACTTTAAGTTTAAATGATATTACTAGCAAAAACCCTACTATTGCATTGCAGTACGCGTAGGTTTGAAATCCCAAAAGGCTTAGAAATATTTTTCCAAACCTGTTCATGCTACTTTGGTATAAGGTAAGATTAGGGTGTTTAGAGAAAAGCTGATTTTTGCTTATAAAGCAGATATAAAATTTAGCGCGATTTAAAAACATGTCCTCTTTATATATATATATATATATATATAAATATATATATATATATATATATATATATATATATATATATATATATATATATATATATATATATATATATATATATATTATATGTATGTACATTGTTGTTGAATGATGACCAATTCCTTCGCATAATTACTCACATAGGTAAATGAAAATTTCTTAACTTTACAAGCTTTGAGTAATTGAGATTTATTTTCTATCTCTTTCCATTTCAAATTCATCAATGTAAAGAAAAAATTTGTTGATAATCTGAGTTCAAACACAAGACATTTGGTTAATATTGATGTCTAAAATCCTTATTTGATTGATTTAGTGTAAGTTAATTGTTCACATAGCAAATTTAATATTTGAATATATTTTTTCAATTATGTATTCATATAGAAATAAATTAGTGAATAAATGTTGAAAATGTATTTTGAAATTTTCTTTTCTGGTAGATAATGATAACAGGATATAGATATATATATTAGATTGTTTTCTAATACAAGAGCTCTCCTTTAAAACACGTATAAAGATGAGACAAATTAGAATTACGCAAGTATTATAAAAATAGAAATAATAATGTTTTGTGGAGAAGATCATATTAAAATTGTTCTCATATTTAAAATGATTTCAATTAAAATTACTATTTTTAAGGTAATTTTGTAAAAATAGGAGTTTTAAATTAAAGATTAATTTATTTAATTCTTTAAAATTACTAATCATTAAACTTAAATTTCTAAGCCAATTTATAAATAAATTTATTGCAACTGATTGACCAGGCATTTTCTTTCTAAATAAATCTATAGTTTATTACAGAAAACAGGGATTTTATTTTTTTAAATCAATTCTTCTCTCTCTCTCTCTCAAAAAAATCTTAAAAATTTAAATTGATAATAATCCTTCCATTTAAGAAAAGATACACATGCATTAATTTAAAATTTATTAAGAAATGTACTTTTCACAAAATCAAAAATTATAAAAATGATATAGAGAAACCTTTTACAATAGACTCATATTAAACATGTTTAGAAGTTACAATATTTATTTAATTTATCAAAATAATATAATTATTATGTATCTCTTAATTATTGTATGTCTGATAAGATAATTTGCATATTATAATATACAAAAAAAAAATTTATTTATTATAATGTTCATTTAAAATTAAAATAAAAATAGATATTTTATACTATATTCATCAAATAAATGAATTTATTAAATTATTATCGGAATGTGTTCATAAGCACACAGTTTACATGTAGAACATTTTAAGATTATCTTACTTTCAAAACTACATGAGGTATAAATTTAAAGTGTATATCTTTTAATTAGATATACTGTGTGAAAAAAATTATATATGGCACACAGATATTCATCACCAGTTATAAGTGATATTATAAATGCCCATATTTTATGAATGTTTCCAAAAATATATTTTCTTCCTATTTTGTATGTTGCAAACTTTCAGTTTTAACTAAAAATAAATATTCAATTATTTTTATCTGAAATATGTTTGATATTTGTCCCATTTTGATATATTTATACTATTTAAGAATTAAATTTATCTCAGAATATTGATTGAATCATTAATATATGAAGAAAATTAAATAAATTGCAGCGTCCAAGAATATATCTAAATAAAAAATATTTTCTTTCTTCATCATATTGATTTAAATTCTAGCCCATATAAATATTTTCACTGACAGTGGCATTTACGTAAAAATACATTAGGTATTACCTAATAAATACTTTAATTATCCTGTTTTTTTTTTTTTTTTTTTTTTTTTTTTTTTTTTCAAAGAAAAATGTTATCCCCACTTTTCACTTTCAATTTACTGTACAGAAGTCAGATTTCTTTGACAGAATTCTTACTGTTGTGAATTTGTTTTTCGTGAGGTCTTAATTCAAAGTTTGTGTCAATTTTTTTAAATCCTTTTTTGGTTTAAGATTAGTTTATTTCGGTTGAGGAAAGGGACATTGATTTATTTTATATCTCATCTAACTTTTGTCCCTCATCTGTCATCTCAAATTATTTTAAATTGCCAAAAGATATTTTTGCACGAAGAAGTGTAATTTTTTCTTTCGTTTTACATATTTATTAAAACAGTAATACAAATAACAAAATGAATTATTTATTCAAATATGAATTATTTATTTTGTTATTTGAAATTTGTTATTATTGAAAATAAAAGAAAGTGTAAAAATTTATTAGAATGAGACAAATTATAATTAAGATGTTTAATATATTAAGTTTTTAAAGATTCTAAGTGAAAAATAACAGAATACAAATTAAAATATAATAATTGTGTGTGTTGTTTTGTAAAATGATTTTTAGAATCCACTTTTTATGGAAGCCACAACATTTCATTTCTGTTAGATGAAATATTTACTTGATTTTACTATGAATTTTCTTATCACGATTTAACGCATTGTTTTATATATTACGTATAAGTATGTATACGTCTATACAATGATAGATAATTTTTGAAAAAATAATTCTAATGTAGGTCCATAAAATAAGGAAACAATAAATATTCACACAATTATTATAATTGCTCATTAGAAGAGAAAATTCCATAATTTAATATATGTATCATCTAAAACGACTAGAATATTTTAATCCATAATTTAATATATGTATCATCTAAAACGACTAGAATTTTATTCAAACAAAACATTTTATCAAAATAGCAGTTGACAAATAATTGTGTATTAGTTTTGAAAGTATAGTAAGAAAATGAATTTTCCTTCATGAATTTTTTTACCCATTTGAAAATTCAAGTATAAATTCAAAATTCAAGTAAATTTATACTAAACTCACATATTTTCCTTTTGACAAGTGTATATTAATTTTTTTTCGTTAACTAGTTTTTACAATGGAGTCAGAATAACGTTAACTAGTTTTTACAATAATTAATTTTCGGTAACTAGTTTTTACAATAAAGTATCAGAATACATAAATATAAAATTACATTTTCTTAATATAAATTATCATCAATATTAATTTATCTTTAATAAATTCTTTTGAAATAAGTAACAATATTTGAAAATTCAGTCATAAACCCAACATTTGGTAGAGAATTTCTTTTAAAAATTAAAAAATGATTATAATTATTGTTGTCAATAGGCTTTATATATATACATATATATATATATATATATATATATATATATATATATATATATATATATATATATATATATATATATATATATATTATATATATATATATATATATATATATATATATATATATATATATATATATATATATATATATATATATATATATATATATATATATATATATATATATATATATATATATATATATATATATATATATATATATATATATATTGTTGTCAAGATGCTTTAATAACTTTTTAACATTTTTGCATGAGAATGAGGAAAAATCAATAAACAAAATCATTCTAAATTTTAAAACATTTTCATGTACTTAATTTCAAATTTGTAATTAGTCACTCAAGCAAATATATTCCTCAAGGTGTTGCCCCTGAACATTTTGCATAAATTATCCCATGGAAAAATATGTTGTTTCAATTTTTAGAAAACTTCCATTCAATATAGAAAATAAAATCCTTTTAATATTTTAACAACTGTTTATATTTCTCAAATTTTGCATAAAGAAAATATTTTATAAAATAAGGTAAGTAATTTAAAATTATTTGTATAATTTGCAAATTGAAATATAACAATCTCTTATAAATACTCAAAATATATTGTTCGCACTTTAAATATAATATTACTTAAAAATTATATATGCAGTAATACTTTAAAATATACGGCATAAACTATTTTCCATATTTCAATTAAAGTAGGGAATATTTTCGAAGAAATCCTATAAAGTTCAGTCATCTCAAACTGTATTTATTGATTCTAAAGTTTCTTATAGCCTAAAATTACATTAAAACTTTATATTTTTCATTTACTTATTTTAATAAGAATACCTATTTGTGTTTAAGTTTGTTTTGTTTCAAAATTTATATCATTTATTAACGAAAATTTTGACTAATTTCTTAAAGTAATTTTCAAATTTATGATAGAAATTCTTTAAATTATTCGATGAAATTATTATAAATATTAACCTTTAACTGAACAACCATAAAACCATGAAGTATTTTAATAATTTTGACTAGATGAATTGAGTATTATAAATAGTTTACAATAAGGTGAATATTAGGATTATGCAAATATTTCCTATTCTTATTTAGTGAAAAGAGAGCATTTTGTTTCAGGAAAGCTAAGTCAAAATGAAAATTCTCTTCAAAACTCTATGATGTACATTTTAAGTTCTACATTTTACCATAAATAAACAAATTTAAATACATTTTATTACATTTCCATGTTACATGAGATATTAATGTAATTTCATACTTATTTTAGAGCTAATATTTATATTAATTAAATTATTCGAAGATTTAATATTTATTTATTAATACTCACACAATACATACATACATACACACACACACACATATATATATATATATATATATACATATATATATATATATATATATATATATATATATATATATATATATATATATATATATATTATATATATATATATGTGTATGTATATATATATATATATATATATATATATATGTGTGTGTGTGTGTGTGTGTGTGTGTGTGTGTGTGTGTGTGTGTGTGTGTGTGTGTGTGTGTGTGTGTGTGTGTGTGTGTGTGTGTGTGTGTGTACATATGCTTGAAATTATATAAATACTTTTTTAATTTGAGAGTATGCATATTTATATGAATAAAATGTTGGTAAGTTCAAGCATAGGTATTTGTTTTAATATTGTGAATGTAATTATTAATTTAAGTTTGTTAAATTAATTAGAAACATTGTATACAAAATTATAAATTAAACTCTGCTTACATATTTTAGTGAAATATTTACTACATATTTTTTCAATGAGAGAAACAAGTAAAAAAAATTGTTTTGAGGACATTTCTCCAAAAAATATTTAAATATTTGTATCATGAATCTTTTATTAACAAAAGATAATCTTAGAAAGTTTATAAAGTATATTTTTATAATAGAGATTAAAAAGTCCGTTTTGTCCGGATGTTTTCTTGGTAATTGGTTTGAATGACATCTATTTCCCTTTAAATAATGATAATCTTGAGTAATTTTTATAAACTAGATATCAAATAATTATAGTAGTAATATTATAAATTTTTTCAGTAAATAATATCCACTTATGCGGTAAGTGTTTTTGTTATTAGTCCCATCTGATATAGCGGAGCTATATCAGATCCATAAGGTCGTAAATCTTCAAAAAATCGAGGAAAAGGAGAGATCTCTCAAGAAACTCTTCCATAGTGAAATCCAGGCAATCAAGTAGGTGCTAAAGAATAACTTTGCTGGAATTGCACTTCTTACAGGCTGGGAAGAACTTAATTTGCCCCCTGAAAGTGAGACTCCTAGTATGACCACTGGCAAATCTACAGGTAGCTGTGTATTCAGCACGAGACCACCCTTGCATACCAAGGGCTCCACCAGGATGCTTGCCGCGATACCAGTTGTAAATTGGAGGGACAATCCAAACTTTGTTGACATTAGTTTTGATGAGAGAAAACAATTCTGAAAAGCGAGGGACAAATCTTGAGAGCCTGGAGTGATGCAGTAAGTAGATTAATGATATCCTAAAAAAATGCTGCTCCAATTAGATTATAAATATAAGCGGAGTTCTTACTGCATGTTTTCAGTTCATCTAAATTACTCTGCTTAAATAAATAATTTAAACCGTGAAAAATCCTTCTTTCGAAAATTTTATACATTTTTTCCAGTTTTGTGAAATTCGAAATTTATTAACCTAGCAATATCTGCCTATTTTTCCAGTTTCTTGAAAGAGATTTACACTTCCTTTTATGTAAATTACAAATCAATTAAAGAATAAACATTTTTGTTGTATTAATTTTTTTTTGAAAATTACAAAGAAAATTGCTTAGAAACAACTTTAGACAAAAATTAGATTTGATTATAGAAATATTTTACAATTAAAGCAAAATCAATTAGTAATTTAAGAAAGAAAACCTAAAAAACATGAAAAGGAAAGTTGCATTCAGTTTTAAAAATTTCGAAAATTATTTTGGTTTAAATAACTGACTTTGCAGGTAAGTTTGATTAAATAAACTATATAATCACTTAAAATTTGCATTTTAATTTAAATAGTATTAAATTTTTGTATTTTTAAAGGGTAAGGCATTTTCCTAATGGAGAAATATCATATCACTAAAAAAATTAATAAATTATATTATAGGCTTAATGTTACTGAATCAATTTTCACAATTAAAATTTCCTTGTAATTTAACATGTTTCATAATCATCATTGTCAGTTGTAATAAAAATAATTTAACTCATAACACAATTATAAATGGCTTAGTACACCTAGTTATCAGTCCCATGTTTTAAATAGGTTGCATTGTCATGGCTTGTGTAATTTAATTAAACCATCACAAAATTTAATTAAAACCTGATATAATTTTTATCATTATTTTTCATTCATGTGTAAGCATTTTCATTTATATTCACTCACGTTCAATTATACTGTAGAATATTATATAGCTAGCCATTTCAACAGTAATAGCTTAAAGCAATATTTTTTAACCACACTTTTAGTTTTATTTAAAAAATTACCATTTTCAAGTCTATAGAAATAAACTGGAAATAATTAACTTGTGTTTTCTTAATTAGTTCTTAAATAACAGAAAATAAAAAAAAATAAATTAATAAAAAATTATCTTACAAAAGCACATAATTATAACCAATTAAACAATACAAGGCAGGTGTTATAATTGTATTTATGACGTGTTTCATTGGAACTTTTATATAAATGTCAATACAAAAATTTTCCCTAGGAAAACCAATTTACTGTGGGGAATCTTTTAAAAGATCAATTACTGGAAGTCAAACAAAACTGTATCCTTTGGGATATTCACACAAGTCTTGTATTTACTCAGCACGTTAAATGAACGGTTAATTTTGGCAAATGTGTGTGTGTTTTATTCTTCAGATAATTCAATTTCACAAAACTTGTGGGAGAAGAAGCCATTCATACATTCCCAGTTATATTAGCGTTGCGAAGGAAGGATGCATAATAAATAATAAATAAATGTGGAAAGAAGCATGTAATTAACCTTTTGAATGAAATAGCGATTATTAAAATACTTTAGCATGTTGGGAAGTTTTCAGTTTCTCAATTAAAATTAGAATGGTACGGAATTTTTTTTTTTAGAAATAAAGTGAAAACTTATTGGGATCAATGTAAAAAGAAGAATGGCTTATATTCTAATATATATATATATATATATATATATATATATATATACACATTTTGTTGAATGAATTTCTTTGCATAATTACTCACATAGGTAAATGAAAATTTCTTAACTGTACAAACTTTGAGGTAATTGTGATTTTCTTTCTATCACTTTCCATTTCAGAATCATCAATGGAAAGAACAATTTTTTGGTAGTCTTAGTTCAAATACAAGGCACTTGGTTAATCTTGATGTCTAAAAATCTGTATCTGATTGAATTAGTGTAATTTTTCATATAGCAAATGTAATATTTAAATAAATGTTTTCAGTGTATTTATTCTTATAGAAATAAACTATTGAATAAATTTTGAAAAAGTATTTTGAAATTTTCTTTTGTGGTAGATAATGAGAAGATATTTTCAAAAATTTGGGCTATCTTGAAAAATTATTTAAATTGGAATTAAGGTTAGTATTCTTATAAATTTAAATTCACATAGAAAATAAATGAAAAAAATAATAATTTTCTTCATGAATTTTTACAAACACTCGTATTGGAATGAAAGTAACTTAATAAAAATTATAAGGATTTTAATAATTTACTTTGAACTTAAAAATATATTTCAATAGATATTTCTCTCTTAAGTTGTAGTTATATGAGCAAAATGTGTTTTTCTCTCATTTTCCCTAGATTCTATTTATATTTCTATACATAAAACATTAACAAATGTAATATCATTATATTTATATGTATTTTTTATTTGCAGCATAAGACAAAAAATGAACGATATTGCTCGAATCTTAAAACTTACTTTCATTTGTTGTTATACTGAAATATTTTTTTTTTTAGTTAGTTGAAATAAAGGAAAGAAACTTCAGTAAAATTACTGAAATCTTCTGAATACAGTATAAGTTTAATAATTACTTGAGGAAATTTGATAACAGCACAGGTAAAAAATTCACACATGTTATGAATTATGCATTTTACTTTAAATTTTGTTTATTGGTTTTACTACAGCTTTAAAACCAAAGATTTTTTCATAAATGCTATGTTGATTAATTTTTGAGAGCGATTTCTCTTTTTTGAATAATTTTCACTTTTTAACAAAGTTATTAATTTAATGAATGCTGATTTTTAAACGGCATTTTTTTGTGTCTTCTGTAACATTATAAAATATTTCATTATTAGTAAAGGCCAGAAAAATTAATTTAATACGATTAACAGTTTTAAAAAAATTTAATTGAAATATATTTTCTTTTACAATGTTTCTAATTATGATATTAAATTACTCATTATTTAAAGTTATGTAATCATTTAAATTAGTTTTTTATCAATTAAAATTAAGCTTCACAGAATTAAATTTTAATTACAATATATATATATATATATATATATATATATTATAATTAAAATTTTTATATTCTTGTGTATATGATTCATACCATGAAGTCCAGTCATATTATATATGATCATCAGATCATCAAGTATTTTCGTTGACGTTATATAACTAATCCCAAAATACAGCATATTATAATATACAATCTGTATTCTAAATTTTTATTGTATTTACTTATATCAAACATATTTATCTAATTTTTAATTACAATGTGGAGTACTTTTGGACACTAAAATAATATTTTCTGTAATTCCATTACACAAAGGATTTTTTTTTAAAAATAAATTTTAATTTTTGCACGCATGTAAGACATTTAGAACATAATCATATATTTCACATAATATCTATAAAGTAGTAAATAATCATTAAGAAATCATTTATAAATTTTACAAAAATTTGGAACTTGGATACAAAAGCAGGTACACCTTGCTGATTTTTCTAACTGAAATTAAAATTATATTTCAATATTATGATGTTTACTCAAGATAACTGCAGTAGAGCAACACAAATAAAAGTTAATTGCTAAATATTTATTAAAAAACTAATCTCTTGTATTAATTAATAACTTAAAATATTGTAAAGCAAATATTGCTGATGAAACTGTTTTCAAAATTCTTAGAATTCTAATATTACTTTAAATGAGAAAATTGTATTTTTTATCTATACTTTATTTTAGTTTCAACGTATATTATTTTACCATACCATTTTATTTCCATTAATACATTTTTTGCCTTCATATGAGAACATTTTACGTGCTAAGAATGAAAAAATATCGTTACGAACATATTAATTTGAAGAATACTTGGGATTCCAGAGAGCTATGCTATTCTAGAAACTACTAAGCTATTTCTCAATAGATAAGATAGATTTTTAAAAACAAATATTATCAAATAATTCCCAGTGAAGCAATTATGATGTTGTATTGAACGATATTTATGTTTGCTCATTCGATTTAGCTTCTTAGTAAAGAAGTATTCTTTATTCGTTTTAATGAAAAGTTTTAAAATTACAAATTAAATGTAGTTAATGTTTTATACAATGGATTTTATAAATTTCTCTTAAATACTGTGATTTGTTTTCTTTTTAGAAATTTCATTTAACAAAACATTTCAGATTAAAACAATTAATTTGAAATCTTGTTTTCTTAATATTACTAACTTATCATCTATAAAATATTGAAATGATTATGCTTTTTAAAAATACCACTTCACTTTCATCAACCCACTATTTTCAGATCTGAAAAACACCTCAATGCCTAACAATTCCTACCATTTAACTAGTTCTCGAGAGTCAATAGTTTTCGTGAAATTGTTCCACATACAATACGTAACGCTACATAAATATTATAGATATCTCTTTTTAAAATTACATGAATAAATGTAATGTTATGCAGAGTTTATGATTTGTATTTGGATTAAACATCTTTCTATTTGTACAACATTAAGTTATATTAATAACTACTGTTGGGAAAAGTTCTTTTTCACATAATTATAACGATATAAAATACCAATCTATTTCTGTTATTTGAGACTAACGGGCAATAAAGAACTTTGAATTTGTAAGAACGAAGATACATCTTGAATCATCAGCAAGCAACTAGCTCAAACCCAAAGCGAAATTTCCTACTATCAATTAAATTCTTAATCGATATTCTCCATTTTAAATTTTCACTAGTATTACAATAAAATATCAGTATGAAAGATGGAATATTATTCAGAATCTGAAATTTAAAGTATAATATTTTATAAACATTAGTTATATTTTAATAAAACTTAATAATAAATTATAAAATTAAATATGAAAATTATTTCTTAAACAGTTCTGCATATTTTGTATTAAATCTGGTATAATATGTATGCTTGTTTTTCAAAGACTTCCATCTATCTATCTTCAATCGCTTAAATTGAATTTTTACAGTCCTATAATTTATCATTTTTTATAACTCTTAGCTTCCTGGTTAAAAAATGAGTTTACTTTGTGATTTTAATTGGATTAAGATATAGCATATTTATTTAATATAACTCATATTAAGTATAAAAAAAAAATTGTCTAAATCAAAAATTTAATTTTGAAAAATAATTATTAAGATAATGCACAAGCATTTTTAATCATTTTACATTATAATTTCTTGGAAAATTTACTTACCAATTTTAAATAGCAATGAACAAATTATTTCTCAAATATTACTTAATTTTAGGAATATATTATTGATTTAAAATTCCTGTTATTCAAGATATTTGTATTTTTAATTATGAAAATTAAAAAAAAAACATTAAAACCTTGTTGCATGTTCTGCTTTTAACTTTAAATATAACATAATTAATTAAGATCGTTAAATTACCTGATGATGCTGATTTTTTTTCCAATTAAAATTATTTATTTAATTCGAAAAGAAATTAATTAGTAAATATTGCAGTATAATGCAAAACTGAAATGTTATTCTTATTAATATTTCAAATAACAAAATTTAATATAAACTGTACTCATTAGTATACGAAACTAATTTAAAATAAAATTTATTAGAATATTTCTATTGTAATAAAATTTTCTCTCTACTACCACATACCTTTCTAGAAAATACAACAGAATTAAGCAGAAAAATTTAATTAGTTTAATCACATCATTAAGTTTTAAGATCAAAGTATTATTTTGAATTGTCTGTGGTGCAATATTATTTTAAGTTTTGTAATATTTTTAATTCAAAATATTAGTCATTTATTTTAATTTATTATTTAACTCTGTGATTTTAAATTCGCTATTGCTTCACTAGTCCAAAATGCATATTGTGATGAAATTCCAGTTTATATTACTGTATACCTATATAATTATTTTACTTCTTAACGTTTACCACACAAAAACATTTCACTGTAATTTGCAATATACTTAAATATCTTACAGATAAATAACAAAATTATTCTTCCAAATTTATTGATAGTATTAATTACAATAAGACTAATAAATAAGTTGTAATTTGAAATTCAGAATACATTTTTGAATGATGAGTAAGTTTTTGTTTCATGTTCAATTATTCAATCTAATTTACACTTGTTTCAGCTTTTAAAAGTAAATATTCACTTTAATCATATTTTGCATACAAAGAGTAATTTTGAAGTGATGAAAATCAAGATGAGTATACAAAATATCTTACTGATCCTAGTTCTCTAAATATGTGCAAGATATGTCTTAAAGACTTTTTTCCAGTGAACTTTTATTTTGCATTACGATCCTGCAAACAATAATCTCGTTACAAATATTTTAATTTATATTAATGTCTTAAAATTTTAAATAAATGAGAAATTTCTAAGTATTCAATGAATATAATATTAATTTTTTCTTTTACTCTATTAAAGACACTATTTATTAGATAATTGTACACCCTATGATTGGTGTAGAATTAAATAATAACTGATAAATGATATAAAAATAAAACCGCATTTATTTTGCAAATATTTGAGGCTAAAAAGACAAATGCATGGGAAAATATATAATTAAAGAAAGATACTTACGAATTTTTCGTTAACTAAAGAGTAAATTCCAATACGAAAACATATATATTACTAAAATTCCACATGATTTCCCTTTGTTGTTGAACATAAGCAACTTTAAAAAGAAATAAAAATATCTTTTTAAAAAATATTAAAATAATTTAATATAAATACATATTCATAAAACCTAATTTAAGTGCATACAATAGGATATTTTAGCAAAATTAAAAATTAAATTTATTCTGGTGCAGTAGTTCTATCTTCGTAAGACCATAGATAAATAGCAAAAAATAGAAAAAATACATTGAGTGAAAATTCCCAGTTTGTCATTTGAATAGTTTTAAGTATTGAATGAAGATATCTTCAGAGTGAAAATAACCGTATGTCACAGAAAAAAAGATATCTCGATGTGTGATTAAAATTATTTATAAATATTCTGTTTTAAAATATAAACTGATGATTGTTATAAAATTCGAGCTCTAATATGAATTTTTTCTAACATGAAATAGAAACATTATAGGCAAATTATCATTTTTTAAAGAAAAAGCTTTGTTAATATGTTTCTACACATTTGAAAACTGTAATTAATATTTCTCTAACTTACTGCATACTAGCAGTTTCAGGTAAAATGAGGGGTTAATTTTTCACATTAATTTGAAAGAAATTCCTTTTCGATTCTAAAGTTATGTCCAATGTCAGATCTTCTTTGTCAAAACAATCCAACATTCACTTTGCCAAACATTTTTAATATTTTCTGTAAGATGTTTCCATGAATTTCTATTTGTCTTTCGGAAATAATATATCATTTTAGTATACACTTCTGAAATGTTTTTCACTGTACAAAATTAATTGCAAAATTTCCTTTTATTATATACATTTTAAAAAATGTCTATATACAATACATATACATAGTTCTTAGAAAATTTAAAATCACATTTAACTGTCGTTCTGGGAAGCCAAATCAATATCCAAATTTTAAAATGTTTGAGTAACAATTTGATTATTTTAAGAACTTTCCAAAAAATGAATTCATGAAATCACTATTCTGGAAAGCATACTGAATTATTTTCGTGACAGTTATTTGTTTAAAGGTGACATTACATGCAAAGTTATCTCGCTTACGGAAGTATTTCTCACATTTTGTGACAAGTCCTCATGAGTCTTTGTTGAGTTAGTGGACAGTAAGGAAATATTAAATAGAATAGATAATGATGTTGTGGTGTTAAGGCTAAGAATTTCATATTAAATACATAGTCTGCTATCTGTAACAAAATGGAGTTCTGCTTTAAGATTTCCTTGTAAATAATCCTATTCGTAAATTTATAATAAACTAGCATGTAATCAATTCTGAAATATCTTGTTGTCTTAGTAAAAATGCGAGATAAAGTAACTGACCATTAAAAGCAAAATATAATTTTGTTTCAAACTTTTTATGAGATCTTCAAATATTGCTCATTATAGATGTAATATATTAAAATTTCTGTTTAATTATTTTCTAATAAAACCTTATTATAATAAAATCAATAAATAAATGTTTCTTAAATATTTTTATTAGCAAAAAACTAGCTTTCAGATAGAGGCTTGATTGGAAATGTTGATGTTTTTGTGAATGCGCGCAAAAATTGTAAATGTATTTTAAAATTAAATAGTCTTTGTACTCAGAGTTTTAAAATTTCGAGATTTATAATCTTACATCTGCATGTTTGGGTCTCTTGAGAAAATGAAGATTGCAAAGAAAGTTCTTATGCATTTTTAGAATCAACATGAACTAAAACCATTCAATTTGATATATTTATAGCTGTTTGTGATAAAGCTATGTCATTTAGAATAAGCCCTAAAACAGTTTTAGAGTCATTTGATGTGATCGTTTAAAAAGTTTCACTAATAAAATTCAATGATAAAACAATCATTGAATTTTATTAGTGAAACTTTTAATCAATACAATTTTTCATTTCTCTCAATAAAATTTTTCATTTGAATTATATTGAAAAATACTTTTCATTTTAGTTAATCTTTTTTATGTTATAATTTCTATTTCAAACTACCAAATAACAGTAACATATTATACATCAAATGGTTGTAAAAATATTTCAAGTCTGTCCCAATGATAATTCTTAGCCATTGAAGCAATATACAAAATATTTTTCACTATCTTTCTTAACACATAAAAGGCTGTAAGTTTAATTCTTTTTCCCATATATATCTTCAGATTCTAAAATCAGTGTGACATTGATATTTCTTATCGAACTAAGAATAATATCTCAATCCGTATCAAGAACATTTTGATCATGAATAAAACGTTTTGTATTTACTACATTTGCCCCTGAAAATTGCCATAAAATAAATTTCTCAGGAAAATAAATGAATCTCAGAAGGAAGCATGAAAACATCCATTATAGGCATAAAGAATAAAAGTACATGCAAATATAGTAACACAATATTCAATTTCTGGGTTACAATGTTGGTCAAAAACAAACCTAAGATTTTCCGGCTCTGAAGAAAATTCTCATGTAACTAAAATTCGTTGTCCATTCTGTGAATTTTAAATACCAATAAATAGAATATAATATTTGTTTTGCATTTAAATATCAAACACAAATTTACTTGTATTATTTTGTTATCATCGTTAGTATAATTTTCCGTGTAATTTTAATTTTCTATCATTTAAAATAGAATTTTTAGCAAACGATTGAGAATGTGATTTAACAAAATATTTTTAAATTATTGCATAATTTACTTTTAAAACTAAAACAAAGAATTTTTTTATAAATAGAAAATGCTTCTATTAATAGAATGTTCTTAATAATGTGATTTTAATATTTTCCAATATATGTAGTGTATCTAAACAAAAATGCTTCATCAAACATAATTTATATCAAATTAATAAAGTATTTTTATCAAGCTGCGAATATATGCATAATTTAAAAGTTCTAAATTCTTTGGAAATAATTGTATAAATAAAAAATACCATTGTTATACATTTTTTAATTCAATTTTAATCGTATTTTAGATTAAAATTGAATTAAAAAATTTAATTAAAATAAATCACATTTCAATTTAGAAAATCAATTTTGTGTATAAATTGCTAGTTCTAATAATGTTTATTTTTTACTTTTTAAAATGCCCTTATTTATTTTCTTTGTGAATAATCATTCGCATGTTTTATCCTTTGAAAAATAATTAAATTATTTCATTGCTTTTGTTATTTTTTAAGTTGTATTTTCAGCAGAATTTTTTTTCCATTTTTTATCTTTTTTTGTCTGTGGGAAAAAATTAAATTGCTCGTTTATTTAAAACATGTTTCTTTGGGAATAAAAAACAGTAGTTATAATTTTGAAAAAATTATATAATACATAAAAACAAATTTATTATTCTGCCTAACTTAGCTTTTTAACTATTAAAACTTCATTTATTTTATCATTAAGGAATTGTGCACAAATGAATGTGATTTTTCAGTTAACATAATCAATTTATGCATTTCAAAATATTTAAAACTAAATATTCTCGAAAACATATAATAACAATAATAAATTATTCACTGATGTATATTTTTCAAAAGTACAAAATACCTTCTCTAAATTACTTTAATCAAGTATCAAAATATTTATGATAAAGATATATCAATTTATCACTACATGATTGCATATACTTTACACAAAAATAAGTTTAGAACCCCCAGAGATTTAAAACTATGATGTGTTATGATTAAGGAAATCTGTACAATAAAAGTGAAATGTGACATTTAAATATTCTTTCTTATCCTAATACTGAGACTTTCTTAAATTTTAAAAAACCTTTTTTTAAATTTTCTTTAAATAAATAGTAGCATATTAACTATTTGTTTTATCCTTTTCCTATTTTTAATTTATATTATTTTATTAATTAATTAAACTATCATAATAAGTTACGCATTTTCCTCAAGACTAAAACCTTTTTCAAAGGTGTAGTGAATTAAAAAGAGAATTAACAAAAAAGATAAATACTTTAATTAATTTAATCCTGAAATTTACCAATATATCTGAGTCTTCTTTTAATATTTCAATACAATAATTTCTATCCATTTCGGTTGTTGCTGAAGAAATTCAAACATTAACATTTTATCTTATTATTTTCATTAACATTTTAATTTTTTTTCACTCCTTTCCTATTTTTTGGGATTATTTTGAAATTAAGAATAAAGTCTAATGAAGAAAATGAACTATCATATCTTTCAACAAATGTGATTTATTTATCACTAATGTTAATAAACTTGCTTAGACGATTGTCACTTATCATTAATTTAATTTACAATCGTCTAAGCAAACCTTTGTTATTGTTGACTGAGAGACAATATTTTTTGTTTCAGTTATTTAATTATTTAAGCTTATATAAATATTTTGGGAACTAAATAGTATGCTTAAGGAATGAAAATTAAAAAATATTTTTATTATTTTCATAAAAAAATATTTTAGATTTCTCAGTGATGTATGGATAACCTTATAATTAATATTATCCATTTTAATAAGAGAAAAAAAATCATAAATGGATAAAAATAAGTATTTAAAATAATTGATTTGATACTTAAAAAATTTAAAATAATTAGAAAACCAACTACTCACATGCAATTGACCAATTATAAAAGTAGAAAAAAATAAAACATTTTAAAAATTATTTTGTAAACTAAACTAAACTGAAATTAATAGCAGTTTCTAATATTATTCGTTGTACAAAGAAATTCAAGTATCCTAATTTAATTCATCAGAGAATTAGTAAACTAATAACAGTTTTCTTTTCTGACCTTGATTATTAAAATATTTTATTCATAAAACATAAAACGAATATCTCGTATTTTTGGAGTTTCTTTACTCAGTTTTCCCTGATAAGTATTTATGTTAAATATCTATCAATCATTAATTCAATTTGAAAAAATAAAATATGAAATTGCATGCCTACAAAAAGCTTATAAATAAATCTACTCTTATAAAACCATGTTGATTTATACCTAGTATCCCCTTACGAAGAACACTTTATAAATATCAGATGATCCCACTGATTTTCATAATAAATTGTTTTTTGTTTCTCAAATCTTCAAGTTCTAGAAAATATATCATGTATTCTGCTTATATATGAAGCATACACTTAATTAAATTATAATGATAATTTACGAATCTATAATAGAATGCCTGAAATGAAAATTATTAAAAATTTAACTAAGAAAAATATTTGGCTGAAATATTTTCATTCAAAACATTTAAAGGAATGAGTTTACTAAAAATACATTCTTACTAATGTAATTATTTATGTTCCAGTTATGCAGTTAGTAGATTCTAACTCCAATTGTGGAATCAAAACCCGAGTTCAGATGCCTTTCATTTATTCAGTATTGTTGAAAGGTTTCATATAAATTATAATTGATTGATATTATTTATAAAAGGGGGAATTGAAAAGATTTATCATTAAATCAAAATGAGTTTCATTTACATTTAATCAAATAGAAAATAATAATAAACTTAAAATAAATACCAGTAATAAAGGGATTAAATTATGATTTATTATATTTATCTATTAATATGAGCTTGATTAAAAATTACAATGAAAATTGTTAAGCTTTTCTACAAAAAATTAAACCGAAAACGTATGTAAGTCCTGTCAATACTCTCGGATAAACTCAACCACATTTTATGAATTACAATAACTAGCTCTTAGAAGAAAAATGATTAAATGTTTTACTATGAAAAATAAATGGATTTTCTTTGAAATGAACATAAACGTTACGTATTTTGAACATATGTATGTATTTCTAGGTATGCATGTATTGGGATGGGGGTTACAAATGAGAAAACTACCATAAGTTTAATTGATTTTTCATATAAAATCTTTCTTGCAACCGTTAACTCAAATGTTTTGCCTGATACTTTTTCATTCATTTTAGTTGATTAAAATCGTTCAATGTTTACATGGAAATATTACATGATATTTTCATTAATTATAAACAAGGATGTACTAACTTGGTAGAAGAACATTCATGAATTTTTAGTAATCGCGTGTGGTAAAAGAGATTCACTTCAGACAGTATGTATTCGTTAGATAAAATTAATTTAAATCTTAATACTAAAATAAAATATTACAAAATAAAAATATGCCATATTTTGATTAAAAATATCCAATAAATGCAGTTGTCTATAGAAATAGATCCATCACAAAAATATATCTTTACACGTCCGACATTTCTTTGAAGAATGGTTATTGATTATGTAATTAATGTTCAGTGAATAAGAAAATCTCATGCCTCAGCTCCCAAAAGCCAATTTTTTTATAAATATATGTATACTACTATGTAATATTCATGATAGGAAAAGATCTGTACAAAATATGAACACATTAAATTTCAAATAATTTTTAAAGTCTCACTCTATATTGAGACTTCTGTTTATTCAAAATGGCTTCACAGAAAATATATAATCCTTAAGTAGCTTGATACTTTTAGTTGAACTAATGTAATTTTAATTAGTAAGACGGATGGGAATAATTTTGGTTATGCAGATGCGAATTCCTAAATCATATCCATTTATTATTTTATTAGTGCTTAAGGTATTCATCTTGAGAATTAAGATAATTACTTACTATTAGGTATATTTTCATTACCTTTTATGTTTCCATAATGATTACGAGTCTCATACTACACTATTTATTCAAAAATTTGCAATTGCTGAAAACATTATATGAAACGATGTGTGTATATTTTTGTATTACTATATAAAATAATAATAATAATACATAATACATACTAAAATAATAACAATAATATATTAATATATGATAATTATAACAGGAAACGAAAATATGTATTCTCGCATAAGAATAGGACTAATATCCATATTGACAAACACTTGGCATACTTAGCAGTGTTTCACTTTTAATTGTGATTTTTTATCGATAAATCTTTACTGGTAAATGATGGTTTGTTTGATACACATTAATAAATTAAGAAATTTGTGAACAGCTTATCATTATTAATATATTTAAATTAAAATTTAAAATGAAATAATTTCACTTCTAAGTACAGATATCAAGTTGAAAACCAATGAGTGACATTCTTCTAAAATTATTTCAACATATTGTGTATATTTTAATTCTCCTATAATTTACCTGATGAGAAATTGTATTCTTAAGACATTTATATTGAGGCTCCAGAAATATGATTTCAAGTAATTTTTAAGCAAAAACGTTATGATTTCAAACAGGTATTTAATAAGATGTTTAAAATATCCCATATGATATTTTTTAAACAGTTTCAAAGTAATTGTGTACATTTCCGTTGAATAGTGTTTGTCCACATTCTAAAATAAATTATATAATATACTTAGCAATCACATAGGGTAGAATGTGAAAAAATGCTTATGAAAAAATGCTATAAAGTAAGTTAATTATAAAATTAATTCATACTTTATAGCATTTTTTCATAAGCAAGAAGAATTATTTTTACTCTTGAATAATTTTATAAAATCAAATTATAACATGTACATAAGCAAGTGAATACAATTAAATAAATATAAAACAACTTTATATTTTCAATTATCAGTAAAATTAGTTCATAAAATCAAGTTTTATATTTTATGTGTATTTTTACCTATAAAATTTAATTACAGAGATTAATCGACATTATTATTTAATTGTAATATTATTGACTTTGCTACAGTAAAATTATTTTTGCGAATTTAGAAATTGTAAAACAATGTGTGTCCAAGCATTGAATTCATATATTGAATATTCTTGCTGATAATTAGTAAATAACTTTCATTATTTGATAATTTATCTAATCGCAAGACATGAAAAAGCAATGGAAGTTACTAAACTCGACTTTTGAAGATAAAATTATGCATTATAGTCTTACCATTAATTAACAGAAAAAGACGTAAATTCAAAAGACTGCAAATTTACATTTTACATCTTATCAAGAGATGTTTTCTGAACCTTTCTAATGATAAACAGAATATATATCATAAATATATATTCTGTTTATCAAAGGAATAGAAAAATATATTATATAAAAAGTCCGTAAATTTACATTTTACATTTCGTCAACAGATTTTTATGCCAATATTTATTGCATGTGTATCTTCAAAGGCAGAATATTTTACGCATACTACAGAGTATAATTCACGTATTACAAATATATTCCCATATTACAAACAACTTACCATATAACAAAATATATTTTAAATAATAGTGACAGAGTAATTTTACCTTCTCTAAAGTTATTTTAATTTTGCAAATTTCTAACTTTAATTTTGCATCTTAACTGTCATTTAATTTTAATTATCATTCATTTATTTATCTTGCAAAATAAAAATTTCTAATTTTAATTTTGCAAGTTCCTTTTGATTTAATTTAGTGCATTCCTTCCTCATAAGGATATATATTTTTAACATATGACCTGAAAGCCCCACAAGTGAATAAGAATGCCTTAAATGTTAGTGACATAAAAGAATCAGAAAAAACTGACATTAAGTGATTGTTTCCCTGTTTTTGACAGCTAACTGCCTACTATTCGTATGTGATACTTATTTTTGTTGAATAACATAATGTTCATGAAAGAAAGAAATAAACTGCTAATAATTACAAAAATGTGCACAAAATGTCTTTCAAAATGTATTAAAATTTCTGCCTGTTAATTAGTCAAAAATTAATAGGATTTTTGTATAGTATGTATCATATTGACGATTTTTGTCATTGTAAAGATACAAAATACAATATTCACAAAAATAATGAACATATGTGCCTTATTTCGCTTTTATTTTAAATGTCATCCTAAGATACTGGTTTGTCATTTTTGTGACAGATATTAGAATATTTTAAAAATAAATCGATGCCTTATATTACTTATGGAATGATATAAGTTATTATCCCTTCAATACTCTAAGATAATTTACAATTATATAATTATTAACCAGTTTGTAATGTTGCAAATATAAGTAGTATTTTGTAATTATAAATAATTTAAGGGATATTACAACTTTGGTTCTTCAATATAAAAAGATGTAAACGAATCAGATATTTAAAATACATTTTGTAAAACAATTATCAAGGAAAATTATATTAAAATTATCTATGATGTATCTTACTTTCATAAAAATATTTTCTAAATTAAAAATATTTAAATATCATTACTATTGAATTCTATCAATAAAGTATTTGATTAAGTTTGTAAAATGTTTAGAAATATATTATGTCACTAAAGTAGTGTGATCGCATTAATGTATTGTTGTCATAAAATTGTATTAAATTGTATCAAATTTGTACATATTCTTATTTTCAGTTGAATAATTTATTTGTTTTGCTGCTATGGCAGTAATGATTATTTTGAATGGTCTAAAATAGGGCTTCCCATCGTGGGGTCCGCCAGCTTTTCCTAAGGGATCCGTGGCTACCTTTAATCAGTGACTGCAGTTCCCATCATATTGACCCTCAGGTAGTTTAGTGTTGGTGGATGTAGCATCCCTGCTCAACTTTTTGTAAAGTCCGGGGGTCGCATGTGAGCTTGCTTCCAGCGCTCGATACGTAGAAACCCTTACGCATGAACTTCAGAAATGACGCGAGCTCAGAGTGCTCACTGCCTTGTATGCTCTCCTGGTCTTATGTGCGGTGAACTGTCACCTGCTTTTCCTCGTTTTTCTCAATGCATTATTCAGTGTTGAACTACTTTCGTGAGTGCAGCGTTTGCTTTATGCACAGTTTATTACTCCCACCATGGATTGGTGGATCGGGATCATTGAAAAAGTTAGCACTTTCTCCATCACCTTCACAACAGGGAATGCTCCCGGTTGAAATGAATGATGAAAGTGGTCGACCAAATGAAGAACAGTTACGTGATACGCCACAGCCTGATTTATTATGCAAAAACTCAGCAAACTCTATATTAGTTGCAGTACTCTGCGGAAGTGAAATAAATGAAAACAGTAAGTACAATGAAAGTTATTTAAAAATGGGCTTTATTGAGACAGAGGTTAAAATACAGCGTGTAATTTGCGAGGGAGTATTTCCGAACAGTTCGATGGTTCCAATCAAATTGCTTCTTCATTTTGAGGATACTCAAACGGATCTCCATACTTAAGAGATGGATAATTTCAAGAGGAAAAGCACTGAATTAGATGCTTCTCAGCACTGCAGGAAAACTCATGCAAAAACAATTAATGAAAACTCACTAAACGTTTCTTTCTTGGTAGGTTATCGGGTGACAAAGACGGGCAAATCTCATACCATTGCCGAAACATCTCATAAAACCAGTTGTTAGTGATATTGTTTCTCGTATGTTAGTTGAAAAGGCAGTAAAACGTTTATCTTCAGTACCACTATCAAACAATACTATCAAGAGACGGATAGTTGACATGTCAAATGATACGAAAGAATCTTTAGTGTCTCGCATCCAACACATTCCAGTTTCTCTTCAAAAAGATGAATCTATTTATGTTGTGGGATGAGTGATTTTGTTGGTTATGCACATTCGGGATGTTTCAAAGAGGACCTGTGCAAACCACAACCTGACCATAAAATAGATTCTGAAATATTACGTTTGTTGCACGATGTTTTAAGAACGAAGAAAATTCCATGGTCTAATTGCATCAATGTGTGCACAGATGGTGCAAAGGCTATGACAGGTCTATTGGTCGGAGTGATAATAAAAATAAAAGGGAGCTCGAAAGATTGCAGAGTAGTCATTGTGTTCTCCACAGACAAGCTTTAGCTACGAAACAAATCCATGCGTCTTTCAAGAAAGCTTTAGATCAATCTGTCCGAATTGTTAATTACATAAAAGTATGGCCATTGAAGTCAAGACTTTTTCAAATACTGCGTGAAGATATGGAAAGCCTTTATCCTTCTCTGGTTCTCCATATAGAAGTAAGGTGGCTCTCATATACGAATGAAATTTCTCGATTATATGAATTACGTTTAGAAGTCTTAGCTTTACATTTACACCGTCCTAATACCAAATCAGCAGAGATTATTAATAATGAAAATTGGCAATGTATGCTTGCTTATTTGGCAGATATTTTCTCCAAATTGAATGAAATAAATACTTTATTACAAGGGAAAACTGTAACAATAGTCACTGCAAACGATAAGGTTCGAACGTTCAAGAGGAAAATCAATTTTTGGGCAAAGAGTGTGGAGGAGGGGGAGGTAGAGTTTTCCCTCTTCTCCATGATTTTTTGAAAGACAAAGTATAGCAGCTTAGGAACAATTTGTTTCATAAAATCCTCGAATGCCTCCGACGCTTGACATCATCGTTGGAGCATTATTTCCCATCAGCTCAAGATGAGACACTGCAACAATACGAATGGATGAACAACCTATTCGCTGCATCCAAAAAGCCGAACATTCTATCGTCGAATGAATATGAGCAGTTGATAGAAATTTCCACTGATTCACAACCTTGAATTCTACTTTCGATAGATAGTGATTGTTACTCAGACTTTTGGATACATTTGGTTTAAGAAAAATTTCTACCCCCTTGTTGGAAAAGCAAAACGTGTAGTACCTCCATTTGTCACAACATACATGTGCGAATCCGGATTCTCGATTTATGCTGGCACCGAAACTAAGTACTAAAGTTGTCCAGATGCTGAACTTAACATCCGTCTCGAACTGTCAAGTATTAAGCCCAAATTTTCACAGTTGTGTCATCAGAAGCAACTTCAAACTTTACAGTAAGATTCAATTATTATTCCGACAAACTCATCTCTAGTTAAGAAGAACGCATTTTGTTTCTTTGACTAGCAGTGAATGTTCCCGGACAATAACTTTTGTTTGCATTTGTTCGTATTATCTATAAATTTAAACTTAATTGAATTCTGTTTATATTGATATTTTTGCTGTGAAAATTAAAATGTTATTCAACTAATAATTTTTTCTTTGTAATATATTCCCCTCCACTCAATTAGAAATATGGCCTGCCTAGTGTGTTGAATGATTTGAGCAAGTATATAAATATATAGTGAGGGAATTCAGGCTAATGGAAACGCAGTGAGTTTAAAAATGCTTTCATTCATCATTCAATCAAAAACTTTTGATTCGTCATGTGGTTATTGAAAAAAATGTCACTTGCATTATACAGTTTTCAATTCAGATGTGCTTCGAGTTGAATTTTACATGTTACTGTGTACTTGACTAACAGGGATCTACCGTGAATTTTTTTTTCTGGTCTAAAATGCTCTTCTTAAACACTATGTTTTACATTTTTCACAAACTTAACAATAGCATCATGTAGCAGTATGTAAGCCAAACTATATTGAATATTGACCATTTTATTATTTTTGTATTTTATTTCTATATTTTTTTCATTAGTAATTTTTAAATTTTATCAGAATTTTCAATATAATAAAATATGTTTTAAATTTCTGCCTATATTAATGATATTATTGAGGTTCACAAAAGCTTTTTTTTTTTTGAGAAATTTAGTAATATGTGATTTTAAAGTAAACTAAATATATATATTTTCGTAAATAAGACAATATAAATTATAACAGGTTTTATATATTATTAAAGAATATTATAATTTATAAGAAAAATCAAGTGAATGAAAAACCCTAATTGTTGATTTTAGTAAATGAATAAATAATACAGTTAAGTAAAATCTATTACTTCAAATAAAATGTCAGAATCAATCTTAATTTATTAGCATTTACTTATATATACTTACATTTATTATTAAATAGCACATTATTTTAGAAAATCTCTAATAAAGAGAACAAAGATAACTTCAAAAGTTCAATCTCTGTCTCTTTGAAAAATATTTATTTAACTAGTATCATAAACTACAGTATAGAACAAGAATTATTTTAAAAGAAAATATTAGTAAAAGAAGTTTCTAAGTATCAGCTTCAGTTATTTTTTTTATGTGATAAAAATTGAATTTATTTTCAAATAAAAATTGTATAAATATACGCGACAATAAATTCTGTATACTTTCAAGAATTATTTACTCATATTTCGTTCCCACAAGAAAATAAGAATATCAATTTCCGTCATTGCATATTAGAATGCAAGAAAATAAATCGACAAGACGAATCCAGATTATTGGTGATTTTCTTACGGAAGAAATCAATTTTGAGTCACTTACTTCTCGGTCGGCTTTTTAGAACTCTTCTAAAGTAGAAATTCAAAAGAAATAGCTCCACAAAATTGACTTCGAATAAGGAAAGCAATTTATTTGTAGCCTCGAAAATCTACATGTAATATTTCATTGAGGAATATTGTTTCTGCAACAGATTACTTTATTTACTATGTGGTTAATGAAACACATTTTAAAATACCTTTTTAAATAAATATTATACTTAAGATATGAAATATCTTTGAGTATATTTCCATGATTATGAAGGAAAAAATATGTTTTTTTTTTCCATTATACAAAATATTTAATATGAAAGTCAATGATTCTCGATGTATTTAATATGGACATTTATTTTGATAAATTGTATTTGGTAATTGTTATTTATCATTATATGGCTTATATGCGAGTACTGATGCAAAATGCATAAGGAAAAATCTTACGCATCATTTAACATTTTTCATAATATTTATAATCAAATAAAGATATTTAATAATTTTTTATTCAGCCTATTAATGTTATAATCAAATAATTACATTTTTAATCTAAATTATACTTTTTGAGAAATTTATACAGAGTGTTATGCAATTATAAACTACCAATATAATATGCATAAATCTCATGGTTATTAAAGGGTTATATATTTTTATTTATTTTTATACATCACAAAATTGTTGATCATTTTATATGAAGGAAATTTTTAACGATGAAATTTTATTGTACATTTTTGCATTGAAATGCAATATTTTTCCAGAACACATACAAAGTAACAAATTTTATTCTGGATTGAAATAAAAGAAATTTATGATTTCAAAGTTAAGATTATCAAGATTGTTATATAATATTATATTATGTAACGTTACCAATAAACTAATTCAAAGTATAGTTTTTTTGTAAATGGTTTAATTTAAAATATGTTAAATTTTATTGACGTTAGCAAGCTACTAAGTGCAAATGACAATAAAAAATATATTAACTTTTCTTGTAAATTATTCAGCATAATATGTGATTATGAAACCACTAACACACAGCTCTGTCAACAATTATTTAGAACTGATGAAATTATTTTATGTTTATAAATACATCAATATAAATTTCTAGGCATTGTTCTGTATAATATCATCGTTCTTATTTCAGTCTATAGTTAAATCTTATCTGGTATTTAAATATATAAAGTAATAGTAAATTGCACAATTACGTGACTTTGAAGGAAATTAGGGTACGCATGGACGATTTGTAATTGTATAAAAATGAAGGCTTAAAAGCTTGTATCTGACAGAAAAGAGTGTATTGAAGAAGTGCAGGTACTTACTGCTTGATGATTTCTAAGTTTCATTCTTTAGAGGGTAAGTCTGAAAAAGCAAGGCACATTACTTGCTCTATGTCAGAGTAAATGTATGGTGGTGTAATATCAAACACAAAAAATGAAAAACAGAGAATAAGGATAAAATATTCAAATTTATAACTTGTAATTCATAAAAACAAAATTATAAGGATCATAAGAGAAGTACAACTCATATAAAAGAAGTATTATAATCAATCAAATGTGTGATATCCTTTCTAATAATATGGTCTTGTATTCTCAAATATTTCAAGAATCTCTTTAATTTCTTTGGTTGTAGCAACTATGTTACAGTTGTACCCTAATGCTCTAGAACAGTTGCTGATATCAGAGTTTTCATAAAAAATGTATTTTACATGCCTCCAATAGTCGAAATCCATATATTATGAATCTGGAGATTGGCAGGCCCCAATAACCAATCTTCGCTATATAATTGGTCAAATTCTCATTCAAAAACATGTTCATGAATTTTTTAGTGATGTCAAATATATTGCTTTATCATTGCTATGAATATTTCAAATGTAAATTCTTATATTGTACACCTTCACTAGAGTGAACAAGAAGGAAGCTGAGGAAAGGGTTGTTTCCAGCTCATTTCTGAAATACCAGAGTGAAAAAGTCAGTCAAAGCTAAGAATCATATTCTTACATTAATTCCAATTGCATTCAGTTGCACGTGATATCAATGTATATCAGTTCTTCACAGAATCGCTCACAAAATGTAGCACGAAACCATTGATTTCATTTGTAGTACTCCTTAAATTATTATTTGGAGTATTCTAGTCTTTTGACAAACGTTAGAGTCTACAAAGATTGCGCGTGGCATTTTGAAAAGAAAACAGCTACACAACTTTAATACAGGACCTCGTGAGTAGGAATTCGTCTTTAGGATTCATAGACCCTGAGTGACTCCATCACTGATTCAATCCACCAACATTCACAAAAATAAGGTCTTCTTTATTAATTTCGTTAAAGTATAGTGTCCTTTCAGTAATTTGGCTTACCCATTTCTACTCCGCACTAAATTTTTTTTTATCCTAAATACCGTTAGTTGTTAATTCAAATCTCCAACAAACGATTAATTGCATTTAAATTTCTTTGAAAAAACTTACAAAGAGAATCCGCCTATTTAATCTACAAATACAATTTTTCCACCAGTCCAACATTAAGGACAAACAGTCAAAAGATCAATTTTGACCAGAATTTTTAATCTTGTTACTATGTCAGTAAGATTATTGTGATATTGTTTTAAAATATTTTTTTTAATTCCATTAAGTGTAATTAACCTATTTTCCAAATTACTGAAGTCTTAATGTTTATATTTATAAATGTGTGTTATATATCCATATAAAAAATTAAGGGGAATCCTTCCTCAAAATAAATCTAGAAATGAGCTTCAGCGCCATCTAGCCCAGTTGTTTGGAGGCAGTCCCTCTTTCAAAGACTGAAAGAACTGATTGGTGAATTAAAACTCATAAACCACGCCAAAGCACCTGTTTACAAAGAAAAAAATAATTCCTAACTCAGTGAGGGGGAGAGAATTTTAAGAGGGGAATGAGTAGACCACTTAACCGCAATAGGGGTAAAGTGGACAATATAACCCCCCCGCATCCTAACTTCCATCAGCATGTTCCCTACAGATTTTCTTCGCATATGTGGTCAATTTGTCTTGAAGACTGTTTGTCCCCTGTCAGCTGCCCTCATTACAGCCTCGGGGTATTCCTTCCGAGAACTGTATCTCATGGGTGAGGAAAAAGTAGCCTCAAATGCTTCTCAAATTTGACACCGGAAATATCCGTTGTGAGCTTTTAGTCAAGCAAAAGAGAGAAAAAGCTCTGCTCGGAGATTTTTAAAAGAAATATAATTCGATTTACTGTTTGGCCGAAAAGTATACAGATGCATAAAAAAAATTTAATACAATTTTGTTATTATTCATTAAATGATCAAAACTTAATATCAACATTCAAATCAAAATAAAAGTATAAAATATACTTATTTTATTTTGCTTGATATAATTTTCATTTGTTTTCATCTTACGAGATTTGATGCTTTTTTAATGGGCCTTATGAGAAAGCAACAGTTTCTCTTCTCTCTAAGTACTTCACTTGTATGAATTTTTTCAAACAGACAAAAATGTCAAATTTCCTACCTCTTAAGAAAAGAATGAAAATAAGGTAGTTTATTTATTAACTTTGGAATAACTTTTCTTGCTTTATAAAATATTTCGATACAAAATTTACGGAAAATTCCATATATTTCGCTTATAATTTCTATCAATGATTTTTGTCGGATAGGAAAGTCTACCCTCTATTTGCATAGATCAGGTTCTCGACATTGTTTCTTGATATATTTCTAAGCAAACTTTAAAAGCAATATAACCTATCACATAATCCGCACTTTTTAGTGCAAATATGGCGATATCATCATTCGTATCTGAAGAAGTGAATTCACTTCAAGAAAAATAGAGAACCTTTAATTTAAGAATTAAATAATCTTCACTTTGGGAATAAGCAAACGATTTGTGTTTGCGTGAGAGTAGAGCTTAGCCTCTAAACAAATTAAAATAGAATGTGTTTCTCAATAAAATCATAAACATTACAAAATACTCTAAATATTTCACTCCTCGAAATGTCGTAAAATAGAATAGGGTCTCGCATTCCATCTAAATTCAGTGTATATACCATTTTCAACTTTCTTAAATTTTCTTCATCTGTAACAAACTATCAGAACTCCAGGTATTCAACATCAGAGCTCCAGGCTTGCAGCCAAATTTATAGCATCATCTTTAAATATTGTTTTTATATTGATTCTTAGCATATTTAATCTCATTTTAACTAGCCAAAAATCACAAATTTTTGAAGTTTAAAGTGTTCATTTTAAAGTATCAAGCGACAATTTAGCTGTATAATTTTCTGATCTTTAGGTATATAAGTAAATAAATTACTTTTCTCCATCACCCTCAAATTTATATTTTCTTACTAAGTATTTTTGAATAGATTACTGTTTTTAATTTTTGTGCTCCATTTAAAAATGTTTTCTTCATTTGATTTTAATTTCTTAATCGTTTTCACACTTGAACTAAGCATTTTTTTAGAGGATTTCAATTTCAAACTATTTTCAGCACATAATAATCTACTTTTTATAATTTTTCAGTACTACTATTTATCAAAATATATTTAAAGCTTGAAATATGCAACTCTGATTTTTCTTATATATATATATATATATATATATATATATATATATATATATATATATATATATATATATATATATATATATATATATATATATATATACACATAGAGAGAGAGAGAGAGAGAGTAGTAGTGTAACGTCTTTAGTTGATTCCTAAAGACGTTACACTACTACTCTGGGGTCAAGGTGGGAAAGTATATGCGTGATTAGCCAACTTTTCTCTTTTTCATGGCAGTAAGTGAATCCCGTATGCAGACCCTATTTGCTTGGTAGTTGAATTCTATTCCTGTTCGCACCCAGAAGACGAAAAGGCAGTTACTCTTTTATTTTTATCCTTTTCTAATTTTGGAAAATTATCTGTTCTGTTCTCTGTTCTGAAAATCATAAGTATTTCTGTTCTGAAAATTATATGTGCTATTATACTGAGTTCAATAGTGGCATTTTATACATTTTGTAAAAAGTATTTTCGCATCTCATTTCTTTTTAAACTGATTTCGTCATAATTTTTATTTTCGGCATGAAATATGTTTTAGGACGTGAACAACACCAATGTTTTATACCATATATTTTGCATTTTTATTATTTGCTGGTATTAAATTTACTTTTTCATAAAAATATTATAAGTTTACTAACAAAAGTAGCTAAATAAAGATAATAATTTTCTAAATTTCTACTTCCGTATGCTTTAGACCAAAATGTATAAAAGATTATTAAAATAAAATTATTTGATTTAAGTTTCTAAAAGAAATAAAATATTTAAATACGTAGGTACATATATAAATATAAATTGTAATCACATGTTCTTTTTGTTAGTAAATTAATATATTCAGATTGATGTAAAATGAACTATAATGCAATTTTTATTTTATGTAAGAGATAGAATGAAAGCTAATTCATGCTCTAAAGATAAAATGTGAAGAAATTTTGCTTCAAAGATGTGCATTTAGTAGTTCAAGAAATGAGATAAGAATACGGTTGAGTATGTGTATTTTTTTCATTATGATGTGATAGAATTCCCATCACTACAAATACACCCCTTCATCGAAATTTCTCAGCTTTTTTCTCGACAAATTCAATTTTTCGTTTCTTATTTAATTTATTGGGAATATTAAGAATGTTATACTTTACACTTGATAATGAAAAACTTTTACCGCTGAACAGCAGTTTCTGATAGTTTATTAATCTTTTTTAACACTAATTTTTTACGTTATACTTATAGCCTATTTTAACACATTACACAATTTACAATTAAATAGTCCTATCAACAGCAGTAGGAAACAGAAATTGCTCTGAAATTCTTCAGAACCAAATTATCTAAAATATATATATATATATATATATATATATATATATATATATATATATATATATATATATATATATATATATATATATATAAAATCTATTTCTTTAAGCTTTATGAAGAATAAATGTGAACCAGTATGTAATAATCTAGTGAAAGCATAAATTTTTTTTATCCTATTAATTGTAAAGACTATTGAAATTTGAAATACATAAAATAATAACATATGTAACTACATTATAATAGCTACACAATCATTCAATAATATATATATAAATATATATATATATATATATATATATATATATATATATTTATATTTACAGTATGTACATATCTGGAAAAAATTATAAATATTCTACGAAGTTTTCTGTATACACACAAAAAAGAGAGTGTTGAGATTTTTTTCGTTTTAAAATTATTTTAACTTTATTTTGGCGTATTTTTTTTTATTTTTCGCTTCGATTATAGATGGAGGATCTCTGATTTTCATTGATCGCATATATATGTGATCAATTATTTCTGGCAATGAGCAATCATGATAAAAATTTCTCAGTTTATCCTCCATTTCTTCTTTCCAGAATAAATCGTCCTTGAAAATTTTTCGATTTTGTGGCCTTTCGGTGTCTATAGGACAAACAAGCAATATGTCTTTTTCGTTACATGTAATTGCCCTTGGACTTGGTAAAAGTATTTTTGTCTTTTGTTAATGTTACCAATTTGCTTTTCTTTTGTTAAATTCCAAAATTTAAATTTCCCCTTTAAAATTGCTTCATCTGGGGTATAATCTTTGCAAGAAACTGAACATTTAATTTCAAGAATACCATCGTTGTCAATTAAACCATAAGGGCTGGCCTAAATATGGTTCTTCGCTGTCTATATATATATATATACAAATAAGCCACATTTTTTTATATCAATCCCTAAATTTTTACGACTCAAAACTGCATCACCTGTATGGTTTCTGCCATACCTCATCGCTTCATTGTCAAAATGAGAATATAGAAGAGATTTAACAATATTTTCACAGCTTGTATAAGGCAATTTGCAGCAAATACTTCCAAAATTGGAAGCAGTTATTCGTTTTCGCCTTTCAAACACTTTTGAGGACAATCTCGTTGATCTTTTGTTGATATTTCCAACTCTCGTAGCTGGATTTCATTGAGCTGAAGATCTTTAAGAAATAATTCCTTTTTTTCAATAAATGATTCTTTTGATACATCAGGCTTTTCGGCTTTTTCCCCATAACTTTTTGTCATTTCATTTAGAAACAAAGTTCTTGGTCTTGTTGGTCTTGTTTCATTTCCGAAACGAAATTTGCTTAGCTTGTTTCTTTTCTTGCTTTCTGATGTCAACTGCCTTTTCAATGACCTTTTATGCTCTGTAGAAGTCAAAATTTTTCCAGGGCTACTATTGTATAGCTCTCTATGCAGCTTCGAGTGCGGAGTTCTTGTGTTGTGGCAAACAGCAGCCGCGGCACATCTTCCTTGGTATGAGCGACGGAAACAGTAATTAATCCGCTTTCCCCCAATAAATTTGGCAATTATTGAATTAAATTCTTCTACTGCATTGTTTGTGACATCAAACAATAAACTTTTAGCATTTTCTGCTAAAAAGTTCATCGCCTCCATTAATTTAAAATAAATTTCGCTGTTTTTTAGATTTGAAACTAAATCAGCAGAAGTACTCAGGCGATTGCAAAAATAATCTGCGCATTTTTTATGGTCTCCAAATATATGGGCAGGGGCATTTAATATATAGGCGAGTAACATAAAAATTTTTTCTGATAGAGATTTATTTTTTTCTAATTTTCTGTAACGAACAGCCATGGTTACTGATTTTCTCAAGCGTAAAATATTACTACCAATTTCTCTGCGTAAAGAAATATGCCCGTACTTGCTAGTTCTTGAGAGATCTTTAAGCTTGTTGCACATATTTCTTAAGAGATGGTTCTTGCATTCTATTTTTTCGACTAAAATATCATTATATGGACGCGCGTCTAAAACTTTTTTATAAACATTACTGTCTCCGTCGCCAATCAATCGAAAATATTTGCATTGATACATTGGCATGCTTTTTAGAAATCCTTCAACAATAATTTGAGACTCCATTGCAGAAGAGCTGCCTTCCCAATTTTTAAAACACTGGTGTTCTTGAACTGGCATTTCTTTTGCCTTGGCTTGAGCGCATTTTGAACAAAACTTGTTTTTCACTCCAAGGTAAAGAACCTTTTTAGTGTGATAACCAACAATAGCAGCCTAAAATAAAATAATAAAAAAATGTATAATTGACTGAAATGACACATTACAAATATTTAGAAAATGCAATCAAATACTTAGAATATGTAGAAGTAGTAATATATTACTACTTCGACATTTTCTAAGTATTTGATTCCACATTACATACAATTGAATATTGTTACTCAGAATTATTTAATGTGTGATTCCATATTTCTTTTTTACAATATTATTATTATAATGAATTTTAGAATAATGAAACAAATCGATATTAATTTAATTAAGCATGTATTAAGTACTGTGCTCCAATGTTTACATGGTTTATTATTTTTTTAAGTTATTTTAAACCGTAAAATCTCTAACTACTCTCCCCGAGCATACACTTCGTGAAACATCATATCTTTCTCCTGAAAAGTGGCGTAGAACCCGGGAATTTTCCTTCTGAGGAGAGCTTTTCTTCTGTTAGGCCACTTTGAGCCAATTTGTATATACTTCAGGAACGTGTGATTTAATTTAGTTAACCTCCTAGTTTTGGCTCAAATTTATTTTTAAAAGCGTAGCAATCGTATTTAAAATTAAATCTAGCTTTATTTAGGAACGACTGTGTTATGTCACATATCTTATAATTTATAAATGAATAAATTTTTATTTTGAAACGGTATTTGGGTATTTCCTTAATCTCTTATACTAAATTGAAGAACTTGAGTTATACATCTTTAAAAAGATTAAACTTACCGAGAATCGGAAAAATTTTCCTTCATACCCTTAGATATATCTCATTGTAATTAACAAGCTCTACATATATTCTTATTACCAACGACTGCAGCTATGGATACTTGGTATAAAATGTCATGAGTAAATTTTAATGCGCACATATCATTAAAATTTACCTATAACAATTTGCAATATGCAAGTAAATTATTTAAATGAAAATAGAGCAAAAAATAGGTATATATTAATAGAATATACACTTTACAAAAAAGTAAGACAAATAAAAAAAATTGATATTTGTTTCTTATTATTGATATATTATGTATTTCGGTGAAATATAGAATGTTTTAAGGCTTTGATGGTATTCATAACATTGAAAAACTTGTATTCAAAGTCATATAAAAATTTCAAGTAAAATATTTTGTACTTACCACTCCTGATAATGAAGAATAATTAACTCTGTAAGACCGCTTAGCCCAACTGCCATCAACAACAACAGTCAAAAGAGGTATACCATCTTTATCGACATCACCTCTCGCAATAGCTAATCTCTTTTCTTCTGATACTGCCAATTCCATTTCTTTCAAAGCAGTTACCTCCCAAGTAGAGCATATTTTTTCATGTTCTTTAGTGTACAGCTTAGAAGACATCGAAGGAATGTTCATGACAGAAAAAAACTCTTCTAAGTTATAAAATCCACAGCCGATACTCATAATTGCATTTACGGCATCAGTGTTTACATTTTGTGAAGAGATTTCTGTATCTTCAGTCCACACAATCTTTATAATATTGCACATTCTACATTTGAATTTTAGTCCACTTCGCAATCCTTTTTTTTCTTCAGAAATCACTTCCATTGTTGAAAAAGTACAACCAAATTGGCTATGATTATCTATAGATTGCAATTGCTCAATAAAATATTTTAAGTCAACTAATCTTCGACCTTCTAATTTGTAGCTACTTTGTATTTCAACGGGTTCCACATCCAATAAGTGATTATCTAATTCCGTACCTCTCTTTTGCCTAGAAGTAAAAAATAAATAAAATATTGTGAATGTCAGGAAATATTCATTCACATACATGTTCGTTTATTTATATTTTTAAATGAAATGTCATTAATTATTTATGAAGAATTCTTCCTCTTTATAATGAATGAGGGTATTTTCTATGAAATGAAAATTTTTTGATTATCTCAATTACAAATTAATTTATCAAACAATATCTGATTATTTTTGTTAAATTTGGAATTAATATAAATTAAATAACTTTATTAATCGAATTCAAATGAGAGATCGTTATTTTTATAAACAATCATTCTAAAAAGGGGATACAATTGAAAAAAATAAACAACTTAAGAATGCATTACTTTATTTTTCATAATCAATAAAAAATTTAAAAGTAAAGTTATATTGTATTTTGGACATAAAAAAATATACATGCTTAATGTTTGCATGCATAATTTTTCCAATAATTTTCAATAATAGAATGAATGTTAATAAAAATATTCTTTAACAAAAATATCTCAGTATAAGAAATTATAATAAATAAACTTACTTTTCTCTCCATGCATTCAAATTTTGTCCTTTGTTTTTCTTTCTTCTAATTGAAGTATGTAACTGATTGGAAAGTTTATTTCTTCGATGTCGGTAACTCATTTTTAGCTAGTACGACAAGAAATAGCGCATTCAATTGTCTTGAGCAAAAGAAACTTGGATCTGTCTTCCTATACTATTTACAATTGCTGTAAATAAAATGTACAAGGCAGTAATGAAAACTCGTGGAGAAGACTTTTATGAGTGTTTCACAACGGGACTTTCGGACAGCACTTGATGGATTGCTTCCCCCGTGGAGCAGCGCACCTCATGTTGCCAATCTAGTGGCACAAGACAACACTATTTCTTCCCCCTTTCCAGGAATCATTTTCTTCCGATAAAGTTTCCTTCTAGCAGTGGTGAGAGATTTCGGCTTTTTGTGTCCGAAAGTCATAAACTTTGAATGTAGCCAGGCGGCAGTGTTGTGCTACGTGCAACCGCATGTAGGTCCAAGATCTCCCTGTAGCCCCTACAATGTCTTACAATTTGTATCCAAGCTTTCCCCGAACATCTGGAATTCCATATGCAAGTAATAACGATGATGTTATAATACATAAAATACTGTGTTAATTTTTTTGTTTTTCCTGTTGATATTTCACATTTCATTGCTGAGGAAGAAGGGTGCTTTACCATGGATGTTTAAAAAATCAAAATGGACTGGTATAAGTAGATTAAAAATAAAGTAATTTTTTAGATCTATTCTTGTAATTGAGTAGCTTAATAAAGGCAATATAAAATTTAATTATCATCTGAATAATTAATGGAAATTCTTGTTTTTTGTGAAAGAAAATGTGATAATGACAGATTTTATAAAACTATAAAACTTTCAGAAAGGAAATTTATCAAAATTTATTAGATTGTTGGTAGATATAACATTTCATCAATAAAATATAGGATAAATCTTGAGGAATATTATAATTGTATACAAAGATTTCAAAAAATACTTGATTTTCCAAGTCTCATTTAAAGCTTTTTCTTTTTAATAAATTTTCCTGATTGTCATATCGATCCCATACGTAATATCCGCTGAACCCTTCAATATCAATCGTATAAAATTCGTAGGAAATGTGATATATTCCTACAGAGAGAGGGAATTAAAAAGGGGGATGCAATTTTACAAACATTTATTATATGTAATGCATGTCAAATTTTTAGCTTTTAGTATACTAAAACTGCAATGACTTACAACATGCATTTTTTAAATGCTAAAATATATTTTGAAAGATTTAATTTTGGTGCATTGATGTCATATTTGAATTAATAAAAGTGACATTTAGGAGAATTTGAGTATGTTCTGTAACACATTTGTTCAAGAGTGTAATCCCAATTTCCTACACTTTACAAGTTTCATAATAACTAATAAAAGGGATATTCTTCCTAAAATTCTGAATTGTGTAAGGCCAATGAACATATTTATTAATGTCCCAAACATCATCGAAACCGATACGTATTCCGATTTGAAAAGGAATGCTTTTACTTACCAAGAAACCGAAATTATCAGAAATAACCTTAAAATCAAAAGAAATATATATACATCCATATATGTATATATATACATACATATACATATACACACACACACACACACACACATATATATATATATATATATATATATATATATATATATATATATATATATATATATATATATATATGTATATATATATATATTTGATATTTTTCAGGGATAAAAATAAATACGTAGGTTTTGTTGAAATGTTCACGTTAATTCTGCATGCAAACTCAGTAAGCAATTAACTTAGGATCAAACATAAAATTGAAAAAACAACAAATTTTAGAAAGTTTTTATAAAACAAAGATTAAAAAATGTGGAATTGATGAATTTTGCAATGTCTATAGATATATATTTCAATATCGTATCATGTACTTATACTTCTTGAAAAATCATATCAAAAATATAAATAAAGAATTTAAAAAGCTCACTTCATGAGAAATGAATGAAATTAACTTTTTCAATAGATTTAGCTATTTAAAGTCCATACACACACACACACACACACACACATATATATATATATATATATATATATATATATATATATATATATATATATATATATATATATATATATATATATATATAAATAGAGAGAGAGAGACTTTAAACAGCTAAATCTATTGAAAAAATTTATACATTTCTCATCAAGTGAACTTTTTAAATTCTTTATTTATATTTCCTCTCGTATATAGTAAAGGGGAGAAAATATCCCATCTCTGAGGATATATATATATATATATATATATATATATATATATATATATATATATATATCATCAGAGAAGGGACATTTCCCCCCTTTATTATGTACGAGAGGAAATCCTCAGAGTCTCTCCTATATAGAAAAGAGGAAAGAAATGTCCTTTCTCGCGCCAATTTAGAAACATATTTTTACAGGAACACCTGCATCATTTGCTGGGGATGAGTGAAGGGAACTCACAAATTATCTCCTAGAACTACGAAAAACTGAACTTCAAATTTTAGCCTGTGAGGAGGAGCTTGCTGACTAAAGCATGCAATTGATTGGATTGATTATTCAAACAACCATGTATTCATCCGCGATGTGGGCGTTGCTAATTTTTGCGAAAAATTTTAAGTTTTATGCATACAAATAAAAAAAATTCTATCATAGATAAAGTGAAAATAAAAATTTGATCTCATTTATAAATATATTTACAACTTAAGTCAGTTTTTAAAATTTCTAAATTCTATAACTTTTTTAGGTTATTAATGTTTTAAGCAAATTATCAAATTACTGAGCCAATTTAAAAATAGTTAAAATAATTTTAAAAATAAATTTCAAAACAGAATAAATTATTATTTTTGTGCATTATAATAAACTACAAAAAGTGAAGGTCTAGTTATAATAGAACTTGAGAAATATATATTTAAATTTTTCCATAGACTTAACATTAGAGCTCGTTTTTAATATGGCGCGGAAGGAGTCCCCTTAAATAAGGACATTTATTTTTGAAATATTAAAATTCCTAAATAATTTATTTAATATGATGTTTTTTCAGCAGAAATTATCCTTCTACTACGGTTAAATAATAAATAAAACGATATCACAAATATTTTTCTTTTAAATTAATTGAAAATACATTTTGTTTTATTTTTATTAAAATATAAAGGATAAATTTCTTTATAAAAATTTTGATTCCGAATAAATTATTACTAAACGTATGCATTTCTAAATTTCTTATTTCATTAACATTTTGAAATTCATATTTTATTAAGAAATTGCAAAAGGTTCATCAATCAGTTAAGATCGCTTTTTATTTTTCAGTTGCAAGGAAGTGAAGATTTGGGTTAATACACTACTGGCCTTTAAAATTGCTACACCAGGAAGAAATGCAGATAACAAAATGATATTTATTGGACAAATATATTATACTAGAAATATAACAAGTTATTAAATTATCAAAAAAATTTGTTGGATAGATCCTGAGAAATCAGTACCCAGAACAACCACCTCTGGCAGTAATGATAGCAGTTATACTCCTGGGCATTGAGTCAAACAGAGATCGGATTGCATGTACAGGTACAGATGCCCATGCAGCTTCAACACGATGCCACAGTTCATCAACAGTAGTGACTGGCGTTTGGTGACGAGCCAGTCGCTCGGCAACCATTGACCAGACGTTTTCTTTTGGTGAAAGATCTGGAGAATGTGCTGGTCAGGGCAACAGCTGAACATGTTCCGTATCAAGGAAGGTCTGTACAATACCGGCAACATGCGGTCGGGCATTATCCTGCTGAAACGTTGGGTTTCGCAGGGCTCGAATAAAGGTTACAGCAACGGGTCGTAACACACCAGAAATGTAACGTGCGCTGTTCAAAGCACCGTCAATGCGAACAAGAGGTGACCGAGTCGTGTATCCAATGGCACCCCATACCATCAAGCCAGGTGATTGGCCAGTATGACAATGACAAATGCATGCTGCCAGTGTGTGTTCACCACGATGCCGCCAAACACGGATGCGACCATCATGATGCTGTACACAGAACCTGGATTCATCTAAAAAGATGACGACGTCTCGCCATTCGTGCGCCCAGGTTCGTCGTTGATCACACCATTGAAGGCGCTCTTGTCTATGACGCATCGTCAAAGGATGCCGCAGCCATGGTCTCCGAGCTGAGAGTCCATGCTGCTGCAAACGTCGTTGAACTGTTCGTGCAGACACTTGTTGTATTCCTAACGACCCCGTTTTTTTACTCACGGTTCGTGACGTGGTTGCACGATCCATTACGGCCATGCGGATAATATGCCTGTCTTCTCGGCTGCTAGTGATAGGTGGCCGTTTAGATCCCGCATGGCGTTCCGTATTACCGTCCTGAACCAATCGATTCCATATTTTGCTAACAATCATTGGATCTCGACCGACGCGAACAGCAATACTGCGATAAGATAAACCACAATCCCGGTACGCTACAATTCGACCTTTATCAAAGTCAGAAGCGTGCTGGTACGCATTTCTCCTTCTTATGCAAGGCATCACAACAACTTTTCTCCAGACAACAATGTTCAACTGCAATTTATGTATGAGGAACCGGCTGAACAATTTCCTCATTTAAACACAATGTAGTTGTCGCTACTGGCGCCTGCTTAGTCTGAATACGCTGAAAAGCTAATCATTTGCATATCACAGCACCTTCTTCCTTTCGTTTAAGTTTCACGCCTGTAGCATGTCGCCTTCTTGGTGTAGCAATTTTAATAACCAGTAGTGTATTACTGTTAAAGCAATTATTGGATTTGATGTACTTTGAAGAAGCTGATGCTTTTCAATATTATTTGGAATTGAGATCACTTATATTATTTATCATTTTAATACAATATTTGAATTTTAAATAAAATTTGAAAAATTTTGAAAAAGTTTTACTTAGTTATTTATTTTCATAATTATTCATAATTTGATAAAAATTCATAATTTGATTAATTTCAATTTGAATTTTAAATAAAATTTAAATTAAAGTAAATATGAAACTTAATTTAAAAATTTAGATTATCCGTCTAGACATAAGATTTAAACTTTATAATTTAGGAAGTCTGCAGGACTTTAAAATTTTTAACTATGATTTCCCTTTAAAATTTCGAAAATATTTGAATTGAGAATCTTTTAAACATATTACTTTCAGAGAAGTTAATTTCATTGTTTTAAGATACGTCGCAAAGAAATTAAAAAATATATATTCTGTAAAATAATTATTTTAAGTAAATAACTTTAAGTAATAATTACTTGTACAATAAAATAAAGTGACCAATTTTTCACCAAATGTTTCCTACAATATTTTTACATATTTTGAATTATGTTTTGAAACTACTTAGTTTATTCTTGATTTGAAAAAACAACAATTTCCCATACATTTGACATATAGTTTAAGTTCTTTAATTCACTGTATGAAATTTTATTATTCTACTGTCTGAACACAACCAAACAATTGCAAAATTTTAAGCACTGATGCCCATGATTTGAAATATTAGAGCATTACTTAGTATTAGCATAGTAGCTCTGAACTTTTACCATTAATAATATTTTGTAGTTGGCAACTTTCGACTCAATTTAGTATGAGACATATTTAGCGTTGACCAGTCTCAAATGTTTGAATCAAAAATTTCGAAATTGTTAAAATGTTAATTATTTCAAAAAGCTTATACATTCTTCTTAAAGCAACTATTTAAAATTTGCTTTCTAAAATACCAAAAATAAACCATTACAAATCTATTGTCTGATTTCATACAATTCATCAATGAATTTTAAGGCCAAACCATTAATTTCCTCTATAATAAAAAAAATTTTTATTTTAAAATGAGTTTCCAAATGGGATTTACCCATCGTTTTAATTATTTAAAATAAAAAAAAACTTTCACATAGAAAATCTATTTTTAATTTGAATAACAACGTTATAAATAAAAAGTTTCTAATATTTATATTAGGATATTAGATCTGATAATAATATTCAAAAGCAAGTGTATTCAATTTTGTATATTAAGATGTATCACCAAGTTAAAAAAGTTTAACTGGCAATTTTAATCGCTTTTGTATTTTAATTTTTTTTTATTATAATTAAAATTAATACTGGAGGAATAATATTAAATTTAAATTAGTACTTAATTATATCAGAAAAACACTGTGTTTGTAACTTCTATAGCATATATATATGATATTAATAGTATTACGACAGTATAAATAATAGTATTCAAGTGTCATTTTTTCAAAGAATTTTAAAAATAACAGCAAAAAAAAGTATGAAACATGATAGCAAAATTAATTTAAATATTTGCGGTATAAAAATTATTAAACCTAATATAATATAATATTCTGAATTGAAACCTTCATATTATTTCAATTATTGGATGGTAGCTGTGATAAAAATATTAATTGACATAAAACTGAAATATATTTAGTGGTTATTTAAAAGCGCTGCTTTTTAATGCCTTTCTTTTTAACTTTATAATGCAAATTTTAAATAAAAACAAAGCTTTCTATATTAAGTAGAAATTTCTATATTGGGTAAAATTTTGAAATAACTATCATGGTATAAAAAGTTGGTATACTTTATATGATATATTCAATATTCAATATATGATATATTGAAATATATGATATAAAGTACAGTGTACCAGCCATGTTGTATTTTATTTATAGTAAAAGAACCAGGCATGCTATTTTTATCGTATTGATATGATATTATCATTATATTATACTATGAAAGTAATATGCTTGTTTCTTTGAAAGTAATATGCCAATATTCTAAGTATACATCTTCATTACAAAATATTTAATCTGTATCATCTTCACACTCTTAATTACAAAATTTGGCAATACGCATGAAACTACTGAAATAGTTACGTGCAGGTTGTTATGGCATAAAACTATTCAATATAGGTATGAGTATCAGTATAAGCAAATATAAATGTTTCAGAGTAAAAATTTAATTGAATGTAAATGGCAGGATAAGAAATGTAGGATGTTTATTAAGGGAAGAGTTGTCTTCTCTGGAAAATAAAACTGCTATATATTTATTTCTATATAAGTAATACAATTAGTGAGTATATTTTGTATAATATTGTTATATATATCTATATATATATATATATATATATATATATATATATATATATATATATATATATATATATATATATATATATATATATATATATATATATATCTATATATATATATATATAAATATGTTAAGTTTATTTATTGGTGCTAATGAACTTTACTCACAAAGCTACAAACCATTTGGTTGTGTTTTAAAAATACTTGAGTGAAGTTTGGTCTAGGAATCATGCGAATATAATTCAAATCTAGTATTATGCACGTTCTAAGCGTCTTCTCTTTAATCTCAAGAAAAAGAGAAAGATGAACTTTATATTATCACACATTAGGCGAAATGAATCACTAAAAAATCCAGAATAAAATAAGATGTGATGTCGCAGGGTATAAATCTCAGCATTTAACATTTAATTTTAGAAGATTCTAATCCATGACATTAAATCATCTCGTCTATGATATGGTCTTTCTAAGAAGTAGGAGTTTATTTTAAAATCCATTTTCATCCTAAGCTGAAAGATTTGAGTAGGAGTTCTTATTATAAATTCTAATTCATTCCAATAATATACGATTCAATTATGAATTTGCATTGTCGAATTTCTTCATTTTATATAGTGTCTGTATAGTGTACAACGAGGTATATGCACTATTAACCTACATGGATATGAAATCCATACTATAGCTGATGGGCTGAAAATCTTCGTGTTTTGGAGAAATAAACTATAATTGCCAATGAATATTGTTTTTGATTTTAATTTGACAAATGGTCAACAATATGCATCAATCCTTAGTTGTTGTGACAAGATTTTTCCGTTGTGTTAGTTGATTTCTATTATTCTTGAATCAATTCCATAGCCTCCAAATATCACTCTTTGGAACGTTATCAGTATGCAATGTAATTTCTAGAGTTTGCTAATATTTGTGACACATCAGAATACAGTCAGCAATCTCATTTACTTCCAAACAAACTTTTCTTAAGATTAAAGCTACTTATTTGAATCAAACAATTCTGACATTATTTACTGAACATCTTAATGACCTAGACAGGTATAAGATATTTTACTATTTCCTGTCTAAACTACCTTTTTAGGAAACTTTACATGGGTTGTGAGCCTTCTAAAATAGTACAATGAAGAAATACCGGAAATCTCTCAAACATGCAACACAACATATGTGCATAAAGATAAAAGAAGCAAAGCATTAATTTCTCCTTTTTTAACATCGTGTGCTAAAGTGACCATTGAATGACAAACAAATTAAATTGTTTTCCAATAAGGATTAGAATCAAACACTTGATTTTTACTCTGTAGAGCGCTGTTCTACAATTAAACTACGATGAAGACATATTTAAGAATTTAGTCTGTGATGAATAAAAAATTTCTTCTTTCCACTTACATTTGATTTCTTATAAATATATAATTCAGGCGAGTTTTGATTAGCATGTACAGTTTTCTTCTGCTTTCTTCTGTACTTATAATTACGAATATTCCACATAGAAGGTTAGATTCACATTAATTATATAATTTTATCTATATCACAAATTATTTCGATTTTTTCACAGAAAACTAATATTAATGTTATTAACATAATTTTTCATTAAGTAATTCATGTTTCAACAGTTAAAAATTTGCAATTTTTCAAGCGTTTGATTTTTAATATGTTTAATTTATAACTTAAATATTAATTTTAATTTATCGAACAAACATTAATTAAATATGTTATATAGAAAAAATATACTTTATGACATAAATTAATTTACTGCAACAACTCTATTAAAATTAAAATTAAAAAACTCTTACGCTAATATTAGCGCATTTAATAGAAAAAATATTGCTATTGAATTATGTTACAATCAAGAAAGATAAAGAATGTTCTGATAATTTTTGATCAGCCGAATTTTATATGTTTAAATCTACTTAGTACTTAAAACTTCATGTATACTAATCAATCACTTATAATCTCTCTGAAAATGCAACGCATTTTTAATATTAGAAAAATGTAAATATATTAAACATAAAAAATTTAAAGCAACATTTTTTAAAAAAAAGAGTATTTCATGTAATTATATGAAGGAAATATTTTCTATTCAAATTAAATCAATGGTTTTCATGAATATTAATTTACAATAAGGCATAAAGAACCATATTTTATATAAAATCCGCTTACGTATAAAATTATCATATCAAGATTCCAGCGAAACGTGTTTTAAATAGTTAAGCTCTTTATGAATGTTAAGAGATAAAAATGTTTTTTGAATATCTTTAACAAGACAGTTACATCCTATGATAAATATTTTTATGAGTGCTTAATCTTAGAGTTTTACGTGACAAAAATTTTTATCAGTGTAGGAAATGGCTTAAAGACGTGATTTGCCATAAAGACATAATTTCAAATTAGCAAAAAAAAATATTTTAAGCTCCTATTCAAATAAAAGGCTTTCTGCTACCTCCTACATGTACAACATATGCAATCTACTCAGAATTTTAACAAAAAACTTTTCTCTAAACGTGCATAATTTTGATAAATATATTTCAAATTAAAGAACTTGATAAATGAGTTTTAAATAAAAGAAAGAATTTTAAGACATTGTTTAAAACTGCAAAAGTGTTTTCTTCTCAAACAAAATGTATGCGTTTAAATTGTAAATTTTTTAAAATAAAAAATGCAATTTATATATTTAGTTAAATCTTAAAAGATATTTATATTCATGTTATTAATACTATTTAATCATTAGTTTTTAGATCGGGAGAGCAATGTATTACAAAAATGATAGTTTAATATTTTTTTTACAGATTACATGAGTGAGCTGCACTTTATCTCTAAATGGCATAATGTGTATAATAAAGTTTTAAGATATTAATAAAGCTTTAAACATAACCTAAATATTTCGTTCAATTCACCTGGAAGTAAATGAATAAGGGAATTATAAAAAAAAGTAAATGAGTAAATATATATATATATATATATATATATATATATATATGTGTGTGTGTGTGTGTGTGTGTGTGTGTGTGTGTGTGTGTGTGCGCGCGCGTGCATATATATATTCATAAGAAATATTACATAATTTTCTAACTATATGTCAGCGCATTTATGAATTCATATAAAAACATTTTAATTGTATCTTGTAGTCCCCCACTATTGCTATTGAACTTTTTGATCAAGTTTCACACTAAGTTTCAATTTAATCTCTAATAGAGTAGATTCTAAATTCCCAAAGTTTTCTCCATACCAATATTCTTGTAAATAAAATAGTTCATATAATGAAATTAAAATCATGCCTTTCTCTTGATTTCTTCGAAACCGAAACATAATTATTTCCAAATGTTGATACAATCTTCCTTAACTGATGTGCCCCATAGTCCCCAGTAAAATGAAGGCTAATTTATGACTCTTCTAATTTCTTTTTTGTTAGTGGTTTGAGCTGCTTAATACCTTTAGGCAATGTGATGCCACTTCAGTTATCTTGATTGTTAATCACTTCTTGTATTGATTCAAGAAACAAATGTTCTTTACGTAACTGAACAGTTTATTCTCTCTCTCAGCAAACATTTATAATGTTTGTCATAATACCTTCATTAGAAACAATTTTCTAACAAATTCAAATACTTTCGGATAGATTCATAAGAATACTTGCAGAAAACGCAGTTATCTAATAAGACAAACGTGATTCACATATTAATCTATTAACTTTTAAAATACATTTTGGTAATATAATTTAGCCTTCTATATATTTAAATGATAATGAAATTTAAATATTTGTAATCAGAAATGCTGTCTTGATCTCTTGGGACTCTAAGCACTCTTTTCATGTTTAATTAGTAACTCATATTAAATAAAATGTGCTACCAAAATGTAAAATTTACTTTATTTATTTATTTATTTTTTGCAATATAATTTTAGAAAAATTTTAGTCCCTTTTTTATACGATTGTAAATACGTATGTAATTTTTTCTGTACCGCAATTATTTTTTATAATGAAAAGTTAGTTTTAAATTAGAAACAAAAAAGCTGCTATTACTTCTTCCTTACATACGAGCTTTTCAAGATATGTTTATCTTTAAATAAGTGTTAGTAAATATGTCTTATTAAAATTCTTAGAAAATGATAATAATAAACTATGTGGTTATATTTAAATAAGAAGAGAGTATTTAAAACGATCGTAACAGAATTAAGTTAAAAACAATTTATAAATATTGATGCAAACTTTGTTGTATTAATATGCTAATTTAAATTAACATATTATTAATTTTTAACACACAATGTTAATTTTAATTAATTTACAAATGAAACACATTAATATACTCCAAGATTCACATGAAAATAGTTTCTATATTAATTCAATCTACTTGTAAAATCATTACATTACTTGCAATAATTTAAATTTATAAGCTCAAAAGAACATAATATCTTAGAAACAAATTCTAAATGAGTTGTTAATATCCTTTTCAATCAGAACTAATTTGATTCTTGTAAAATTAACAAATGAACCATATGCATATGAAAACCTAGTAAATGTTTTCTTAGATATCTAAAAATAAAATATAACTATATTTATATTTTTAAGAACATAAAATGACTTTAATTTAGCGTTACATTTTCAATTAGTACTGAAAATCACAATAAACAAAATTTATAAAATGCAACAATCGGTGATAAAATCCCAGAAAATTCTATCTTATGAATTTATTGAGTAAATAAAATTATTTATTTTGAAGAATCTAAAATGCTTTTGATATATTTATGATATTTATGTAGCGCTGGATATCAAACTGCGCTGAATCTATGAGGTTTATTTTATGCACAAAAATAAATGTTAACACTTGTCATTAAAGTACGCACTAATTTATAATGTGCTTGAAAACCATGAAATATCATGCATACGTAAAATGAATAACTCAGTTATTCACATCTCCTTACAATAAAATGATTTTATTACAAAGAAGAAACTGAATTTACAATACGCTGATAAAATTTATTACTATTATACCATTCAACTATATAGTATAATTATTTTAACAAGATGCCACAAAATGAATTATAAGAGTTAATTTTAAATTAAATCTCTGAGTTCATAAAAAAATAAATAAAACATTTTTAAGGACACTACACATACACACCACACAGATATATATACATATATATATATATATATATATATATATATATATATATATATATATATATATATATATATATATATATATATATATATATATATATATATATATATATTTATATATATATATATATATATATATATATATATATATATATATATATATATATATATATATATATATATATATATATATATATATATATATGTATGTATATATATATATATAGATAGATAGATACATACATTTGGTGAAACGAATTCTGCAGTTTTACATTACTCTCCTCAGCATATTTTTAAGTATGTAGTTAAGTTTCTCTTTGAATGTTTCTTTTCAGATCTTCCAAAATTTGTGGAAAGTCAACACATGATTTTATTTACCCACACAATATAATTTATACAGTGCCAAATAGGGAAAATAGGTTGGTCACTGCAAATCGCTTTCTATAGAAATGAGACACATCATGAGAAGATTTCACTGCACAGCCCTTGGTGTATGGCTTATTGCTCAGTTCTGAAACCAAACTTATCCTAAGAGCAATTCGTCAAGTCGTGGCAAAAAATCATCTAGCTTGAAGTGACTTTGAGAATCTGTTCTGGAAAAATCATGCACTTAAAAATTCGACGATATTGCACACTATATGGTAACACGCGCTAAATGTTAAGGGCTCTGATGGATTTCTTGGACGTTTGAAATAATTAAAACAGTTCAAAATTATTTATTGAAAAATTAAGTCAAATATAAACTACCATAATTACTGAAGTTGGCAAGCTTATCTAGAAGAGCATGATCAACAGGTGCTTTACATGCATTTCTTCGACCATTGCCATGTACGGAAAAATTCTTCACAGTGATCAGCTTTCATGGATGGAAAG